>JBBBDQ010001558.1:365000-742500 GCA_037127315.1 Ascarosepion bandense | reverse complement strand
ATTTTCTATCTATCTATTTATGTATAGAATCTATATCCCATTTTCTATCTATCTATGTATAGAATCTATATCCATTTCTATCTATCTATGTATAGAATCTATATCCCATTTTCTATCTATCTATCTATCTAACTATCTATCTATCTAATCTATATCCCATTTTCTATCGATTTATCTATCAATCTATATGCCATTTTCTATCTATCTATCTATCTATCTATATCCATTTTCTATCTATCTATCTATCTATCTATATCCATTTTCTATCTATCTATCTATTTATCTATCTATCTATATCCCATTTTCTATCTATCTATCTATCTATCTATCTATATCCCATTTTCTATCTATCTATCTATCTATCTATCTATATCCCATTTTCTATCTATCTATCTATCTATCTATCTATATCCATTTTCTATCTATCTATCTATCTATCTATCTATATCCCATTTTCTATCTATCTATCTATCTATCTATCTATCTATCTATCTATCTATCTATCTATCTATATCCCATTTTCTATCTATCTATCTATCTATCTATCTATCTATCTATCTATCTATCTATCTATCTATATCCCATTTTCTATCTATCTATCTATCTATCTATCTGTCTATTTCCCATTTTCTATCTATCTATCTATCTATCTATCTATATCCCATTTTCTATCTATCTATCAATCTACCTGTCTATCTAATCTATATCCCATTTTCTATCTATCGATATCACATTTTCTATCTATCTATCTATCTATCTATCTATCTATCTATCTATATCCCATTTTCTATCTATCTATCTATCTAATCTATATCCCATTTTCTATCTATCTATAGAATCTATATCCCATTTTCTATCTATCTATCTATCTATCTATCTATCTATCTATCTATCTATCTATCTATCTATCTAATCCTATATCCATTTCTATCTATCTATAGAATCTATATCCATTTTCTATCTATCTATAGAATCTATATCCCATTTTCTATCTATCTATCTATCTATCTATCTATCTATCTATCTATCTATCTAATCTATATCCCATTTTCTATCTATCTATAGAATCTATAACCCATTTTCTATCTATCTATAGAATCTATAACCCATTTTCTATCTATCTATCTATCTATCTATAGAATCTATATCCCATTTTCTATCTATCTATAGAATCTATATCCCATTTTCTATCTATCTATCTATCTATATCCCATTTCTATCTATCTATCTATCTATCTATCTATCTATCTATCTATCTATCTATATCCCAGTTTCTATCTATCTATAGAATCTATATCCCATTTTCTATCTATCTATCTATCTATAGAATCTATATCCCATTTTCTATCTATCTATCTATCTATCTATAGAATCTATATCCCATTTTCTATCTATCTATCTATCTATCTATAGAATCTATATCCCATTTTCTATCTATCTATCTATCTATAGAATCTATATCCCATTTTCTATCTATCTATCTATCTATCTATCTATCTATCTATCTATCTCTAGAATCTATATCCCATTTTCTATCTATCTATAGAATCTATATCCCATTTTCTATCTATCTATCTATCTATAGAATCTATATCCCATTTTTTATCTATCTATCTATCTATCTATCTATCTATCTATCTATCTATCTATAGAATCTATATCCCATTTTCTATCTATCTATCTATAGAATCTATATCCCATTTTCTATCTATCTATCTATAGAATCTATATCCCATTTTCTATCTATCTATCTATCTATCTATCTATCTATCTATCTATCTATCTATCTATCTATCTCATCGTTCGAACGGCGATATCCGCCACTAATAGGAGATCAATCTGTTAAATGCCTCCGTGATACACGCTTCGGCGATCATGTCTCGTAGATGATTATCCCGCAGTAGGTTGCCGTTGCTTTCTGCGGTAGACTTGTTGCCAGCCAAGGCTATAGAACCCAATCTGTCATGTTATTTAACCCATAACTGGAAGGAATAGATGGATTAATATCTTTCCCAAGAGTATTTTCGCGTAAGTGAATGCAACGAATTCAACTGGAATTCGAACTTGGCTCCCCGAGTTGTCGTTCCGAGCGGATATCCACTAGGAGATACCCAACCATATTCGCCACAGCTACTTCTGTTTATTGATATCTATCAATTTAATACATTTTGTTATATAATCAACTTGTATAAAATGCATACTTAAAGAATGTGGAATATGTATCCCTACTACTACAATCGGTGCAACGTAAATCTACATGCGTACAACCACCAAACTTAAAAACATAAATCGAAATAGAAATGTATACTAGATGAACGCACGCACGCACGCACGCACGCACGCACACTAACAAATATACATTATCATCTAAATCCCATGTAGACAAAATAGAATTACGATGTAGTTACACGTAAAAACGTTACGCACGAACGCTGCTTGACAGGCAGGTGCACGTAAAGTCTACTCAACCAATGAAAAACAAATAATACAAAAATTAAAAATAATTTTTTTCTTTTTCTATTCAATATTACATTCGCTGATGAATCTTTAACAAAAGCTAAACATAAGAGATTTATAAACCTTTTCTATTTGTCCCTTATCCTATCATTCTCGATCCATATTAAAAAAAGAATAGGGTTGTTCCAACGAGAGAAATTGGTATAGAATAAAAAGTGCGAGAAGCCGTGAACGTTTTGTTTAAAGTGTGGATTTATTGTTGTTGTTATTATTATTATTATTATTATTATTATTATTATTATTATTTATATTACTTGTTTCTTGTTTGATACATTTAGTGTCCATAATGGTATTTGTGATGCTACACGTGTTTCGAGTCTAAAGTTGACTCTCTTCAGGCAAATAAACTTGTGACTTCACATATCGAGAAACGTTTGCTTTTCTGATGGCCAAGGTATCGTGTATAAATAAATAAGTGTTGACCGACCATGTCAGAGGATTTATGTGTGTGGATGTTGATTTTTTTTTCACACTCGTACGTTAAGTGTCTTCTAGCGCCTTCTTTGTGTGTGAGGAATTTGATTTCTGTCTTTATACTTTAAAATTGTTTTCTACAGGACATCTAGTTCTTTTTATTGCTTTGGTATACTATTGGAATTTGGTGTGTGTGTGTGTGTGTGTGCGTGTGTGTGTATGAGCGTTTTTGTTTTTTTTTCATTCGAATTTTTTCATGTTGTTTTGTTGAGAGAAGGCTAGTATTTTTTTTATAAAAATTCTTCCTTCTATTATTATGTTGAATACCCCACTTCTTTTTTGTTGCATTTTGTGACTCCCTGTGTTGTGTGTTGCTCGAATTTTATAAAAGGTAAACACTTCAAGCTGGAAAACACATACACATTCGAATTAAAAACAGGTCTGAGCTGCAACTCGAAAAACGTAGTTTACACTCTAAAATGCGATAAATGCGCAAAAATATACGTGGGGGTGACACAATGCCTGAACAAAAGAGTAGCTCTGCATTGAAGGAACATCAAACTAGCCAACAACAGGAAATTGTCTCCCAACATTTACATGGATTTACATGAATTCAGTGGAGATAAATTCAGAGTAATACCTATCTACCAAAATGCATGTTATGGACACTCATAAAGCAGGAATAAATATTTATAAAAATTTACAAGCCTTCCCTAAAAAGAAACAACATAAAAAATCTAAAACACACACACAGACACACGAAATTCGAACTGAAAAAAACAAAACAAAACAAAAACAAAAAAACGCTCACACACACACACACACACACACACACACACACACACACACACACACACACACACACACACACACACACAATTTTAATAGTATCCCCAATGCAATAAAAAGAACTTGATGACCCGTAGGAAACAATTTTAAAGTATAAATCAAATTCCTCACACACAAAGAAGGCACCAAAAGACACTTAACGTGCGAGTGTTAAAAAAAAAAAAGAAGATAAACAAACAAACAAACAAAAAAAAAAACACTAAACCCACACATATAAATCCTATGATCTGTTCGGTCAACACTTGATTTATTTATTTATATACAATACCTTGACCTTCAGAAAAGCAAACGGATCTCGATATGTAAAGTCACAAGTTTATTCGCCTGAAGAAAGTCAACTTTAGACTCGAAACACGTGTAGCATCACAAATACCATTATGGACATATAATATATCATACAAGAAGCAAGTAATGTAAATAATAATAATAACAACAATAAATCTACACTTTAAACAAAACGTTCACGCCTTCTCTCACTTTTTATTGTATATATATATATATATATATATATATATATATACTCACATGATGAAGCCTTAAATTGGCGAAATGCATCATTTCTTTGATCATATTTCTCCTCTCTAGTCATTTAACGATTGCGCATATCAAATTTTGAAACTTTCTCAGGATTTCATTATACAATTTAAATAACACACACACACACACACACACACACACACACACACACACACACACACACACACACACACACACACACAGAGTTCCATTTATAAATAAGTTTAGATAACAGAATTGTTATGTTAACTATCTTTTCGCCTTTTTTTAGAATATTAAAAGTTGGTTTGCAACTCATAAGAATATATAGTAACTTCAGATAATTATCAGAGGTATGCAGTTATTCAAATGTTCTGGCACGCAATTGTCCGAAACGCAAATGTCCAATACGTAACTCTCCGTCCACCATAAAATACACAAGCATAAGTAAGACTTCACACACACACACACACACACACACACATATATATAAATATATATATATATATATATATATATATATATATATAATTTAATTAAAATAAAATAAACAACTTTTAAGTGAGTCTGTTGCAGAGGTACACCGAAGAAAGAGAACCCGATGCCATATTAATTGGCAGAGCCTTAATATTTCTAAGCAAATGCCTTGTGAACTGCAGTTGACCACATCTAAATGTTTTATACGCTTCGCGCAACTATCATTTTGGTCGGCCACTGTTCACCGGGAATATATATATATATATATATATATATATATATATATATATATATATATATATATATGTATATATATGAAAAAACTCAGTCAATTGCCATACGTGATACACGCTTGGGTGATTATGTCTCTTTCAAGATATGACTGACTATGCAGAATATTTTGTCGCAGTAGGTTGTCATTTCTTTCTGTGGTAGATTGGTTGTCAACCAAGGCTACAGAATCCAACTTGTCCTTGTATTCAACCCATAGCTGGAGGAAGAAGAGATGGATGAATACTTTTTCCAAGGATATTTGCGTGTAGGTGAAAGGAATGAATTCGACTGGAATTCGAACTCGGCTCCTCGATTTCTTTTTCCGAACCGTTATTCATTACACCAAAAAAGCACATACTACAGGTTCAAAATTTAGAGCTGGATTTTATAGAAAAGTCTGAAAAATTAATGGTCGAATTCATTGCATTCATTTACGCGCAAATACCCTTGGGAATGGTATTAATCGTCCCCTCCCTCTAGTTATAGGTTAAATAATAGGACAGATTGGGTTCTATAGCCTTGGTTGGCAACCAGTCTACCGTAGAAAGTAATGGCACCCTACTGCGGAATAATCTTCTGCCCACTCAGTCATGTCCCTTTCGAGACATGATCGCCCAAGCGTGTATCATGTATGGCATTTAACTGACTGAATCATAAGGAAATTAACCAATTTCTTTCTCAAATTTCCTTAAAATTTTAGCTCTGGCTAATTCTAATCTTATGGTTGGTGGATTTTAAAATTTAGGTAACTCCTGATCTACAAAATTGGACGTCTTGCACCAATAGATCAAATAGTTTTAGCTCCCTAGCTCAGTCAGAGTTAATTAATCAAATGAAAGCGTGAAACTTATTAATTATTAATTGGACTAATTTGTTTTCAGTATCCACTGTAAAAAACGAAGTTTTACAAAGAATATTTGTTATAGAGTAGTGAGCAATAAAGCCGGTTTTAAAGCCAGTCAGGGTATTTGCTCGTAAATGAATGCAACGAACTCAACTAGAAGGAGATCTTGGAAAACTAAACGCACACATGGTATATTGAGGGCAACAGAGATAGCGGAAAGAAGCGAGCCACTTACCTGACGAGGTTGTATAAATTGATGTCAGGACGGGGACTTAACGAAAAGGAGAAAAAATGCTAAGAGCCACACAAGATTTGGGAAACCTTGATTGCTCATGTCCTGAAAGGAGGCGACACATAGAAGAAGAAGAAGAAGAAGAAATAGACTTAGACAGTTGCAGTAATATCACTGGTGAGGAATGGAGTTACATAAATAAATGTAAAGAACAATGTAGTTACCAGTCAGTCAGTCAGTTAAGTGCCATGCGCGATACACGCTTTGGGCGATCATGTCTCGAGACATGACTGAGTGGGCAGAAGATTATCCCTCAGTAGGTTGCCATTGCTTTCTGCGGTAGACTGGTTGCCGACCAAGGCGATAGAACCCAATCTGTCCTATTATTTAACCCATAACTGGAGGGAAGAGACGGATTAATACCTTTCCCAAGGGTATTTGCGCGTAAGTGAATACAAGGAATTCAACTGGAATTCGAACTCGGTTCCTCGATTTCTCGTTCCGAGCCGATATCCACTGCGCCACAACGCACATCCAGTGTAGTTACCAGATGATTAAAAAAAAGTAAAGAGGACTACTGATCGACAGTAAAAAAAAAAAACAAAAACAAAAAAAACAGGAAATATGGTCATTAGCAAGAATCAAAAATCCATGATACACGCGTGCTACATGCTTGGTCGATCATGTCTCGAAAGATTTTCCCGCGCTGGGTTGCCATTTCTTTCTGCGTTATAGTAGTTGACAACAAAGATAACCCAATCTGTTCTGCTATATAACCCATGGAGGGAGAAAAGACGGATTAATACCTTTCCCAAGGATATTTGCTCGTAAGGGAATGTAACAAACTCAACTGGAATTCGAACTCGGCTCTCCGATTTCTCGTTCCGAGCCGATATCCACTGCACAAAACGCACATCCAAGATGAGAGTTACGAATTGGAAATATAAGCATCAGGCAGATGCAGAATTGTAAATATCTGGGAAGATGTTTTTAAAAGATTTAAACAGATGGAAACCCGCATTGGACGATCGAAAGAAGCATCTTAAAAGCTAAGCAAGCTCCTGAGAAACGGAAAAGATTGCTTTAGTAACAACGAAAGGAATAATGGATTGCTTATATGTTATCCATAATCTTTAATGGCAGTGAACGTTGGACAATTTCCGCACTGATGAGGAATGAAAAACGAGGCAGCAGGCATGTGGTTCTACAGAGGGATACTGAAATTCCATGTATGGAGCGAGTAAGCAATAAGAATTTTTTTTTTAAAGAAAATGACAACAGAAAGAACACTTATATTCAAAATCAGTGAAATACAGCTGAAATACTTTGGAGACATAATGAGGAAAGAAAGCTTAGAAAGATAAACACTCACGGAGCATATTGAGGGCAACAGAAACAGGGGAAGGAAACGAGCCATTACCTGACGAGGTTGTATGAATCGATGGCGGGATGGCGACTTAACGAAAAAGAGAAATAATTTTAAGAGCCATACGAGATTTGGACAGCCTTGAACCTCCATAGCTTTTCTCAAGGTTTTTTGCAAGTAAGTGAAAGCAATGATTTCAACTGGAATTGGAACTCGGTTCTCCGATTTCTCGTTTTGAGCCGATATCCACTGCACTACAACTCACATCTTTAAAGCGCTTGGTACATTGTAGTAGTAGCCTTTTAACAAGATAAACCAGGTTTATTAAATATACGAATTGCCCATAGATGTGAAAAAAAAATAAAATAATAATAAATAAAAACTTTTCGAATTTTTAGGCTGATATAATTTTTTCTGTATGGCATCTTTTGCTAACACTACCTTTCTTTGAGAAATTTTGAACTCTTTGAGGTGCATTGGATATCGGCTCGGAACGAGAAATCGGGAAGCCGAGTTCGAATTCCAGTTGAATTCATTGCATTTACTTACGCACAAAAAGGTATTAATCCGTCTCTTCCTTCTAGTTATGGGTTAAATAACAGAACAGATTGGGTTCTATAGTCTTGGATGGCAACCAGTCTACCTCAGAAAGCAATGGCAACCTACTGCGGGATAATCTTCTGCTCAGTCAGTCATGTCTCTTTCGAGACATGATCGCCCAAGCGTGTTTCACGTAAGGCACTTAACTGACTGACTGTTTGTATAATCTTCTAGCTCGCCTTTTGAAGCATGATAAACAGCAATTCATGGTCGTCAACTGCTGTGCTTTATTTTAAGGAGCAAGTCATGACCCTTAGTCTCAGATTCTGCAAGCAGGTTCAATGTCTTTTTAAGCCAAGTTTAAAATAATATCTCAAATTCCAGGATCTAATTATTTTTATCTATCATTGTAACAACCGAGAAAAAATGGTACGACTGGATAGTAATGACAATGATCTTTTCTTTCCAGGGGTATTAACTACTGCAATCACTGAACTTTATGCGAAAGAGTCTCGCTTTAAATTGAAGTCTGTGCAGCAGGAAGCTGTCGGCCTATTGACGAGACCGGTGCGTGAACACGCAGTATTCCAGATTTCAATAAAAAACGTAGAAAGAAAATCAGACAGTCTTCCACCCACATTTATCTGCCAAACTCGGAAATTCTCTGAAAGACAAATTCTTGCCGAGGTAAGTATGAAGAAACAGGGTTACTGCATTCATAAAAGTAATGATGATGTTAGACGTTTCTTTATAAAGAAGCAAACGGAATTCATTCTGCTAGTTGAAAATATGCAAAATAAGTTTCTGAAGTTTCTGTCACTCTTCGTAATACTGACGCGGATTTCCTCCCTACCCTTTTGTCTAAGTTAATTTGGAAAGTCAACCCCGTTATTTTGCTACTGTTTTTTTCCTCGAATTACATGTGATCCTGAGCATGACGGTTAACTGCATCCGGTAGCAAGGCCTCTGATTAGGAGGTTGTGAGGAACATGGAACCACCTCTTAATTGCTGTTGTTCTCAGGTCCACCCTGACCCGGAGTGGTAGCACCTGTTAGGGTCACATCTATGGGCAAATAGTTAACCCACAAACTGGGCTCAAAACACTATGAAAGGATAAAATTACACTTTTATAGAAATATATAAATAAAAATAGACTTCTGTAGAAAAAAAAATTTAAGGAAAAATATTACCAACAATATATTTTTGAAGAAAAAAATTATTGCCATAACACATTTTTGAAGGAAAAAATATTCTCAGTAAAACATTTTAATACAAAACTAGAAGATATTTTCAGTTTTCTAAAATAAAAAAGAATAAAAACAAACAATTTTCATTAAAATTGGACTAAATCAACCTTCTCACTATAACTGAACATTAAAAAAAAAACCCCCAAAAAAACCCCAAAAACTTTAAATCCCCCACTTTTTTGGCATTAAATGACCTACAGAGATTGATATGCCGTTAAACAAAACTCAAACATGAATTACATGTGCTATACATTTAAGTCAGTGCTGAGGTTAAAAGTCTTTAAGTGACTTGATTTCTGTCATTTGCTAAAGTTGTTTTTGATACTCAAGCTCTATGCTAGGAGATCCAGCGAAGGAAAGGCCTCTTCAAGACACAACGGATTGATTTACTTGAAGCCATTTTTAATCAACAATTAAAATGCGTGAAATTAAACAAGTTACTCACAACAGACAGTTATTGTGCAGAAGTTGCTTTCGATGTGAACGCAGTCTATCTATCTATCTGCGTATGACGATAGACTACATCCGAGAGTAAGGCCTAGGATCAGGAGGTTTTGAGGAGTGTAGAACCACCTCTTAAATGCTGCTGTTCCCAGGTTCACCCAGAGTGGTAGTACCCGATAGTCATATCTATCTATCTATTAGTACATTGCTTTGAAATATTAAGGTAAATGTAACATGCGAATTCCAGTCCGTACTTTTTAAACCACGGGTTTATATGCAATGGCTGTGTTAAGTGAGACCACGGGTATTAAGAACAGTAGGTCGTAGATTTTTTGCTGACATTTTCTTCTCTTAGACAGAGGACTGAGACAGTTGAAGGGTTCTGTTGTTCCTTTACCTTCTAATTGGAGAGTAAGGCTAACTCAAGCAGACTGAAGGTTCAGATCGCAAATTCTCTGCTAGATCGCATTTTGCGTGATGTATAATTATCAAGATTTAACTCCTAGGAGTTTTTTTTTTTTTGCAGTGCTTCTCAACTGAGCATTGGCTATCAATTCGTGGAGTATTTTCTTTTGCAACATGTCTGGAATTTAATTTATGAAAGGTAATAAAGTCACTACAACGCAAGAAGTTACTGAGTGTGAAAACATACTGAGAGGGGGGAGAGGGGGAGAGAGAGGGGGGAGCAATAAAAGAACAGGAGTTAAGAAGAACCAATGACGATTGACATTGAATTATAATTTTTGAAGGTCAGAAATACCCGGAAGTGAATTCTACAAGTGAGTGAGTAGGAAATGTTAAAAATCTTTCTGTTATATTTAGTTATTTCAACTGTAACAGGACGAGACCTTACCGCCAATCTAGTAGTGCGTTTAAATTCGTGAAGTCGAGATGTCAAAAGAGGAAAGCTTATCAAAAACATTACCATGAAAATATTCATTTTAAAAGGCACAGGGAAGCTACGCTACATTACTGTAGTGGGAAAGTGGCTGAGGCCGACCTGCCAAATCAGGACCCATAATATTGCAGTTTCTTCTTTGTAATTTATCAAAAATCTCTATATCCATAGCAGAATCACCAGACCAGTTGTATGTTTATGGAGAATTCTGTTTTTTTTTGTCGGTTTAATTTTGTTTTGTCATGGCGTAGTATAACTGTGCAAAGTTCTCCCGCTTTTTACAGTTAGCGAACTGTATTACCAGCAACAACCATTTTTTGTAAAGAAATTAAATCTCAATAAACGTATAAAAATCATATATATATATATATATATATATATATATATATATATATAACGCGAACTAGCTATACGTACACACTAACATAAACATATACGCACGGATATTGACGCACACACGTATAAACATGCGCTGATATTTACACGCACACAATCGTACAAATCGTGTGAGTCTGTCTTAAATGACAGTAACCGCTGCTTCGTTAGTTTTTGTTTCGTTTTGTCGATCTGACGTTCTCTGTCCAAGAGTTAAGAAAAAAATCGACGTCGTCACTTGACAGTGGTTTTGTTTCTGTAAGCCGTCACGACCATCGCATCTTGACGTCAACAAACCACGTAGGTAGAAAGGGCAGAAAGTGCGACGCTGAAATCCGAAGGCCCATCGAGATAGCGAAAGATGACCCCCCTTCAAAAAAAAAAAAAGAAGTTAAGCAAAGAATTAAGAAATAGAAAAAAGTTCAATAGAAACAAACAAATGTATACACAGCTGTTACAGAATATCAGTTTTGCAATATGGCAGGAAATGCAAGGTAATCTACTAACAAATAACAAAGAGACCAGAAGCAACAGCTATGTGATGCTATCGACGAATGTCTCTAGAAATAAAAAAAAAGTACTCAACGGCTATGTAATATCTAATCTATATGGCATTGAATGCTCGACAATCTCTTCATAGATGAAAAAGAGACTGGAAGCAACAGACAAGTGATTCTATCGACGAATGTCTTTAGAAGAAAAAAAGGGATACTCAACCGCTAGGTAATATCTTATCTATATGGCATTGAATGCTGGAAAATCTTATCACAGATGAAAAAAGTGACTGGAAGTAACAGACCTGTGGTTCAATCGACGAATGTCTCTAGAAGCAAAGAAAGGAGTACTCGGACGCGATATAATATCTAATCTCCTATATGGCAGTGAATACTCGACAATCTTTTCACAAATGACAAAGAGACTGGAAGTAACAGACATGTAGTTCTATCGACGAATGTCTGCAGAAACAAAAATAGATGAGTATTCGATCGCTATGTAATATCTAATGTATATGGCAGTGAATGCAAGATAATCTCTTTACAGATAAAGAAGAAATAGAAATTTATCTCTAGAAAGTAAATAGATAGATTAGGCTTAGGAGAGATAAAAATGACACAAAATTTACAAAGGGGGATAAAGGAAATCGTGGAGAGCTATAATCGTAAATATTCTAAAAGAACATATCGCATAGAAGACGAAGAATACAAGAATCTTTTGGCTGGACTGTCGGTTGTCTCTTTCCCAGCGAAACCTAAAGAAGTTTTATTGATGTCATCATTTGGCTTCTTTTTTTGCTATCTTCACGACCAACGCATATCGATATCAGCCAGCTAAATGTAATCGGATTCTACAGGAATTATACTGTGGTTTCATGTATGAAATCCTCGCAGCCGTGGTAACTTCTTAGCTGAAAATTACAAGGTGCTAAAAAAAAAAACAAAAAAAAAAACGGGAAATATTAGAGTTACTTTAGATGAAAAAAATTAACGCCAAGAAATTTGGGCAGAGTTCATTAGTGTGAACATCGCATCTTACATTTGTGCTTCAGTTCTGTTCTGTTTGAAGCTACTAAACTTCTATCCTTTGCTTTTGTTTCAAATAAGTGCAACAAAAACAGATCCGAAGACGCGTTGGCATGGCCAAAAGCGCATTTCAAAAGCTAACCAGAATACTGAGAGACAGGAACATCTCAGTCAGTCAGTTAAGTGCCATACGTGATACACGCTTGGGCGATCATGTCTCGAAAGAGACATGACTGACTGGGCAGAAGATTATCCCGCAGTAGGTTGCCATTGCTTTCTGCGGTAGACTGGTTGCCGACCAAGGCTATAGAATCCAATCTGTCCTGCTATTTAACCCATAACTGGAAGGAAGAGACGGATTAATACCTTTCCCAAGGGTATTTGCGCGTAAGTGAATACAATGGATTCAACTGGAATTCGAACTCGGCTCCCCGGTTTCTCGTTCCGAGCCGATATCCACTGTACCACAACGCACATCCTTACCACAACGCACATCTCACTTAAAAAAAACAAACGAACAAACAAAAGAGTGCTAGACTGCTTTGTGATATTTGTCCTATATGGCAGTGGGGTTTGGGAGAGATACCAAGAGGAAAAGTATTACTAGCGACAAGGGACAAGATAAGGTGGAAGTCCATTATCGCTTGCGCCCTGAAAGGACACGGCACATAAAGAAGAAACAATAAAATCTACCAAATTATTTTTTTGGCGGGGGTGGGTCACTCTGTAATTTCAAGGAACAAACCAAGTCTTGTATTGAGTAAAATTTAAAAAAAAAAGAAAAGGGTGTTGGTGAACTGTTTACAACTTCAAACCCAATATTACAGTGTTTCAGCTTGAAGTAACCGACAAGGTGTTGATAAGCCGTAAAAAAAAAATCAATCGATCAATGAATCTCTCCCTCTTTCTCTCTTGGTACTCAGATGAGAGAACACTTGGGAACAATAGGTACTGGAAGCAAACTCCAATAATTTGAAATATGTTTTGGCTTTAAATAACTCAAAACTTGCTCCTCAACAGGATGCATAAAATCCAAGGAAGGGACAATCATATTAGAGAAAGAGGAAATACTCCAGCGATGGGAAGAATATATAAAGGATCTCTTTTGCGAAAAGAGAGAACAACCGAGAATACACAAGGATATGGATGGACCGGAAATACTAAAATCCGAAGTGGAAGCTGCAATGGCCAAAATGAACAGAAACAAAGCACCTGGTCCAGATGGCATAGTGATAGAGCTGCTGACAGCCTTAGAAGAATATGGCATAGAAAAGATTACCGACATAATAAACGAAATTTATAGCAGCAGAATAATACCAGACGACATATGCAAGTCGATATTTATAGCGCTGCCGAAGAAACCTGGTGCAAACGAATGCGAGCTACACAGAACTATCAGCTTAATGAGTCACATTACAAAACTGATCGTCAGAATCCTGATGAATAGAGCGAGAAGCAGAAAGAATCAGGCCAGAGATAGGGCAGTAACAGTGCAGGTTCGCCAAAGACTTGTACCTATGCTTCATTGACTACGCGAAAGCATTCGACAAAATACGACACAAAGAATTGATGGAGATGCTAGGCAGCCTCGACATTTTCGGGAAAGACATAAGAATAATCAAGAATCTCTACTGGCAGCAAACGGCCTGCATACGGACAGGTAACGACCTCAGCAGATACACAAAGATAGAAAAAGGCGTAAGACAAGGATGTGCCTTTTCACCGGATTTGTTCAGCCTATACAGCGAGAATATTTTGAGGACCCTAGATGACACGCCAGGATTTGTTATTGGAGGCCACAACCTGAACAACATAAGGTATGCGGACGATATAGTGCTGATTACAGACACGGAAAGGAAACTACAAGATTTCATACAGAAAGTAGCAGTGGAGAGTGACAAGAAGGGACTACAAATAAACTTTAAGAAAACTGAGTGCATGGTCATCAGCAAAAGATACAACCCAAAATGCCAAATACATGTGGAGGATAACAGAATCAAACAAGTACAAGAATTTAAGTACCTAGGAAATGTTCTAACAGAAGATGGAAAGTGCGACACGGAGATCCGAAGGCGAATTGGCATGACAAAGGACGCGTTCCAGAAGATGAGCAAAATACTAACACACAGGAAAATCTCAATAGAAACGAAGAAAAGAGTGCTAGACTGCTACGTGATGTCAGTTCTTCAATACGGCAGTGAATGAGGACAAAACTGGAAGCGGCCGAAATGTGGTTCTACAGAAGGATGCTACGGATATCGTGGACTGAGCATACAAGCAACGACGAGGTGTTAGAAAGAATGGCAACAAAAAGGAAACTGATGCTGAGTATCAGGAAGAGACAACTGAAGTTCCTGGGACATGCAATGAGGAAAGAGCGCCTGGGGAACCTGATACTGACTGGTCAGATAGAAGGAAGGAGAGACAGAGGAAGGCAGCGGATAACATATTTGCAGGGTCTGATCAGGTGGATGACGGAACGGGAGTTGCCAGGAGCAACAGGAGCAAACATACTAAGAGCCACAAGGGATAGGGAGACGTGGAGAGCCATGATCGCGTACGTCCTGAAGGGACAGGGCACATAGAAGAAGAAGTATGGGGGCAGCCATTTTTTTTAAATACATGTTTCATGAAGGACGAATAACAAAGTACTGACTAACCTTGTTGCCTACTATTTAATGTAAACTAATAATTGTTCTTTTGCGCAGAAAGCACTCTTTTTATACAAGATTCATTAAAGGCGACAGAAAGGTATTGGCTTACCTTGTTGATTGTCGGGTCATGTAATTTAAAAATTGTGTATTTGGACACTTATCCCTCTTTTATGTCAGGTTCATTATAGATGACAAACAAGGTGCTAGCTTACCTTTTAAGTGATGTAATTTATTAATTTTGTATTTGGACAGAAATCCCTTTTTTATGCATGTTTCATTAAAGGATGGATCGAACACGTGAGCAATGATGAGGTTTTCAAATGATGGAAACAAAAAGGAAATTATTATTGAACATAAAAAAAAAGAATGCTAAAGTTCCTGGGACATGTAATGAGGAGGAAGGGCTTGAAGAATATGATATTCACAGGTCAAATAGAAGGAAAGAGAGCTAGGAGAAAGCAGCAAGTAACATACTTGGCGGATTTGAGCAGGTGGATGGCTCAGCGAAGTTTGGGTGGGTTAACAGGAGAAAGCGTGCTAAGAGCCACCAGAGAGGGAAACGTGGAAGGTCATAATCGCCTACGTCCTGAAATGACATGCCACATTGAAGAAGAAGAAGAACCTGTAATTGTTTTTTTTTGCTCCTGTGTTTTTGATGACCATACATTCGGTTTTCTTGTAGTTTATTTGTAGTCCTTTCTTTTGACTTTCTTCATCTACGTTTTTTAGGAGGTCTTGTAGTTTTCTTTCTGTGTCGGCTATCAGCACTGTATCATCTGCATACTTTATGTTGTTCACATTGGGACCACCAATGACGAATCCTGGCATAAATTCAGAATAGTTTCGTTGTACAATTTGAATAGATCTGGTGAAAAGATACATCCTTGTCTTACGCCCCTTTCTATTTTTGTTTGTCTGCTGAATTCGTTTCCTGTCCGTATGCAGGCGGTTTGCTGCCAGTAGAGGTTTTTGATTACTCTGATGTGTTTGCCAAATACGTCGAGGTTGTTGAGCATTTCTATGAATTATTTTTGCTGTACTTTGTCGAACGCCTTCTCATAGTCTACAAAACACAGGCAAACGTCCTTTTTTATTTGTATAACCCTTTCTGATAGCATAGAA
This sequence comes from Ascarosepion bandense, assembly GCA_037127315.1. NCBI lineage: Eukaryota > Metazoa > Mollusca > Cephalopoda > Sepiida > Sepiidae > Ascarosepion > Ascarosepion bandense. The sequence continues at coordinate 726,232 of JBBBDQ010001558.1, read as the reverse complement.
GAAGAAGAAGAAGAAGAAGAAGAAGAAGAAGAAGAAGAAGAAGAAGAAGAAGAAGAAGAAGACAATGTACTGCCTTGTTGGCTTCCGGTTCATGTAATTTAAAAATCGTGTATTTGGGCCGCCATTCCTTTTTTTTATATAAGTTTCATTAACAACAACTGAGGGAATACTGGTTTTCCTTTGACTGCGGGTCGTATAATTTGACAATTGGGCATTTGGACAGCAATACCTCTTTTTATACAAGTCTCATTAAATACAATTAGCCACATTCCTGGTTAGCTGTTGGGTGATGTACTCCTGTCTTGATAAGAAATCTGCCAAGGCTGGCAAAGTAATTCTCATTTCTGCTCTTGGAAAGGACATCCAATTTGTGATGAATTGGCGTAAGAAATGGCTCGTAAATTATAAGGCTTCCAAAACGAAGCTGTTCTCTTTTAACCACCATAGAGAACCTCTCCTACGTTCCGTTAATATGGATTATACAAGTCTCCCTGAAAGTAATGCATTTCGCCTTCTCTGCCTCACTCTCAGAGCCAACCTCAAGTGGAATGAATACATTGAAGCAATAGCTACAGCCACTGCTAAGAAGTCTGGGTCGCTGTACCGAGCCAGGAAGTTTCTCTCATCAGAAACCATCTTGCACTTCGTCTGTGCATTGAGTACAGTTGCCATATCTGATCAGATGCTGTTTATCTGTTTGGGTTCTTGACAAAGGAGGATCTGCAATGCAGTTGGTCCCGATTTGGATTCTCGCCTTCAGCCTCTTTCTCACCAACGGAATGTGGCTTTTCTTTGCCTTTTCTAGAAGCATTTTTACGGCTTCTTCTCTGACAAGCTTTATTTCCTGGTGCACTTGAATTTACACATGTAACTAGATTGGAAACTAGGTCCCACCCTTTTACTGATGAAGTAGTTAAATTTAACCGCCAATTCTACTCCAGCAGTTTCTTTCCTCACACTTCGCGATGTGAAACTTCCTTTCCTGTTCTTGCTTCTCTGATAGCTACAATCTCTAAACTGGTTCTGAAACATAAAAAAATGTAATTGCTAAACTATTTAATTACATAAAATATATCTCTACATTTCTATAACAGAAACAGTGCTGGATAAGCCATTTTCTTAGCTCCAGGACAAATAAAAGCAAACAAAAACGAAATAAACATCATCAAACACTCTCGGCCTAAATATGAATCGAACTTAATAGAAGTAGATTTCTGCTGTAACCCTAAAAGGTTACTGCGTATATTTTTAAAGTGAGGTCTCCGGGTACTTAATTCCGGCCAAAAATATCCCGTTCATTCTACACAAGGCCGGGTCTGGGCGACTGGCGATTTTACCCAAACGAGCCTTTATTCTTGACAGGGCCCCGTTTGGGTTCCGTAGGCAGTGAGAAATAATTGCTAATCAGTATAATTATTCTAAACGTCTACTTCAGTAGTGTCCACTTTATTTAAGAGGATAGGAACATCTCATTCCTGTATATAGGTGGGTATACAATCATTGTTTGATGCCACGTTCAACCTAAGAAAAGTTACATAGGTGCCATATAATGCCTTTAATGATGCAACATTTTATATTATCTAACCACCTGCTATCAATAATCAAACAGATGCTAGAATCAATTAACCGTTGGTTATCTGACAATTCTTGCAGTGATACAATTTTCAACGAAGCCAAGATAGAAACCAACAACCCGAAAATATAGTAGATCCCCGGAAACATTTATATACACCACCACACAGCACAAGATAGCTAACAGGAATAGAAAACTCTTATGGTTCAACACACCGTATAACAAAAATGTAAAAACAAACGTTGAAAAAATAATCATTAGACTTATACACCACAAACACTTCTCCCATCTAACCTTCTCCATATGATATTCAACAAAAAAAGTTAAAAGCAACTATAGATGCATCAAAATCATGAATCAAACAATAAAAAATACAACAGGAAATCAACCAACAAACCATCCGCAAAAGTCAAACTGATATGTAAAGGCAGAGCAAAGAATCAATATCCCTTAAACAATACTTGCTTGTAGCATAATATAATATACCAAGCCATTGTAAAATCAACGGATAACCAAGTTAAAATATACATAACACTAACCGTAGAAACGTGGGGGAAAAAAACTGCACACACAAAAGATCGTTCACAAATACGTGAACAACACAATGCTTTATAAATATATATGAGAAGTTAAATTCCAAAACTAGATCACACCAAAGATATAATGGAAAATGAGGAGAACAGCATCAATCTACGACTAATAACTGTAATCATTGTCTGGAGGAGATATTAGCTAGAATTATTTTCCTAGATTAATACAAATTGCTAAATAAACGATCAGATTTAATCTCAAAATACAGACACGACATAAAATTGTTATTACGGTACGTAAAAATCGAAAGCTACAATTGAAGGAAAGAAAAATAAATAAAGCAATGTAACACCCCAACGGTCCATCCTAACAATTTCTCCGGCGGCCGTTCTCCACGCTGTAATTTTGCCGGGAGTTTGTTGAAAATGCCGGAGCCTCAAGCTGGAGGCACAAGATTAAACTATAAGGAACGAACTTCCACAACTTGGATGAGTTAAACATCGATGCTTTATTTCGTTTAGAGTTAGCCTTTTCGGTTGGGGAAGGCGAATGTGACACACAGCTCTAACTCTAATTAATGGAGATCAACAAATCCGAACCGACCGAAACAAGACGAACGGAGGTTCACTTCACTCAACTGACTGACTAACTTAACTGACTCTCTCACTCTACTCTACTGATCGGCTCGGAAAAATCACCTGTATTTATTTAAAACCACCCGGAAGTGACTAAAGACCCCCAGGCTAAAATAAAACTAAAAGATAAGCATTGGCGACTGTAAGTCCGAAATTTCAAAGTACTTAAATTTTCCTTCTTTTGATGTGTAAACATCTTGCGGACTTAGTATTTTTTCCAGGATTTTTTTTAATCTTTTTATCTTAATAAAGCTTCCGCCGGAAAATTCTTAATGTGTGGTCAAGATACAGTCAAAGACAGCCTTTGACCTGGTCATTCAAAAACCCACCTCCCGAACTCTATTTCCTGAACTTTATCTCTTTATCACATTAAATCACTGAGTCAAATATTTACCGGAAGAGTGGTAGGAAAACAGAAATCGGATACCCTTGTCTCTTCCACAATTTTCCTCATAAAAGAAAAAGCGTTTATTTACTTATTTTTTCCTCTTCTTTTTCACTTTTGTTAAATATGTTTTTAAACTATTTTCTATTCTTAACCATTTTCTATTTTAATTTATTATAATAAAATACATATTTTACAAAGCACCTTAATATACGCCTAGTTATCGTGTCACAGTAAAAAGTAAAAGTAAATAAGTAAAAGTAAATAATTAAAAAAATAATAATTAACCCGGTTCAATAAATAAGTAAACAAATTAAGTAAATAATAAACAAATTAACAAACTACAACTACATAAATAATCACAAGTAAACATAATTTTAATAATATTAATGAATAATAAATTATAAAGCAACCAATAATAAATAATGAATGATAGGTTAACAAATAGCATGAAATAGCTACAAAGCGGCATTCGAATACACAATTATGTCCACTCAATATCCTCTCGAATAATTAAAAACATAACCGTTACCACCCACCCAATAACTGTTAGAATAATACAGTAGACCTAGCAATAATGAAAGGCAAACTAAAACAATTTATACGCAAAATTGATGTAGATAAAATTCTTACTTTCATAACATATCTGGATAACATTTAAATTTACGCAAAATAAAAATTTGTTCAATCTGTATTTCAGGAATGAGGAATTATTATTACTTATTTTATACGACTGTCTGATCATGTCTCGAAAGAGACATGACTGACTGGGCAGAGGATTTTCCCGCAATAGATTGTCATTACTTTCTGCGCTAGACTGGTTGCCAACGAAGGCTTTAGAACCCAATTTGTCCGATTGTTTAACTCATAGTTTGAGGGAAGAGACAGATTAATTCATTTCCCAAAGGTATATGCGCGTATGTGAATGCAACGAATTCAACTAGAATTTGAACTCGGCTCTCCAATTTCTCGTTCCGAGCCGATCTCCACTACTCTACAACGTACATCCAATGTAGTAGTACGCTTATATTCAGACTGTCAGGGTATCAAGGAATATAGCTGATTTAATCAAATACCATGAAAATATTTATTAAAAAAAACATAGGGAAACCATGTCACGGTGTTAAAAAAGTGACTAAAACCAGAAAATCAGTCCATGACTAATAACATTTTGGATTCTTTTTTTGGATTTTATCAAGAATATCGATAAATATGGCCGGAGCATCAGACCATATTTGGCAGCAATAGTTTTTCTTTTTGTTATCTCATCTAAAAACTATTTTGTCGTCCATTTGTACAAGCTCGTTAGGTAGGTTATACGCTGTTTTCCTTTGTTCCTCTTGTCTTCAATATGTCCTGTGAGTGTCGAATTCTCCGAACCCTCTTTCTTCATTATATAGCTTAGAAAGTTCAACTCTCCCATCCTGATGTTAAGTAAAAGTGTCATTTTTGCTTTGATTTTCTCTGAAACTTCTTCATTGCTCACATGTTCAGTCCATGGTATTCACAGCATCCTACTGCAGAACCAGATTTCTGTCGTTTCAAACCTCTTCTGTGAGCAAATTGTTCAGCATTTACTGCCATATCGAAAGGCTGATATTACATAAATGTTCAGTGCTATTTTCTTTGTTTCTACCGAATTTTTCTTGTTTATAAATTTTTTGTTAAATTTTTAATGTCATCTTTTGTTATCCAAATGCAAGTTCAAATTTGAGTATCCCACTTTCTGTCATCTATTAAATCCTTTTCCAGATACAGTACCACGGAAAAGTTTACAACACATTACAATGCTACAGTTAGATTGATAAAACTTTTACTGCTAATAATACATATGTTTAGGCCTTTAGTCAAACAATCAGATTTTTAAAAAATTAATAGAAATATCCCACAAAGGAAAAACAATATTTAATAATGCAAAAATTTACAACACATTTATTAAATAACTAGCAGTATAGCCCGGCGTTGTTCGGGTGTAATGAAAGCTTTAAAACAAATCCATTGCCCTTGAGCTCAGACTCTTTGGACGTTGGCAGGAAAGACTAAAAAGCAATAGTTGTTTCCAGTTAAAGCGAAACCGTAGACTGAAAGAAAAATGAATGGATATAAGTCAAATTTTGATTCCCTGGTATCGATATCAAATTTTCTGCACTATTGTAAGAACTGCAACCTTGAAACTTCTGAATATCGTTTCTTATGTCTTTATCTATGAGTGTATGAAATTTGATTAAAATCAGACCACTCCTTCTATAACCCGATTTTTTCGATTATCGATTTTCGATAATTATCGGGGGTACCTCAACACAAAACCTAGCTAAGAACACCCGCACTGTGTAAATTTTCAAGAAATTCTGTTGAGCCGTTTCGGAGTCTATAGGTAACGGACACACACACACACACACACAGACAAAGTTCTATTTATAAATAATTTTAGATGTCTCAACTGATTCCAACGACCTCTCTCGGAACGAACTCTCTCGGGACTCTGGATATTTACCCAAAATCTCCCCACTGAGACGGGATGTAACACAATTTCGGGCATAATGTAGCATACACGGGATCGAGCACTAAGCCTGTCTAGGCTTCTCAGTCGAGTCTCTGTTGGTAGACCGATACCCGACTGAGTCGTTCTCTACCCGAAGACAGAGAGCTCGACCGACAGTTTCGACCGACACACACACACACACACGCACACAGAGAAAAAGTTCCATTTATAAATAAGTTTAGATTTAATAATATTTCGTAGCTTAACCGTTATTGCTAATAACAGCATGTAGTCGCTTAGAGTTGTCCACTACGAATTTCTTGCATATTTCCATTCTTCACAACAAAATTTCTTTAGTCCATGCAGGTTTTGCGGGTTCCTTCTTTGAATTCTCAGTCTCAACTTCATAAATTTTCAACTGGACTGAGATCTGGAGATTGATTGGCCATTTGAAAACGTCTGTTCTATTTGAACTTAAACATGATTTTATAAGCTTTGCAGTATGTTGAGGATCATTGTCTTATTGGAAGACCCACCTTAGTTTCAAGGCTTGCGAATGTGCACTTTGACGTAAATTTCCTGCAATATGCTCGATTCATCATCCCTTCTATTATTTCAATGTTTCCTACACTAAAGCAACCCCAGATTATGATCGACCCGCCTCAAAATTTTACAGTTGGGAGAGTATTCTTCGGCAAATATTAATCGCCCTTCTTTCTCCAAATCTTTGCCACAGCATTTCTGTCAAAATGTTTACTTTCCGTTTCGTCTGACCAAAGTACATTTTCCAGCTGCAGATTTGATACAATTCTCGTTTGCAAAATCCAGTTTAGCAAAAATGTGTTTTTGCTTAATAATTGGTTTTCGAAAAGACGCACATCGACGAAGTAAACGACTAATTGTATCTGCACTCACTTTTACTCCACATACTTCTGGTCTTCCCTGAAGTTCTTTAAGCATAACTCGGGACTCGTTGCCAACTTTTCTCGCCAATAATATTGTCTTACGTTCCGTTACTTTTCTAGGGCGACCAGAGCTTTTGGGAGGACGAATGACATGACACGACTTCCAGTGACGAACCATCGTACCAACTGAACTCAATGGTGCATTTAACTGACTAGATATCTTCCTGTAACCAAGTCCATTTATATGAAGGTTAACCCTCTAGGGCCATTCGTATCATATTTGATACAGTATTTCCCTATAAGGAAACATTTGGTATTTCCCTATAAGGAAACATTTGGTATTCATTGACTGAGCAGTCAGTACTGCTTTCATTTGAAATTTATAAAATATTTCTCTTAAAAAATTTTTCAGGAAAATATTTCTTTCAAGGCTTGTTTTCATACTGTATCAAATATGATACGAATGGCCCTAGAGGGTTAACAATACGTTTACGGGGGTCTTGATCAATTGTTTTGCTTTCCCCCATTTTGTCAATGTTTAAAGGACGGTTGACTGAAAAAGAATGATTCAACACTTTTAATCATTCCTAAAAGTAATAATAAAACTAATATGAAACTTTCTAAAAAAACAACCCCAACCTAACTTGGAACATTCTAGTAAAATTTGAACATTTTTATAAAAAGGCTACTGCAAATAAAAGTATGTATTGTAAACTTTTCAGTAACTAAATATCAGTAGAATACATTTTTTTAAGTTTTTCTTTTTTTAAATCTGATCAGTTGGATACCTAAATATGTTTTACTGGCAGTAAAAGTTTAATTAATGCAACTCGATTAGAAATGCCTAAAAAACATGATCGCCCAAAGCGTGTATTACGGATTACACTTAACTGATTGTCTGACTCACTCACTTTTGCTCCACCTAAATCGAGTCCTCCCTGAAGTTCTTTAAGCATAACTCTGGGCTCGTTGCCAACTTTTCTCGCCAATAATCTTGCCTTACGTACCGATACCTTTCTAGGACGACTAGAGCTTTTGGGAGGACGAATGAAATGACACGCCTTCCCGTGACGAACCATCATACCAACTGAATTCAATGGTGCATTTAACTGACTAGATATTTTCCTATGACCATATTTGTTTGTATGAGGGTCAAGAATACGTTTACGGGGGTCGCGATTAATTATATTGCTTTTCCAATTTTGTTAATATTTAAAGGACAGTTGACAGAAGAAGAATGCGGCGATATTTTTCTAAAAGTAATCATAAAATTAATCTGGAAAGTTCTCAAAAACAATCGCGTCCTAATTTGGATCATTCTAGTAAAATTTGACTACTTTATAAAAATGCTGTTGTAAAAAATATGTTGCAAATTTTTTAGTTACTAAATGTCGGCTTTTCTTTGTCGGATACTTTTTGAATTTTGTTTATTAAAAATCTGATTGTTTGACTGAATACATACATATATATATATATATATATATTTACTTGATCCACAAGATTAGCAACTGGGTCCCACCCTTTTACTGTGAAACCAATAAATTGTAAAAGCAAATTCTACTCCAGCAGCTTCTTTTCTCGCACTTCCCGCCTGTGGAATTCTCTTCAATTTACTTGTTTCCCTGACAGCTACAATCTCCAAGAATTTAAATGTAAAGTCAATAGTCATCTCCTATCTCACTAACCTGCATTCTCTCTCTCATGCTCCCTTCTCCGTCCACTCTATTCTCATCAGTCTTCTCATCCTTCCGGACACCCTCTATAACCTGTAACTGTTTCTCAGAACTTTCCTCCTATGTAACCCCCCATGCAAAACAGTGGCAGTAAAATGCCTTGCTTGGGGCGATATGATTATAAAAGATATTCTACGAGTAGTAAAGGTTTAATTAATGTAACTGTATTAGCAATATGAAAAAAACAATTTTCTTACTGTGTTTTAAACTTTTGTGGGGCACTGTATTTAAATTACTGTACTTGTTCGGATTTTAGCATCTCAAACTTTTAATTCGGCTGTTAATTTGCGTGTTATGTGCCGCTTTACTTTGTTTCCCTTGCCTTCAAAATGTTCTATGAATTACAAATTTTTCAAGACCTCGTTTTTTGATTTAGAAATTCAACTTTCTTTTCCTTAACATGCAAATAAAATAGCAGACTAAAAAAATGAAGACTTTTCTCCAGTTTGTGTAACTGAATCGACAGAGATCGTATTGACAATTCTGATATTTAAAACTTACATATAAATCTGGAAGTGCTTCTGGAGTAATTTTGCTTTTAATTTTGCTTTTTTTTTTTGTAGGATGTCAGTTTGTACAAGAACTCATCGTCCGTATTCTCGAAATATCCACGCTTTGGAATCCAACACGATAAGGACGTTGCCGAGATACGATCAAAGAAAAAAAGTCAAGTAATATCAAGGCATATGGACAGCCTTCCGGTATCCCCCTTTATGTTTGTACAGATATTTCCTTACCACGTGGTAATTAACTCGTCCATGATGATCCTCCAAACTGGCGTCTCTTTGCAGCAACGACTTCCGGGAACAATGCGCGGTCAGCCTCTACTTAGTGCGTTTTTCGAGCTGGTTAACCCGTCACTGGCAGAGCTTAGCTTCAACAACATCCAACGCTTCATTAACAGTCCGTTTGTACTCAAGACCAAACAGACCGCCATGATTAAAGGGGAAGCGGTTAACAGCCCGCTTCTCTTGAAAGGTTCGTAGCTTGTGTTATTTTAAAAACCTTTCGAATTTAATACTTCAGTCACTTTCCCACGCTAATAACGTAGATGTCCTAAACATTTTCGTAGTAAAGGGTCTATATGTAACATATTACCTTGAGCGGCGGATGTAATTGACAGATACTTCCAGATGATGTCAACAAATTACAACAAAAAAAACAAAAAAAAACAAAACAAAAAAAAAACAAGCGAAAACCGACTTGAAAAGCAATGGACCGCTGGGCGTGATTTACAGTTACATTTTGCCGTAGATAAAGTCAACAAACAAACAACCAGAAAAAGTAAAAATGCGTGCAAGTTTTAAGACGATATAAAGTCTAGAATCTTTGGCTGAAGATGCAGAAGCTGGCTAACGACTACCGACAGCTTTTTCGTATGTGCGAACAATCTTCGGCTACTTCCCTACTCAACAAAACCCTTAAAAAATCAAAAATATAAGACTATATTTTTATATATACGTTTACGTTGTTTGTTCGCCAGGTTCACACTCCACCCTCGTCTATTGAACAGGTGAAGAGGCTCATTCCTTGTTCCCTGTTTAGGATGCGGTTTCCGGCTTTCTCTTTTCCAATCTTTTCACTCTTTTCTTTTTTCCTCTTCTTTTTTCAATTGGAGTAGACAGACTAAACTATCGCCCGGTTCACACTCCGCCCACCTCTATTGAACAGGTGAAGAGGCTCATCCCTTGTTCCCTGTTTAGCATGTGGTTTCCGGCTTTCTCTTTTCCAATCTTTTCACTCTTTTCCTCTTTTTTTTTTCAATTGGAGTAGACAGACTAAACTATCGCCTGGTTCACACTCCACCCTCGTCTATTGAACAGGTGAAGAGGCTCATTCCTTGTTCCCTGTTTAGGATGCGGTTTCCGGCTTTCTCTTTTCCAATCTTTTCACTCTTACGTAGCGCCCTGCGCATCAGTGGCGTTACCGCCTTACTCGGGGTGATATGATTAAAAAACAGAAAAACAAAAAACACAAGCTCGTTAGATAAATTATGCGTCGTTTCGTTTTCTATTTAATAAATCCTGTGAGTATTAAATTTTCCTCATGCCAAGATTTGTCACTAACAGGATGTATTGAATGTCAGAATGTCAAAAGAAAACAGCGACAAACTTACACAACAAGCAGTAAATTAAGACTTAAAAAATGATAAGAAGTTGTGGTGAGCAATGATCGCTTATGTCTTAAAGAGACACGGTACATAAAAGAAGAAATCCACAGTTATAAAACATCCCGCGTCAATATACGAAGTCTGATAAAAACGTATCGGGATTGGTGCTATAAAAATAAATAAACAAAATATATTCAGCATTTAATCCCCTTTGAAGTAGTCTCCTGCTGAAGTCACACAATATTTTATCTTCATACTCTGTTGCTTTTTGAGCAAATATGTGGCCGTACCTCGTACCAAGTTAAAGAACACTTAATCAAGTACATAGATATATAAACTTTAATATTTCCTCCTAGCTATGGGTAAAATAGCGTGTTGTGTTCCGAATGAACCTGTTTCCAGGGAATAACTGTCATTTAAAATAAAAATATTCTTCCGGCCTGAAATTTACCCTTTAGATGTTGATAGATCGTTAAACAAACAAACAAACTTAATCAAGTAAATATATGTTCCCAGCAAAGAGGTTTCAGTAATTCTATCTTACAGAAAATATGAACAGCAAGGGTTTTTAAAGGAAATTAAAAAAATAATTCTTAGAGTCAGGAAGAGACAGGGTTACTTAATGACGAAATAGAGCTTTGAGTATTTGACACCCACTGGAGGTATTGCAGACAAGTGAGACCAAGGGAAACAATAGGAAACCTGCTCAGGAATATTGTGTAAATGGATAGCAGAACCGAAAGACATAATAAGGAAATAGACATTGCTTTGGGTTATTATAAGAAATCATATAACGCCAAGCATCGCCTTAGTCCTGCTGGGACGTAGCGCACAAAGTATTAAAGAAATATTAAATCAGAAACTTATATAATGGCATATAATCTCAAATTCTTACTTCATTGCATGTGAAAAGTTAGATGCGTGAAGAAACTATTGTATAAGGCTAAAATTATAGTCAGTTAAGTGCCATACGTGATACACGCTTGGGCGATCATGTCTCGAAAGAGACATGACTGAATGAACAGAAGATTATCCCGCAGTAGATTGCCATTACTTTCTACGATAGACTCGAACCCAATCTGTCCTGTTATTTAACCCATAACTGGAGGAAAGAGACGGTTTAATACCTTTTCCGAGGGTAAGTGAATTCAACTGGAATTCGAACTCGGCTCCCCGATTTCTCGTTACGAGCCAATATCCACTGCACCACAATGCAGAACTGTTTTAAATTTTACTTAAAATATAGTACTAAGAGAGTTGCGTACCGGACATTTGCGTCTCATACAGTTGCGTACCAGGACAATTGCGTCCCGGACATTTACGTTCCAGATATTTGCGTCCCGGACAGTTGCGTCCCGGATATTTGCGTACCAGACATTTGCGTCTCGGACATTTGCGTACCGGATATTTGAGTACCGGACAATTTTGTACCAGGACATTTGCGTCCCGGACATTTACGCCCCGGACATTTACGTCCCGGACATTTGCGTCCCGGACATTTGCGTACCGGACAATTTTGTACCAGGACATTTGCGTCCAGACAATTGCGTACCAGGACATTTCCGTCCCGGACATTTGCGTACCGGAGATTTGCGTACTAGACAATTTTGTACCAGGACATTTGCGTCCTGGACAATTGCGTACCGGATATTTGCGTACCGGACAATTTTGTACCAGGACATTTGCGTCCTGGGCAATTGCGTACCAGGACATTTGCGTACCAGGACATTTGCGTCCCGGACAATTGCGTACCAGGGCATTTGCATCCCAGATATTTCCATACCAGAACATTTGCATCTTGGACAATTGCGTACCAGGACATTTGCGTCCCGGACATTTGCGTACCGGAGATTTGCGTACCGGACAATTTTGTACCAGGACATTGGCGTACCGGACATTTGTGTCCCGGATATTTGCGTACTGGACAATTTTGTATCAGGACATTTGCGTACTGAACAATTGCGTACCAGAAGATTTGCGTCCCGGAGAATTGCGTACCAGAACATTTGTGTCCCTAGACAAGTGCGTCCCTGGATAATTGCGTACCTCAGTTAATTTTTTAAAAGCCTTTTTTAAAGGTAATTACTATAAATTTCGAAAAAAGCCCAGGTAGTAATCGAACATTTTTTAAAAAAGAAATAAAAGAAATAAAATAATAAAAATTGCAAATTTATTTTTGTTATAAATGCAATGACAGATTAATAGTGTTTAAAATATTTAGAAAATGGAAAACTTCACAAATTAATCAAAAGTTATGAATCCTGTGAGCTATCCCTTTTAAGAAACCCATCTTGTTTTCAAGAGTATATTTACCTAATAGCGCAATGATACTTTTATTTGCAGTTTTATTTTCAACTAGCCGTATAGCGCGGCGTTACTCGGGTGTAATGCAAGCTTTAAAACTAATCCATGGTCCTGGAGCTCAGACTCTTTGTACGTAGGCACGAAAGACTAAAAAGCAATAGTTGTTTCCAGTTAAAGCGAAACCGTAGACCGAAAGAAAAATGAATGGATGTAAGTCAAATTTTGATTTCCTGGTATCGATATCAAATTTTCTGCACTATTATAAGAACTGCAACCTTGAAACTTCTGAATATCGTTTCTTATGTCTTTATCTATGAGTGTATGAAATTTGATTAAAATCGGACCACTCCTTCTATAACCCGATTTTTTCGATTATCGATTTTCGATATTTATCGGGGGTACCTCGACACAAAACCTAGCTAAAAACACTCGCAGACGCTTATAGTACAACTTTATAAATTTTCAAGAAAATTGGTTCAGCCGTTTTGGAGTCTATAGGTAACGGATACACACACACACACACACACACACACACACACACACACACACACACAGAGACAAAGTTCCATTTATAAATAAGTTTAGATAACAGAATTGTTATGTTAAATATCTTTTCGCTTTTTTTAGAATATTAAAAGTTGGTTTGCAACTCATAAGAATATATAGTAACCTCAGATAATGATCAGAGGTATGCAGTTATTCAAATGTTCTGGCACGCAATTGTCCGAAACGCAAATGTCCAATACGTAACTCTCCGTCCACCATAAAATATACAAGCACTAGTAAGACTTCATATAAAACCATGAGAAAAACTATAGCTTCATTAGCATTATTTGGCAAATTATACTGGTGCCTCCTAGGTACGAATTTGCACGAGATACTAGATTAGCAACTAATGTCCCACCCTTTTACAGTGAAACCGATAAAATGTAACCGCAATTTCTACTCCATCAGCTTCTTTTCTCGCACTTCCCGCCTATGGGTTTCTCTTCCACATACTTGCTTCCCCGACAGCTACAATCTCCAGGAGTTTAAATGTAAGGCCAATAGACACCTCCTAGCACACTAACTCGCACCCATTCTCTCAAACACTCTTCCTATGTATTCTTTACTCGTCTATCACCCTCCTTCTGACATTTCCTATATCTAATCACTCTCTCACCACCTTCCCCTATGTAACCCCCTGCGCTATAGTGGCAGTGGGATGCCTTGCTTGGGGTGAAATGATTAAAAAAAACCTCTAGAATGTCTAGCTAAAATATAGAACTGTCAGAAAGGATAGCTAGAATGTGCAATTGTTAAAAAGGTTAAAGAAAATATATAAGTATTAGAAAGACTAGCCAAAAAAAGAGAAACGTCACAAAAATTAACTAAGATGTTGAACTCAACGAAAGCAGCTATTAGAAAGGCAAGCGACTATATAGAATCGCTGGAAAGGCTCTCTAAATTATAGAACCAGTAGACCGAATAGGATGTGCGTTGTGGTACAGTGGATATCGGCTCGGAACGAGAAACCGAGAAACCGGGGAGCCGAGTTCGAATTCCAGTTGAATCCATTGTATTCACTTACGCGCAAATACCCTTGGGAAAGGTATTAATCCGTCTCTTCCTTCCAGTTATGGGTTAAATAGCAGGACAGATTGGGTTCTATAGCCTTTCCTGGCAACCAGTCTACCGCATAAAGCAATGGCAACCTACTGCGGGATAATCTTCTGCCCAGTCAGTCATGTCTCGAAAGAGACATGACCGCCCAAGCGTGTATCATGTATGGCACTTAAATGACTGAGACCGAATAGTTAAAACATATATTGTGGTGATACCGACCGAGCATAATATTAATTAATACAACAATTAAAAAGCAAATGAATAAAACTCGTCGTTCGCGCAGAAATTAATCAAATATTAAATTTCCATTTATTTTATTTATCAGCCAATGGGAAGCCTGGAATCAAATACAAGGATGAAATTCGAAACGAACTGCGTTTTGATCCAAAGGGCAAATATAAAAAGCCGAGATAAAAGGCACCCAGACAGACAGCCCCAGCACAGACCGGAGACGGACGAGCGGATTAGTTTCTCCCTTGACCTATGTCGAGCGGCTACTATGCTGACCTCTTTCCTTCCCTGTCTCAAAAGTACTTATCGACCTTTTCAAAGACATTCCTCAAAAGTACTTATTGACCTGAGAAGCGGCAACTTCTAAATGAACATTCCTTATCTACAAGACGCTTCCACATTCCTAAGTCTTTTATCTTTTTCAGCATTATATTTGTCATGAACTCTCAGTTGGACTTCTATTTCAAGTATGACTTTATTTGTAAAACATTAATTGAAATGTATATATGTATAAATGTTATTTTATACTCTAATTGCCTTTTTTGAATTTATAATCATTTTATGAATTATAGTGGGCTATCTTCTCACAAGACCAAATTCCGTTAACTTGCTACGGTATACTACTACCCTTCACTAGAACGGAATCGTACTACTACTAGAAAAGAATAAATAAAATAAGATATACCCGCTATAATATAACAGGAGATATAATATTAAAGAACTGATTCTTGAAGACATGTCTTAAATAGATATGAAGCAAATATATATTTAGTGAAAGTAAATAAGAATGCAGCAACATATAAAAACATTTATTAATATAGTCTAATTAGCCTCTTTCTTCATCCAGAGTAAACTTTCTTATTCATTTAACGGATTTATATTCTGTTTTCATTTTTCCAAAAATACACCAGTTTTTCAGTGAATGCTTGATTAATTTCCGGTAAGCTCCGAACCATTCCATGTTGTTTATGAGTAGAATAGAGTTCAGAATATCAGTATCTGTAAAATTTATAAGGAAAGAGAAAAACGTTTATGGATGACGTCATTATGAACAAATCTCAGTAAAATATAGCTCACTTCCGTTCATTTGTCTATGAAATAAATAGGCGTGTGTTTACAAATGTTTGAAAATAAAGCAAAAAACATATAATATATATAATATTTTAAAAAATATATCTATATCTACATCTATATATATATATATATATATATATATATATTATATTTTTAAATATCTATATTATACTTTAAAGTATATATATATATATATATATATATATATATATATATATATATATATATATTGTAACTACGTTGTTGAACTCGTAGGTTTATTTACCTTTTTGTTCATGCATTTACTTTTATAAAGAGTGCTCGATACAAAGGTAGAGAGTTATAGTGCAATGGTTGTTACAATGTTTTTAAATTCATAGTATCACTACATAAAACATTTCTCATGTTTCGAAGCCAGCCCATTATGTTTTGGCTTCATCCTCAGGTGATTTTTTTAGAAATGAGAATTATCCAGTTGAAAAGACCGTTTATTTGTATTGGATTTGTTATTTTTGGGTGTTAGAGGGGTTGGTCTGTATTTTGAGTTCCGTTGACCTTTTTACTGGTCTTAGGGTGAAGTGTTTGTTTTTGGCAGAGTTCATGATAGGGTAATCTCTTAATCTTGAAAGGGCTGGTGATGCTGGTGCCTTTGGTTTAGGGGTTGGTAGGTGTTGTTTTGTTTTGGGGTTGGTTTCTCCTTAATTTAATGTATGTTATTTTTTATTGGGGTGTGTGCTTTTTCTTGTTTTTTTTATTTTTTTGTTTTTTGTAAAAAATATTTTTTATAAAATATATCTTTCATAAGAATGTAAAGGGGTTGGTAGGTGTTGTTTTGTTTTGGGGTTGGTTTCTCCTTAATTTAATGCATGTTATTTTGTATTGCGGTGTTCGCTTTTTTTTTTTTTTTTATTTTTATTAAAATATATTTTTTATAAAATATATCTTTCACAAAAAAATATTTTATAATATTCCATAATATTAAGCTATTTTATAATATTATAAGATATAATAATTTATAATATTTTAGAAATATATTTCTTTTATAAAATCTATCCTTTATACAACATATTTTATAAATATAAAGTTTATTTTTTATTTATTTATCTACTATTCTGTTGCAGCTGCATTATTTTTTGTTGGTATTGTATAGGGTTTGTTTTCTTTTGCGGGTGTTTCTGGTTGGCTTTTTTTGTTTACTTAAATTCTAGCGAGAAATATTTGCGATGTTTGCATATTACTGCTAATTCGTCTCTACGGTTTAGTAAATCGTTGCTGTTAGGGTACTGAAGAATGTGTAGTTTTTCACTTAGACATAAAGGGCAGATGTCATTAAGTGAGTTGCAAGTTCTAGTTTTTTTTAGGATTTTCCATTTTACTTTGGGTTTCTGTTTTGAATCCTTTAGCTTCCAAAAGTATGTGGAAAGGGGTGAAAAACTACACATTCTCCAGTACCCTAACAGCAACGATTTACTAAACCGTAGAGACGAATTAGCAGTAATATGCAAACATCGCAAATATTTCTCGCTAGAATTTAAGTAAACAAAAAAAGCCAACCAGAAACACCCCAAAAGAAAACAAACCCTATACAATACCAACAAAAAATAATGCAGCTGCAACAGAATAGTAGATAAATAAATAAAAATAAACTTTATATTTATAAAATATGTTGTATAAAGGATAGATTTTATAAAAGAAATATATTTCTAAAATATTATAAAATATGATATTTTATAATATTATAAAATTGCTTAATATTATGGAATATTATAAAATATTTTTTGTGAAAGATATATTTTATAAAAAAATATATTTTATAAAAAATAAAAAACCAAAAAGAAAGCGCACACCCCAATACAAAATAACATGCATTAAATTAAGGAGAAACCAACCCCAAAACAAAACAACACCTACCAACCCCTTTACATTCTTATGAAAGATATATTTTGTAAAAAATATATTTTACAAAAAACAAAAAAATAAAAAACAAGAAAAAGCACATACCCCAATACAAAATAACATGCATTAAATTAAGGAGAAACCAACCCCAAAACAAAACAAAACCTATCAACCCCTAAACCAAAGGCACCAGCATCACCAGCCCTTTCAAGATTAATAGATTAACCTATCATGAACTCTGTCAAAAACAAACACTTCACCCTAAGACCAGTAAAAAGGTCAACGGAACTCAAAATACAGACCAACCCCTGTAACACCCAAAAATAACAAATCCAACACAAATAAACGGTCTTTTCAACTGGATAATTCTCATTTCTAAAAAAATCACCTGAGGATGAAGCCAAAACATAATGGGCTGGCTTCGAAACATGAGAAATGTTTTTATGTAGTGATACTATGAATTTAAAAACATTGTAACAACCATTACAGTATATATATATATCCTCTAAGAAATCTTTTTAGATATTCTACAATTTTATGGATAATATATATAACCCATGAAATTGTAGAATATCTAAAAATTTTTTCAGATTATATTACTCTGTTAAATTAAATAAATAAATTTAACATTGAGTTCTTTTGAGTTCGTCTCTGTCGGAATTTACCGGACTTATATACCAAATATTTTACGTTTTATATATATATGGAGTACTGTTGCCATTTATGGTCAGGTGCCCCTGCCGTTCTCCTCAGTGTTCTTGACAAGCTCCAAAGGAGAGTCTGTAATGTGATAGGTACTGATCTGGCGACTCGACTGCAGCCACTTTCCCATCGTCGAAATGTGGCCTCCCTCTGTCTCTTCTATAAATATTTTCATGGCTTCTGCTCGGATGAGCTTAAGTCACTGATGCCTCTCAACAGGTGTTTACCCGTGCAACCAGACTGGCAACTGGGTCCCACCCATTCACAGTCAGGTTAGCCAAATGCAGACGACAATTCTACTCCTGCAGCTTCCTCTCTCGCACTTCCCGCCTGTGGAACTCGCTCCCGTATTCTTGCTTTCCTGACGGCTACAACCTCCAGAAATTTAAATGTAAAGTCCGTACTCATCTACTAACCACTGGCCTCTAGCTCTCTCCCCTCCCCTGTATAACCTTCCCTTTCTCTCCACCTATGTATCTGTCATCGCACCTTCTTTCTCAGTTTTCTATTGTTCCTTTCTAACTAGTTTGTACTCCTCACTCTTTTCTAATTAATCTTTTTACATTTATGTAACCCCCTGCACATCAGTGGCGTTTCCGCCTTGCTCGGGGTGAAATGATTAAAGAAAATATATATATATATATAACCCCCACTTCCAACGATAGAACACTTCAGAGGAGGTTAGATTTTATAAACAAGAGCCACTTAGTACGCAATGTTTTCCGGATACGAATTTAACGCTCTCGGCTACTGACAGTTGTTTACATTCTGTAAATAACACTCTATATAATCTACCTCTGCTGTGCGCCGACTAATGATAAATCGGTCGAGTTCCAATCCCAGCTTGAAGCAGACTGTTATCTTGCCGAACTAATGAGCTGCGATACAGCATAACAGGCCCCCCCCATGTATATATATATATATATATATATATATATATATATATATATATATATATAAGATACAGGTTGACTCTAAAGGCTGGACACATAGCCAACATTCCGTATTTTTAAGAAGTTAAATTTTCAGCAGCATTTTATTAAATTGGAATATTAACAAATAACATCGTTTACATAATTTCCATCATTTGCGAAGCAAAGTTTGATGCCATTTACAAGATTCATGTGAACGCGATGAAAATAAGTTCACATTGTCGTCAATTTTAGCTCATTCAGTCTTTATGTGTTGAGTAAAGTGAATTGGATTTCGGATCTTCGTTAAGGACAACATCTTCTTTAGCATACTCAGAAAAGAAATCAATTCTTTTTTCTTTCGACAAAACCATGTTTAATCTGTGGACGTAAAAAATATAGTTACTGAGATTTTGTATGTGTTCAGACTTTAGGGGTATATATATATATATATATATATATATATATATATATATATATATATATAATTGGATTTTTGAGGCAGCAGTTCTTTTTTTATACAGGTTTCATTAAAAGCCACCGACATGGTACTGCGATGACTTTCTTTGTTAGCTGTGCCACATCCAAGATACGCTTAGAAAAATCACCATCAAAGAATGACATATTCATTTTTTAAGGCCAACTTAGTTATGATACAAGGCCGAAAGTATGGGTAGTGAGAATCGAACGCACTGTTCAGTTGTAACAGGGTCTAGCGATGCAAACATGCTAACCATTACACTACATCGTAGTGCCCTGATCAAAGAATGAGATATGAAGAAAAGAACTTCATGTATTTTTTTATTTATTTCTGTGCGGTTTAGTTTTCAGTGGTTAATCAGGTTTCATCTGCATTAGAATTGTTAAACAAACTTTAGTATAATTTGTAGAGGTCGTAATTCAAGGAGAGACACTTATTTTTTTTTAAGAAATTAACGGATTCCAAGACTAACTGAAAAGTCGTTAATATTGCTTTATGAATGTTAGTGTTTGATAATTCTAGTTTGTCTATGTTTAACCAATGAAAACCAAGCATCACAAAAGTAAAAAAAAAAAAAAAAATACCAGAAATTGTTTCTCCATATCTAATTCTCAGATGAAGCTTTAATGAAATAAAGCATTAGATTGATAAATGCTTTCTATTAGTTCTTCATATAATTATATATATAGTGGATGCGTCTAGCCACACTGATGAGCTGTGATACAGCGAAACAGGCTTGTATGTGGATGACTAATATATTATGCTCTCATTACGATTGAGCTCTCTCGAGAAGAAAATTTTAAAAAACAGTTTCCACTTCAGCTATGTGCGTGACTCTTCAGAAATGAATTGAGTTCTATCGGGAACTGGCATATGTATACACTGTTTATAAACAACACGTTAAAATTTCTCTTCTCTGATACCATGTGTCGATGGCTTAGGGAGTAGCGACTCCGACTGATACCAAATCGGTCGAGTTTCGATCCTAGGCGAGTGGATGCGTTTAGCCACACTGATGAGCCGTGATACAGCAAAACAGGCTTGTATGTGGCTGACTAATATATATATATATATATATATATATATATATATATATATATAGAGAGAGAGAGAGAGAGAGAGAGAGAGAGAGAGCGAAGGAAAATTTGCTAGCCCCCAAATCATCTTACTCGACAGACTCCATTTTCTTAATAATTGCCTTACGTAAAAGCATACCGTGAATGGCTGACAGAAAACAAAAACTAAAATTTTAAACGTGTTACAAAGTATTTAAAAAATTTTGAAAAATACAAACAACAAAATTTGATCTTTCCTCTGAATAATAGCATAAGCATTATGATGATAAAACTTTGTTTTTATTAGTTTTGAGCCCTTTTAATATCACGAGATGTTTTTTTTGGGGGGGGGGGGAGACAATTAAGTAGACATACCTAAATTCGTAGTTTCTTTCTTCTGTTTGACTACAACCTCCATCTCATAGATGATGAAAAATAACAAATCTGATTTTTATACAAGTTGTATAATTTGTTTTTCGGTGCGTGGTTGAAAGAAGTATGCATATTTTTTTCTTTCTTTCAAATGTTCGTTTTTACTTTTCTTAAGCGGGGAGGAAATGTAGAATAATTTTCAATTGAGTTTCAAAAAATCTGTGAGCAATCTAGGCGACAGAGATATTTTGGCTCCACTCTGGAAGCGTTAATTAAACGAATGTTTACATTGACCGGGACGATAAAAGCCAAGAGTTCAATAATGTCATTGTAGGTCATTCTAAGTAACTTGTGAATCTTCAATGGCATACCTTTGGTTGTAAAAGCAATTAAATTTCCTTTTATTTTTAATCAACCGCGAGTGAGTAAAGCAATAAACTTTAATCGCCCAGTTAAGCATTTTAATCGACTGAGTCGATCGGGCGAGGGAAATCTCAAAGGCTATATATATATATATATATATATATATATATATATATATATATAGGCTATATATATATGTGTGTGTGTGTATATCAGATTAAATGAATCGCAAACATTGTGTCTGCTTATTTTTTAATAAAATCCGTTCAGACTCACGGATAATCTTTCGCATATTATAATTGAAAGATATCAGAAATGAGCTCTAATGTTAACAGATTTTGTCATTCATTTTTCAATGTACCCAAGTACTTTCAGTCTCTTTAAGAGATCATTTTCGTGGGTGTGAGTTATGGTAACAAAAAATAACCGCAAAACTGTGTTGCTAAAAATTACTCTAAATTTTTTTCTGCTTCAAATATAACATTACAAGATATAAAAATTTCAATTTTGGATACTTTTCACGTTCTAATGAACGCTAAGCAATTTGTCAACCGTTATATTCGAAAGAGACTGACTAGGCAGAAGATTTTCCCGCACTAAGTTGCCATTGATTTCTGCCGTAGAGTGATTACCAACCAAGGCTATAGAAACCAATCGGTTCTGCTATTTAACCCATGGAGGGAGAAGAGACGGATTAATACTTTTCCCAAGGATATTTGCTCGTAAGTGAATGCAACGAACTCAACTGGAATTCGAATCGGCTCCTTGATTTTCATATGTCAGTCCGGGTAACTTACAGGGCATTCCGAACTGAAACTGCGGGATAATCTTGTGCTTAGTCAGTCATGTCTCGAAAGAGACATGATCACCCAAGAGTGTATTACGTATGGCACTTAACTGAATAACTGATATGTAAAGAGTGCGATGGATAAATTGTCGAATAAATGACACACAATGAAAATAACACTAATATTTCATTTTAACATATATACATCCTTGTTCAAATTAATCGAAACACAATGAATAATGTCTTCCTAGGATCTCTTGACGTTGTTTTTCTCTTCCGGCCGCATTTATCATTACATTTTGGACTAAGGGATCCAGTTTCTTTCTTCGCCTTGATGACACGACTGATAGTTGAAAGATTGACACCAACAATATCCGCGATTTATCTGTAAGATTTGCCAGTGTGTTCGTACAGCGTTAATATTTTTGTACGCGTTCTTGGAGTAATGTCCATCGTAGACAATTTATTTAGTGCACAGGGGTAGACGGTGCTCATGTCTGGTGACATCGTCCAGTTCTTGTATTTTTTAGCACTATTTCTTCCCCATTTTCCCTGTCAGCGTTGCAATGGACTAGTGTAGTTGGTGACCTAATGATCATAAGTTTAATTGTTATATAATCCTGGCAGCCTTTGAGATTTCACACGCCCGATCGACTCAATCGTTTAAAAACTTAATTGGGCGATTAAAGTTTATTGCTTTAGTCGCCCGCGGTCGATTAAAAATCTGGCAATGAAACGTGTCCCTTCAAATATAGAGAAAGTAAATTTGGTTCCTTTTACAACCCAAAAATTCACAAGTTACTTGGAAAAATTAGGCAGGCATTTTTGGCCGGGATATATGACCCGGATAATCAATATTAAAAAGGCCTTGTGCCACATTTTGTCTTAAGTGGGAAGACAGAAAATCCTGCAGTTAACTAGCAATTAATATTCTTTAAATATGGGTTTTATGGGTTTTATATGTTCTATATGGGTTTTATATGGGTTTTATGAAAGCTGGTGATATAACAATGTGTTTGGCGTGAATTTCACAGGGATGTAGTTCTGCTATTAACGAAGCCTGTACAAATTAGTTTTACACAATCGTCTTTTATAACTTTCCTGTTATTTGATATTGTTCAATACAAATCTCAGGTAATATAGTGATGCATTTCGTGTTTTCTTTTTAGGCGAAATGGTTCCTCTCCAAGACACAGAACTTGTGCTTTACTTGTGTTCGCCTTTAATTCGTTCTTTCCAAGAGCTGCAAACCTGTGCCGTGACCCTTTCTGATCTCGCCCTGCACGATCCTACAAGAGACTTAATATTTCAAAGCAACCATCACAGGTAAGGCAGCAGACTTTGGTTTTCATTTAAAATCATGATCTACACATCAAATTCTGTCTACTTTAGTTATTCCTGCCGCCGTACGTCTGCCACACCCTCTAAAGTACCCATACACTGGCTGACTGAAACCAAATTTGTGGGAGAAGAAACAGATAAGAAGGTACTAAGTACTAACTCGGTTGCATAGCTTTGTAACAATATTTTGGGCGGAACGAAGGTAATTAATTTTATTAATTAATTATTAACTATAACTGGAAAATCTTCTAATTACTATTATAGATCAGAAGAAAACGAACTAAAAGAAATTTTCTTTATTCTCCGAAAATGAGCGAAGGAAAACGGAGGTAATTTTATTAATTAATTATTGACTATAACTGGAAAATCATCAAATTACTATTATAGATCAGAAGAAAACGTACTATAAAACAATTTTTATTTATTCTCCGAATAGGAGCGAAGGAAAAGGAAACAAACGATGACAAATGGTATTTCTCTGTTGTTATTTTAAACCATATATATATATATATATATAATGGCTTAATGTCATAGAGTGCCACGCGCTGGTTTCAGCCCACCCATGAAAACTAACAATTGTCATTCTAAACCTGAAAGAGAGATAAATTCAGTTTTTCGCAGGACATTAGAAAATTGAAACATAAAAATAACCACATGGCACTTGACAGGTATTTTTATCGTATCCAAAAGGCATTGTCTTGCTCGCGTGAATTGTGAAAAGAATTAAGACAACAAATATCTAATTCCGAGCTGAAAACTAGATTAGTGATTTAGAGAAGAGGCATTTGGCTTGATATCGGGCCGGGAGGAAGGGTAGAGCAGATAAGGAAAATATTTTCCGTTACCTAAAAATGTCGGTGACTCGGAAATGAATATTAAAAACGCAGATTCGGAAAATTCTTATTTAAATGACAATGTTAATAGACTCTTGTTTTGGGCGAGGCAAGTTCAAAAAGGTTAATAGTGATTGATTAAAAAAATCCCCAAAATTGTTTCGTGAGAAAGAAAATTCGCCGGTTAAGTCCAGCCCAGAAAAGAGGTATGGGAAGATGACGTCATAAGACTGAGAGGAATCTCATTAGTCCTGTAAACCAGCGCCGAAAGGGGGAGACGATCAACAGTTGACGTCATGGAAAGAAGACTAATCCTATTGGGTAAACCAAAGGCAACAACGAGTAGCAGCTAACCTCAGCATTCTATTGGTTGCCTAGATGAGGGGTTAGACATCCAGCGACCGTCGACCCCACACCATGGTATGGGCATAAATACAGGGCCCCGAGGGACCAAAATCAGTTGGATTCGAGTTGGATTTTAGTTGGATTGGAGGTGCCACTTGAGTTCCAGTCAGCTCCCGGCCCAGAGATGTAACGACAAAGATAGGCGCCATACTGTTAGGCGACATCCGCAGGGCCTACCGCCTTCCATAGAGCCCTTGGCTGAAGATATAAAGAGACAGATAAATGCTGCGCTGTTGGATGCCAACCGTAGAGAGGCCTGATGCCTGCCAACCAGAGTTAAAGACATACGAGAAGTGATTTTGCTGACAAAGTTGGATTCCAGTTGGAGTGGAGTTGCCAGTTGAATTCCAGTCAGCTCTCGGCCCAGATATGTAACGACGAAGATAGGCGCCATGTTGTTGGGCGCCAACCGCAGGGCCTGCCGGCCAACCTGAGTTAAAGACAGACAAGAAGAGAATTTGAAGACAACGTTTTGAAATCGCCAACTGAATGCAGTTATCAGTTGGAGTTGAGTTGCAGCTCGAGTAGCAGAGAGTTCGAGTTCCCGGTCCAGAGACGTAATGACAAAGAAATAATTGCCACACAGTTGGGTGCCAACCATAGAAAATCGCCGCCTGCCAAAGACAGTTCCCAGCTGAAGAAGTAAAGAGACGAAGAGTCACTTGCCATGCTGTTGGGTGCCGACCGTAGAGAAGCCTGTTGCCAATCAACCAACCAGAGTTACGAGACAGACACGAAGAGTCTTTGCAGCAAAGTTTGAAATTGCCAAATGAAGAGAGTTTTTGGTGAGAGTGATCCAATCCGGAACAAGAAATCTACCTAGATTCCGTTCCCGAAGACGAACCGCGCAAACCTACCCATAACCCAGCATTTCGGCAATTTCCGCAACATTACGGAAAACAAGAATCAAGTTGACTAGACTTAGAACGAACTTAGAACTCTGTTCAGAGCAGCGAGCTGCGGCCAGCCGGATTTCTCCTTACTGCTTAGTAGAATAATTCGATTTACTTAAGAAACTTTCGTTCCGCTACCAGTTTGATGGAAGCAGGGATTGGGAATTATCCAAGAGACTATTGTGTATATTCTGTATATAAAGACATTATTTTACAACACTTCAGACGCCGGTCCACATATTTTTCTTGGTGCTATATATTTTTTTCTTTTATTACTCAATTGTGTGCACGCTTCCCGGTTTAGTTTAGTTCGGTAGAGAGACAGCTAGTGGAGAACTCACGTGACTACCTTGTGATTAATCAACACAACGTGGGACAAGGGACATCACCGTGACAGAGTCAATCTATGACCAGCTATCTGGATCGAAACCAACAGCGACAGGCCGGGCGGTGGCTTAGTACAATAAATTTTAAATCAATTTTTAAATTAAAAATTTATTATTAAACATTCAAAATACACCCACTATTTAAAAAACAATTTAATGATTAAAATAACAAATACTTATTTAATAAAAATGCAATGTTGTTTTCTAGGTATCTTTTCCTTGAGGTTTTATATTCAAGAATCCCATTTCGTGCGTTTGGGAGAACTACAAGCAAATTACAAGGCCAAAGAACCCAAAAAGTTAGAATTTGTTTCCAGAAATAAATGTTTACGCATGGTTATTTGTATGTTGCATGCTCAAGAGTAAGAAATCCAAAGAATTTATTCATCGCTGTTAAAAATGAAAAAAAAAAGGTTTTCAACATCGAAATTTATTTTATTTATTTATATATATAAAATAATTTCACCCAAAGCAAGGCATTCCACTGCCACTGTTGAGCAGGGGGTTACATAGGGGAAAGTATGAGAAAGACTGGTTAGTTATAGGAAATGTTGGAAGGAGGGTGATAGACAGATGTGGATACCGAGGATGGGGCTGGGGTAGATGGGAAGAGTGTTTGAGAGAATGGATGCGAGTTAGTGTGATAAAAGGTGTCTATTGACCTTACATTTAAATTCTTGGAGATTGTAGCTGTCGGGGAAGCAAGTAACAGGAAGTGCGAGAAAAGAAGCTATTAGAGTAGAAATTGCGGTTACATTTTATCTGTTTCACTGTAAAAGGGTGGGACCTAGTTGCTAATCTGGTATCTCGTGCAAATTCATACCTAGGAGGCACCAGTGATTTAAATTAATCGGAGCAGAAACCGTGAAAGTATTTATAGAAGAGGCACAGGGAAGCCACATCACGCCGGTGAGAGAGTGACTGCAGCCGGGCTGCCAAGTCGGTATCAATCACATTACAGATTCTCCGTTGGATTTTGTCAAGGACCCCGAGGAGAATAGCAGGGGCACCCGACCAGATGTGGGAGCAGTATTCAATACACGGGCGGATGATAGATTTATATATGTGCAGGATGGATTCAGACGGGAAAAATTTCCTGGCCCTGCACATAGAACCGACTTTCATAGCAGCAGATTTAGCAATGGATTCGACGTAGTCATTCCACTTGAGGTCCGCTGAGAGTGTGAGGCCAAGGAGGCGTAGTGTTTTACTCTCAGGGAGGCTAAGTGTTCTCGGGTTAAATAAAAGTAGCTTTATGTTTATACAGGGATTCCAGAAAGTGTTGATTGGTAAAAAGCAAAAACGAACACTAATAAAAATTATGATAAAGTAAATGAATCACTAATCGAAATTATACCTAAGAAATTGATATATGTTGAAATGTCATAATTCATGCTATTAAAATCACCCACAGCACAATATAAAATTAAATTATATACATTCAGAATTTTGTCCTTATCTTTGTTGTTTTGATTACAACGTTTCGGCTGTTGTGTTTTCTCGCCTTCATCAGGAGAATATCGATTTGAGTAACCTTCATGGAATTCTGAACTGAACCCTTTATTTAATATACAGATGTAGACTGTTGTCGTTCCACTGTTCATATCTAGGAATATCTCGTCAAGTCCTTATTCGAGTTCGTAGATTAAATAAAAGATTTAGCTTAGAATTCCATTTAAGTTACGCGGAACGATATACAACTGATGAAGGCTGGAGGGTACAGTGGTCGAAACTTCGTGATAATAACAACTTAGATGAAGTCAATTTTCATCTTTAGTTCATGCTCAAGAATCACATTGATATTATATTACAATAGATATTACATTTAAATTTCGCACGGAGCTAGATGCAGGGTGGGCATGACATTACTCCCGGCCACTGAATGCAGGAGTATAAGACAACACACCTACATACGGAATTGTAATCGTGGGAAAGAGAATGTTTAATAGATAGATAAATAAACAACCGACCCAGGGGTTATTTGAGCAACCGCTCTCTCTTAGACATAACAGAGGAGAATGGGTGGCCGCATATCACGGACTGGCCGAGAATAACTGACGAGAATATAAGATTCAATCCAATGTTCTCCCTTTGTCGGTATATCCACTTCCATAAATCAGCGTTCTTACGTAAATAACTCAGTCTGTAGTCTATACACGGGGTATTTTTTAAACATAATCTCTTTTGTTAACCCTCTAGGGCCATTCGTATCATATTTGATACAGTATTTCCCTATAAGGAAACATTTGGTATTTTCCTATAAGGAAACATTTGGTATTCATTGACTGAGCAGTATTTCATTTGAAATTTATAAAATATTTCTCTTAAAAAATTTTTCAGGAAAATATTTCTTTCAAGGCTTGTTTTCATACTGTATCAAATATGATACGAATGGCCCTCGAGGGTTAATCTCAGTCTATCTATCTATCTATCTATCTATCTATCTATCTATCTATCTATCTATCTATTAACCCTCTAGAGCCATTCGTATCATATTTGATACAGTATTTCCCTATAAGGAAACATTTGGTATTTCCCTATAAGGAAACATTTGGTATTCATTGACTGAGCAGTCAGTACTGCTTTCATTTGAAATTTATAAAATATTTCTCTTAAAAAATTTTTCAGGAAAATATTTCTTTCAAAGCTTGTTTTCATACTGTATCAAATATGATACGAATGGCCCTCGAGGGTTAATCTCAGTCTGTTTATCTATCTATCTATCTATTAACCCTCTAGGGCCATTCGTATCATATTTGATACAGTATTTCCCTATAAGGAAACATTTGGTATTTCCCTATAAGGAAACATTTGGTGTTCATTGACTGAGCAGTCAGTACTGCTTTCATTTGAAATTTATAAAATATTTCTCTTAAAAAATTTTTCAGGAAAATATTTCTTTCAAGGCTTGTTTTCATACTGTATCAAATATGATACGAATGGCCCTAGAGGGTTAATCTCAGTCTGTTTATCTATCTATCTATCTATTAACCCTCTAGGGCCATTCGTATCATATTTGATACAGTATTTCCCTATAAGGAAACATTTGGTATTTCCCTATAAGGAAACATTTGGTATTCATTGACTGAGCAGTCAGTACTGCTTTCATTTGAAATTTATAAAATATTTCTCTTAAAAAATTTTTCAGGAAAATATTTCTTTCATACTGTATCAAATATGATACGAATGGCCCTCGAGGGTTTTAATGAAGTAAATTAAACGATGAATATCAATCAAATAGATGTAGCAACACACGTTGATAATTTCAGATACAAATCTAGTTAAGAACTACAGATCAGTTTACAGACTTATTGGTTGGTCTACATTCATTTACAACCTGTAAAAGTGAGAAAGGGTGAAGAAAATATCGCCTGTAGTTATTATAATCTTGTTACTCATGCCAGTTATGTTGTTTGTTTCGGCTGTTGAACCATCCGCCTTTTTTCCGGTGTCTCGGTAACCATTTCATAATTTGAACCAGACACTTTATTTAATCGAATAATTGCGCTTTCCATAATTTCAAATAATTTTAGGGGAGGTAACTCTTATCACTTAATACTCGCCAGTTGTATTCTCATTCCACTGAATCAGAATATGTGACTTTTCGGCACTACCAGACCCAGGGATTGAACAGACAACTGTCATTATAACAGTCAAGTTGAGCGTTTTAATGTAATTTCAGTTTCTATTCTTGGGTTTCGATATCATTTAATAGTCACCTTCACCAACCTTATTCCCAATTCTCACATGCACACATACATGTTTACAAAAAAGATATTCTCATACAGCACATACGCATACACAGACGCACACACACATACACGCATATATATATACTAGCAGTATAGCCCGGCGTTGCTCGGCTATAATGAAAGCTTTAAAACTAATCCATGGTCCTGGAGCTCAGACTCTTTGGACGTTGGCACGAAAAACTAAAAAGCAATAGTTGTTTCCAGTTAATGCGAAACCGTAGACTGAAAGAAAAATGAATGGATGGAAGCCAAATTTTGATTTCCTGGTATCAATATAAAATAATTTTTTTTCGTCGTAAACTGAATTTTGAAGGCTAAATAAGTCCTCTGAGTAAATGGTATCATGGCTGAGACTAAGAACTACAATTATACCTACTTAGAGCCAAACCCGAAGCAAAAACTAAAATAAAAGAGCTGAAAAAAAATACAGACAAACAGGCAGATTAACAGACACACACAAAAAAATCTTGCCTTTTATATATATATATATATATATATATATATATATATATATATATATATATATTATCGATTTTCTGAACTATTGTAAGAACTTCAACGTTAAAACTTCTGAATATCGTTTCTTATGTCTTTGTCTATGAGTGTATCAAATTTGATTAAAATTGGACCACTTCTATAACCCGATTTTTTCGATTATCGATTTTCGATAGTTATCGGGGGTCCCTCGACACAAAACCTAGATAAGAACACTCGCAGACGCTTAAAGTACAACTGTGTAAATTTTCAAGAAAATCGGTTCAGCCGTTTCGGAGTCTATAGCTAACGGACACACACACATACACACACACACACACACACACACACACAGAGACAAAGTTCCATTTATAAATGCTAGTATATATATATATATATATATAGTTTGGAGGTCAGTTGGTTACACAACCTTGTTTTCAACTTTTCGTTATCTATTATATATCAACTGATTCTTCAACTGACTTATATATCATCTTTTATATCAACTGATTTTTGAACGTTTTTATTATTTTCAAACTTACAACAGGGATTTCTACGAATGTATGACTTAAAGTTTTAAAAAACTGAAATTTCAAAATAAGGGAGGAGGTTTTCAAGGTTTGTAAACACTCTCATCCGGGTTTTTATGATTCTAAAATATATTTTCTGGTGTGTTCACATCCGGAAATCACTTCAGATCTTTCATTTAGTAATTTTTTCGTTCTGGAAACAACATTATGGTTAACTTTTCTTCTTGGTACAATCTGCAGACATCACCACCATTGTAAGGTTTGGCTTTTTTTAATATGCTCTATGTTATGCCCAGGGTCTTTGCCCCCTTTTTTTTTCAATTTCCACACATGGTTAGCCAGTTTGGTACAACTTTTTAGGTTTTCCAGCTTAAATGTAGAAATATGTTTTTCTTTGTCCATCTGTATCCTGAACTTCTGCTTTTTAAATAATTCCTTAAGTTTTACAAACTCCGTCCAGGAGTTTATTTTTATCTCTGCAATTACATTTTTCATTAGCGATATTATGCTTCAAGTTATTTTTTTAAATTTCTGCCGTTTTGCATTTTAATGTAATTTTCTAAAATACAAGTGCAGCTATAACTTAATCTAATTGTATTTCTGTTGAATATTTTATGTAAACCGGAGTTTATAGGGAAGTGTTTATTAATTCATTTAAAAAATATTTGCAAATATTTTTTAAATGAATTAATAAACTCTGCATCAAAAACTCGGAATTACATAAAATATTCAACAAAAATACAATTAGATTAAGTTATAGCTGTACTTAAATACGGTACTGTAATTATAGAACTTCATTGATGACCGATCCAAATTCAGAAGATTAAATAGAAACCCAACCGAAACTGCTAAAACTTACGTTAATAAACTCATAACATAAACTCATAACATAAACTCATAACATAAACTCATAACAAACTCATAACATCCAACAATGCCGTTGTAGGATCCATGAAAATACGGTCATGTGAAAATACATTAATCTGGATAAACCCTTACGTCCTATAATTTCTCAGGTTCTAACACCTGTATATCAATTATCAAAATTTCTTAAGGATATTATCACCCAATACCTTTCTAATTATGATATTAAGCCAGTCCATGTGTTTCTTCAAATTCTTGAATCTGCTCCACCAAACCAAGGCACTATCGCATCGATGGATGTCGAAAATCTATTTACTAATGTACCTGTTGCTGAAACTATAGCTGGTTATCTATTCTTTTCCAGTTTATAGTGGAGAGTCCGTTCTAGTGAAGGGTAGTTGTATATTGTTGCAGATTAACGGAATTTGGCCTTGTTGTAGATAGCCCGCTATAAGTCATAAGGAAAGGTTATAAACCAAGAAAAGCAAATTGAGTTGAAAATTAACATTTTATATATACACATATCAATTAAGGTTTTTACAATTAAAGTAATACTTGAAGTATAGCTCCAACGGACGTTAAAATGTTCATGGCAATAAAATGCTGAAAAGAGAATTAATACTTTGGAATGTGGGAGCGTTGTAAGTAAGGAATGTCTTTGATGTATTCGCTCCTTAGGTCAGTAAGTAGTTTTGAGACAGGGAAGAAGGTAAAGAAGTAAGGGAGGCGAACATAGTAAGCCACTTGACTTCGGTCAAGGGGCTACTAATTACACTCCTCTCTCTCGCTCTCTCTCTCTAGTCAGTCCGCGTGTGTCGGCCTGCGTCGGTCTGTCTGGCGATGCTTTCTGTATCGGTTTTTTATTTCGACTTTTTGGATCGCAGGTGATTATTTGGGAATTCATATCCGTATTTGATTCTGGGCTTCCCATTGGCCGATAAATAAAATTCGCGTAGGCTCGCGAACTAGAAATTTAATATTTAATTAATTTTTATTTTTCAACCGGAACATCTGCGCGAAGCCCGCTGCACAACGACGACTTTTGGTCATTTGCTTTTTAGTCGTGAGTGTGCAAACATCCGGTCCATTGCTATGCTCGGTCGGTATCACCACAAAACTATTGACATAATAATTGATCGGTATATAAACATAATTCAGTCACCCCAATCTATCAATTCTAAAATTCTTAAAAACTTTTACTTGCTTACACAACTAAGGTACCTTTTTAGGACCATCATGGCAATATTTACACACAAACTAATATATGGGAAACCCTCTTGGTTCGTGCTTCTCAAACTTTTATATGTCCCATGTTGAAAACATAATCTTTTAAAAAAGCTACCAAACTATGTTATGCATGTTGATGATATTTTTCTTTTAGCTGACAACAAAAAAGAAATAAATAATCTTAAAACTACTTTTGAAAAAATTCTGTTCTCAACTTAACATATGAGCTTCGCCAAAAAAGACACATATTTATTTACAAGTAAAACAAAATTAATTCTTGATAATGGCTAAAAGTATCGCCGAAAGCGATCGAATGTACAAAACTTTTGAACAGTTCTTAGAAAAAAAATCATAAGAACACATGAAAAATTATATAAAAAACTTAATCATAATACCATGTATGTCATTTTTAATGAAACCTGCATAAAACAGAGATTGTTGTTAAAATACTCTCTCTCTGTATATATATATATAAATATATATAAAATAAAATAAATTTTCAATATTCAAAAATGTTGAATGAATATTTCGACATAAAATCCCTAAGAGAGATTTTACTTCTCCTCA
The DNA here is from genome assembly GCA_037127315.1 of Ascarosepion bandense. NCBI lineage: Eukaryota > Metazoa > Mollusca > Cephalopoda > Sepiida > Sepiidae > Ascarosepion > Ascarosepion bandense. The sequence continues at coordinate 692,846 of JBBBDQ010001558.1, read as the reverse complement.
GCAACGGTACTACTTTCGAACACTCTTTCTTTCTCTCTCTGTATATATACTCTGATACTCTCTCTCTCTCTCTCTCTCTCTCTCTCTCTCTCTATATATATATATATATATATATATATATATATATCCGTCTAACATACAGATAAACGTTTCTATATAAACACAGATACACTATCACGTACTTTACCGTTCAAAATGTTCCTCTGACATATATTTTAAAAATTGTCCATTGCTTTGATACACGTGGCACTTGTATTAATATACACACACACATGTACACATATATTAACTAATGCTACCGTCCTACATACATCTAAACAGACATGCGTTTCTATACAAACATATCCATACACTTTACCATTCAAAATATTCCAAGCAACTAAATTTAAAAATTGAAAGAAATATTACGTCAATACACGTGACACATAACTGACCAATAAGAATTAACTCCGAGTCACAACATATAATCATACTGTCTCTTTGTTGATTTTTCGTTTTTCTTTGATTTCTGAAGAAGTTTTAATAAAAGTGAAACACGTCAGAATGAGATATACTACCTTTTTCTTCTTTTTCTTTATTCTATCCTCTTGCTGGATACAGATCCATATATTTAACTCATACAGACATGCACACACACACCCAAACTCCCCACTCCTCCCGATATATGCATATAGATATGTGAACTAATAAATATACATATGGGTATACACTCAAGTATACCAATATATATAAAAATATTATTCATTTGTTAATAAAACAGTGCTCAACATAGTATAAACAGAGATATTAATTATATATTAATAAATATACATATCCTACGTCGGTAGCACGACTCGGAGTTTCATGCACCACGCGATCATTAGATGCATATTACAAATTGACCGTTTAAGAGATTTGAGTTTAAGTTCACACGATGTTCGTGGAAGTTAAATCTTACAATTTTAGGGTACTACTTTTTAATTTATAAAAAGTGTAATATTAATAGTTAAACATTTCATGACGATAAAAAAATAAAAATAAAAAAAATTGTTAAAAAAATTCAAAAATTCAAAGGATGAATTTAAAGGGAACGTAATTCATAATTATTATTAATAATAAATATTTACAGGGAAAAGAAAGAAAGAAAGGAAGGAAAGAAGGAAAGAAGAAAGAAAGAAATAGTTGTTACTATTGTTTAAAGACAACACCTTAAATGGTCAGTTTGTAATATAGACCTGATGATTGTGTAGTGCATGAAATTATGAGTCGTACCACCGGCAAAGGATAATATGCATATTTATTAGTATATATATATATATATATATATATATAGAGAGAGAGAGAGAGAGAGAGAGAGAGAGGAAGGGAGAGAAGGGGAGGGAGGAAAATGTATGACAAAGTGGAAAAAATTTCGTGTGACTCGTTTTGTCCATTGGGTACTTCATCGGACTAAATCCATGTTTGCCCTAATGTGACTTGAGCCCAATGGTGGAATAGGCCAAGATCTACACGATTTTAACTGTTAAACCGCCGGAAGAGGACATTACCAGTCGGTCTAGCGTTTTCAACAGACGTAGAAAGGGAAAAACTGGAACCAGTAAAATAGAAATAATGAAAAACGAAAGACGAAAACAACATTTTCTAGATAAACGTAACATTTACGGGCGTTTTTCCAAGCCGTCTTTTTCAATATGTATCAAGCAATTTCAGCTGTCGTTTTGTGATTCTGAGTATAAATGTTCTTTCTGATGCCATTTAATTTAAGAATTCATAGTTTCTTGCTCGTTCCGTCCATGGAATATTCACTATCCTAGAATGAAAGATTAGAGAGCAAAGTTCGAATTCCAGTCGAATTCGTTGCATTCACTTACTTACAAATACCCTTTGGAGAGGCATTGCTTCTCCCTCCAGCTATGGGTTGAATAGCAAGACAGAATGTGTTCTATAGCGTTCGTTGGCAAACGGTTTTCAGCAGAAAGTAATGGCAACATACTGCGAGTAAATCTCTCCCTAGTCAGTCATGTCTCGAAAGAGGCATCGTCGTCTTGCGGCCATTGGCCGAGATAGAACTCACTACACCCTTCCAGTATTCCCTGTACATTTGGAACTCTATCGCAGTTTGCAGCGAAATTCATAATCTTGTCAAATAGCTGAGTACTTGATGCTTCGCCAGGGCTACCAAGAGTGTTTTTATTGTGACACCAACACTAGATGGGTTGCCTCCAGACCCCATCTTGTTATTTAACCCATAACTGGAGGGAAGTGACGGATTAATACCTTTTCCAAGGGTACCAGTGCTTCAGTGAATGCAGGGTACTCAACTGGAATTCGAAATCGGCTCACCGATTTCTCTTTCCAAGCCGATATCCACTGCACCACAACGCACATCCGTCACTGAACGCTTACAGCGCCTGGTATTCCCAAGTGGTCACCCAAGCTCAACGTTGCTTAACTTCGGTGATCGAACGAGAACCGGTGTATTCAACGTGATATAGCCGTAAGCTCCAAAGAGGCATAAACACCGAAGCGTGTATCATTATTAATTGACTGAGTGTCGAAACGTATTTTTGCTGCCTCCAGTGTTTTCTCTTATCCGTGCCGAGATCTTTCGTTATTTACTGCCATATAAGAGAATGGATATCGCATAGCAATCCACCACTTGTTCCTTTGTTTCCTTTGTTTCCTTTGTTTCTAACGATTTATTTTCTGCTTCATGACACCTTGCTTAACTTTTGGAATGCTTCTTTCACTTGGTTCAATGTGTGTTTCTCAATAGTGTAAAAATCCAGAATATTCCCATATATATATATTGTTTTATTTTGTTTTTGTCACCCCTGAGGAGATTTTCCATCATTCACTACCACATACCACCAAGCAATTCACCCAGTCTTTTCCTTGCTTCGAACGATTTATTTTCCGTTTCACGGCACCTTGCTTAACTTTTGGAATGCTTCTTTCATTTGGTTCAATCCGTTGAATTTTCTATCTCTCCTCCCTCCAACTATGGGTTGAACTATGGGTTCTATGGCGTAGCTTGGCAACCGGTCTACCGTAGAAAGTAATGGCTTTCTACTACGGGAAAATCTTCTACCCAGTCACTCATGTCTCGAAAGAGAGATGATTGCCTAATTGTGTATCACAATTAATTGATATGGATATCGCATAGCTATCCACCAGTCGTTTCTTTGTTTCTAACAGTTGATTTTCCGTTTCTTAGCACCTTGCTTAGCATTTAAAATGCTTTTGTCGATGTGTTTTGGGATGGAATCAACACTTGAATTTATTGTTAAAAGTAAGCCATTTTTTTTGTTCGTTTTTGCTTAATTTTAAACTTTTTATGCCTAATTGAAGGATTGGTTTTGTTTTTTAGCAGAAATTTCTTTGACTGGTGGATTCTTTATCTTTATTTTATTTTTTTCCTAGTCTGTCAGTCAGTCTCTTTTTTTCTTGTTGTCTTTGCCGGTTGTATTTTAGTTACCTTGGTGGCTATTTAATTGACCCTCCCATGCCTCCTCATTCTCTGGACAAAAAGTTAAAAAAATATTTTTTTTCAATTCACTGGCAGAAACAATGTGTGTTTTGGGATGGAATCAACTCTTGAATATTGTTAAAAGTAAGCCATATATTTTTTTTTGTTCGTTTTTGCCTAATTTTTGCTTAATTTTAAACTTTTTATGCCTAATTGAAGGATTCGTTTTGTTTTTTTTAGCAGAAATTTCTTTGACTGGACTTTAACTAAGTTAAAACTTAGCAAGTCACCAACCTTTTTTTCTTTCTCTTTTTTTTTCTTTCTCTTTTTTTTTCTTTTTCTTTTTCTTTCAATTGGAGTAGATAGGCTAAACTATCGCCCGGTTCACATTCCACCCACTTCTATTGAACAGGTGAAGAGGCTCATCCCTTGTGCCCTGTTTAGGATGTGGTTTTCGGCTTTCTCTTTTCCAAACTTTTCACTCTTACGTGGCCCCCTGCGCATCAGTGGCGTTACCGCCTTGCTCGGGGTGATATGTTAAAAAAAAAAAATCCACTACGTGTTCGGATCTCGATGTCGCATTTTCCATTCACTCTTAAAACACATCCTAGATATTTTAATTTCTGCAATCTGCTCGATGTTCGTATCTCGAATTCGTAACTCGCATCTTGGTCTTTTTCTCATGTTGGTGATCATACTTTGTCTTCTTGCAGGTGTTGGTTAGTCCTTTTTTCTCGCTTTCTTCTAAAACTCTGTCTAGGAGGCCCTGTTTTTTTTTTCGAATCGGCCATTAGCACAGTGGTATCTTATCATGTTAAAATCTAGCCCACCGATATAAATCATGTTAGGGTCACCAGTTTTCTTCAAACACCTGATGTATAATCACAGAGCAGTTGTTACTGACATAGTCGAGTTCGCCGTTTTGAAATGTCAAGTAGGAGATAGTTTTAATTCGAAATTTTGGATTTTATCTTCGCTAGCATAGTGGAGTTCACCCGGCAACTAATTGCTTTTTTTCAATGACATCTCTATTCAAAACCGACTCATTTTATTTTTTTTCTGGGAATTGATTTCTTAAGAAAGGTCATTGAGCATTGTTCTGTTTCCGTCTACACGTTTTTGAATTCAGAGTTTTTCTTCTCCTAGACTGGCTGCACACGACTATAAATCTCAGTCTACCCTGCTATTTAATACATAGCTCTGGCGTGGGTAAAAAAAAAAACAATGATTCATATGTAAAGGAAATGGGCAGATTTAGTTACGTTATTTGTAGGAAGGTTTTAAAATTGGCATTCGAAATTCAGGATCTTAAGTTGGCTAAAAAATTATAATTCACTCGGCTAATCATTGTTTTTCAATGCTGTATTAATTTTATTTTATCTGGGAACTGCCAACTCATCGTAGGAAAAAAGTTGTGAAATGGTTTTGCGTTGCCTTTTCCATGGTTTTTCAGAGTTTTTCTTCTAGACTAGTTGCCATTCAACGGTAGAGAGGCTAGTGTGCTCTACTGTTTATCTAATAGCTATTAAGGATGGATGGCGGGAAGAGATGTGTCTATGCCTTCCCCATAGACATTTGTTCGAAAGCGAAAGTAACGAACTAGACCGATAACACTTTCACTACCCACGAGCCATACTAATTAAGTTCTTTTAAATATTACCTATAGACATATTTTTAATTGCAGCGATGCCCATATTTATACATCGTCCGAGCAATCGTTATCCACCCCGAGAATTTTACAAAACAAAATTTTAAACAAAAATGAAATAAGAAAAACAATCGAGACAGGGAACACTGAATTTACCACGCTACTCCTACCCAAATCAATGAGAACCGTCACCGGCAAGGAGCAGCTACCTAAACCAGGTAGGTCATTCTCTCATATTAATTTCTCTTCTTTTATAGAAGTTGGTAGAATTCTTGTGGAGCCTAAAACCATAGCCTCTTTTAGGTACTGAAGCTGTGTCTTTAGTATTAAGTAGACGTGTTTTTACTAACTCGACGTACAACAGCTTTTTGTTATTGAAATTTCTCCAAATCTTAGAGTGGTTACCACGCAAGAAACTAGGATCGTAGCCTGCTCTGATATTTAACCGATATGTGGGGGAGAAGATACCCATTAGTGTTTTTGCCCAAGAGTATTTGTGCGAAAGACTTGAACTTGAAATCTTAGACACAACGACCACGGCTAGAACTTGAAATCTTAGACACAACGACCACGGCTTGAACTTGAAATCTTAGACACAACGACCACGGCTTGAACTTGAAATCTTAGACACACGTATTATCAAAGATGACTTTATTTTTTTTCTGTTTTTCTTTTTTAATCTTTTTTCCTTTTTTTGAAAACAACGCTAAACGTTTCTTTCTTTCTTTCTTTCTTTCTTTCTTCAACACTTTTTCACTTGTTTTTCTTCTTTTCGCCGTCCATCCCCTCACTTTTCCTACACCCTTTTCTACTTCTTTTTTCATTATTTCTATTTTTCTGTTTCCAGCGTTTCCTTTTCTTCAACTCATTCCTATTTTTCATGCGTAATTTATTTCATTAATCTCTTCTTTCTTTCTTTATTCCTATTCTCTTTCCCTTTCTTTTCCCTTCTGTTCTTCCCAACTCCCTTCTTCCTTTGATCTTTCATGCTTCCTTCCTCATTTCTTTCCTATTCTGTTATGATCGTAGCCTGCTCTGATATTTAACCGATATGTGGGGGAGAAGATACCCATTAGTGTTTTTGCCCAAGAGTATTTGTGCGAAAGACTTGAACTTGAAATCTTAGACACAACGACCACGGCTAGAACTTGAAATCTTAGACACAACGACCACGGCTTGAACTTGAAATCTTAGACACAACGACCACGGCTTGAACTTGAAATCTTAGACACACGTATTATCAAAGATGACTTTATTTTTTTTCTGTTTTTCTTTTTTAATCTTTTTTCCTTTTTTTTGAAAACAACGCTAAACGTTTCTTTCTTTCTTTCTTTCTTTCTTTCTTCAACACTTTTTCACTTGTTTTTCTTCTTTTCGCCGTCCATCCCCTCACTTTTCCTACACCCTTTTCTACTTCTTTTTTCATTATTTCTATTCCTATTCCTCAGATAATGGACTCTCTCTCCTATATTAATGAGAAGTTCTTGGGAAGTTCATAGGAGTTCTTTGGAGTTCTATTGAATTCAGTAGAACTACTAAGGTAGTTGATATTAGTCGGTAGTTAGCCGAATACTAAGGAGTCAGATTTCAGCGGACGATTACCAAGTTCCTATCATTTTGGGTACGTTAAGTCGATTAGCAACCGACAAAGCACGATTATAACCTTCAGTGCGAAAACTACTCTACAACATACTCTTTATTTCTTTTTTTCGTTGGACTATTATGGACTGTTAAAAATTTATAATAGATTGTGTTCGCCAGTTTATAGTGTTGTGTGTATGTTTGATTTGGCTTTGTTAAATTTAGCCCACCTTAAGAAATGAGTGAAAATAGAAATATTCAAGATGGCATATTAAATAATTATGTATTGCGCAAAATGATAGTAATGTTCACATGTCTGTTACAAGGTTTGTAAAACGAGTATATAATAGTCCTATACAAGAGAAAAGTAAGTTGAATGTATGAAAGCAGTGATGACAATAAGGGTGTATGTTAAGTATGTGAAGTTGTCGAGATATCTTTGTTGTGACCTCTCAGTTAAATGTTCATTTCATTGTGTCTTCTTTGTGCCTGTCTTTACGAAATGTTCTTTAACAAAGAAGGAGAGGTACAGAACGCAGAGAGAGAGAGAGAGAGAGAGAGAGAGAGAGAGAGAGAGAGAGAGAGAGAGAGAGAGAGAGAGGCAAGAGGGTAACAAACGCAAGTCGCCTGGATTTGGATCTAGGGAAAAGACTAAGAGGCCCTCTGACGAGAGAGACAAAATCATCACTTATACATTTTTGGAAGACAAAAGCGGATCACTTTTAAATATATTTTTCTGTTTTCTGATTGGTTAATATATGTATATTTCTTTAAAAATTGTTTTTCAACCGGACGATCTGCGCGGAGTCATGTGAAGATTCTCACATATGTCATTCTGTTTTAAGTCATTCAGGAGATAACTTCACTACAAGTCTAAAGGTGCTTTTAAGACTGTTTCTTGTTGTCTTGTGTCATAAAAAGCTAAGCGTAGGAAATTGAGTTTCGCCCTCTCTTCTTCCCTATTCTTTCTTTCTCTGTTCCTTTTGTTACTCTAACTGCGCCACACGATCTTTTCTTTCTTTGGACGCGCCTCATTTGTAGCCTTGTGTCATACACAACTAACAGTAGAGAATGGAAATGTTTCCCATTATCTTCCTAAATTATTTTCTATTGTTTTCTTCTTTTGTTACTCTAACCGCCTTACTCTGTCTTTCTTTGGATACTCATTTCTTGTAGCCTTGTGTCATACAGAAGTAGTTATAGTTAATGATGAATTTTGTACTTTACTAACGACTTTTAACGGAAAAACCATCTAGCAATCTCACAGAGTGATCAGCACATATAGCCTTATGCCAGTTTCGGTTCTGGAAATAGCTATATAAAGAATCACAATATGGAGCAATATTTATAAAGGTGACAGACCATTACACCTGTAGTTAAGTACGGCCCCCATTGAGCACACTGTATTAGTTGTATCTGACTAACATGTATCACTAGGTAAGGAAATTAAACTTTCCTCGAGTAAATATATTCTTGTATGTGCTACTAGCAGTATAGCCTGGCGTTGCTCGGGTGAAATGAAAGCTTTAAAACTAATCCATGATCCTGGAGCTCAGACTCAGCCTAAAGAATATTTGTGTGAAGTTTGGTGAGAATCGGATAGAAATTGTGGATTTGTATAAAGGACATACAGACAGATAAACAGACACACACACACACTTGCCTTATATATATATATATATATATATATATATATATATTATCGATTTTCTGCACTATTGTAAGAACTGCAACCTTGAAACTTCTGAATATCGTTTCTTATGTCTTTGTCTATGAGTGTATCAAATTTGATTAAAATCGGACCTCTTCTTCTATAACCCGTTTTTTCCATCATCGATTTTCGATATTTATCGGGGGTACCTCGACACAAAACCTAGCTAAGAACACGCACAGACGTTTATAGTACAACTGTGTAAATTTTCAAGAAAATCGATTCAGCCGTTTCGGAGTCTATAGGTAACAGACACACATACACACATGCACATACACACACAGAGACAAAGTTACATTTATAAATAAGTTTAGATGTTCCGTCTGCAAGTGAGTGATCATGCCTCTCTAGAGCTTTGCTATACTACGTCGCTCTTAGCATTGTCTTTTGAATAGCTCTGCCACTCTCTGTACCGTCACCCATTTACATAAGCTCGTTAGGATTTTATGTTACGGTGTACTTACCCCTGTTCTTTTAGCTTTCAATATATCCTATAAGTGTCAAATTCTCCAAGCCCTATTTTCTCATTTTGTGCCAAAGAAATTTCAATGTTAATTATAAGTGTCCTTTTTGTTTCCATTTTCTCTAAAACTTGCTGGGCAGGTTATGCATTGTTTTTTCTCTATCTTTCTTGCCTTCAATCTGTGATGTGAGTATCAAATTATCTAAGCCCTCTTTTCTCATTCTGTGCCCTAGAAATTTCAAAATTCTCTTTCTGATGTTAACTATAAGTGTCCGTTTTGCTTCCATTTTTCTAAAATTTGCTAGGTAGATTATGTGTTGTTTTCCCTCTCTTCCTCTTGCCTTCAATCTGTCCTGTGAGTATCAAATTTTCTAAGCCCTCTTTTCTCATTCTGTGCCCTAGAAATTTCAAAATTCTCTTTCTGATGTTAACTATAAGTGTCCTATTTGCTTTCATTTTTCTAAAATGTACTAGGTAGATTATGTGTTGTTTTCCCTCTCTTCCTCTTGCCTTCAATCTGTCCTGTGTGTATCAAATTTTCCAAGCCCTCTTTCCTCACTATACGCTCCAGAAATGTCAACTGTCACTTTCTGATTCTAAGTATAATTAGCCCTTTTGTTTCCCTTTTCCATAAAGACTTCCTCATGGCTCGCAGGTTTCGTTCTTGCATGCCTCTGTTGCTTGCTGTCTTCTTGTCATCATAGAGGTAACTGTTAGGTATTCCTCGCCATACAGAAATAAGAATCATTTTTGATAATGGCTAAAATAATAGCCGAAGCACTCGGTTATGCATATTTCAAACTGACAGATTAATAGATTTGATTTTTCGTCAGTTTGAAATATGCACCTGATGATTGCATAACGCATGAAACTCCAAGTCGTGCCATAGACGTAGGATAATATGTATATTTATCTATATATACATAATACAAAACTGTTCCTACATTGAACACTCTTTTATTAACACCTGAATAATAATAATATATATATATATATGTGTACCCTTATATGTATATTTATTAATTTACGCCATTATATATATATATAGTACTGTGCAAAAGTATTAGGACAAGAACTATTTTATCTTTTATGAGGCATCAAAATAAAGTTTAAAATTACCCCTGTCCTACCACTTTTGCACACTACTGGTAATGTGCAAAAATATTAGAATAGGGGGGATTTTCCAAAAAATCTCACTGAAATTCAAATACTGGGAGAAAAGCCAAGTAAATTGCTAATAAATATCGATTATTTAAAACCAGGTGTAAAAGAAATGTATTCAAAAGAAGTTATATTTAATTTTTGCTATTTTCTATTAAACAAGTTATTTTGAAATTACTCATTATTCTATTATCCTTGACTATGACTGACTTTTTTTTTATTCCCACCTTTTGAATTGATAACACTAATGTTACTTCGCAACACACACTTTGGGAACAAATACAAGCTGCTTGGCAGGAGATACCATCAGATACATTTAAGAAGCTTGTGATGTCATTGCCTGACAGAATGAAGGCTGTGATCAAAGCAAAAGGCTATTATACTAAATATTAAATTTATTTTATTACAAGTATTCTTTCTTGTGAAAGCATTTGTTGAGTAAATCAAATAAAATTACTTTAATTAAATTGTTTAGTTTCTGTCAATATGCCTCATAAAAGATAAAATATTTATTGTCCTAATACGTTTCCACAGTACTGTATATAGATAGATTCATACATACATACATACATACATATATATATATATATATATATATATATATATATATGATGTGTATAATAATTCTTTCAAACCTGTTTGGTTTAATAATATCAAGAGATTCTTTGTTTTAAAAACTTTAAAATTTTTGAATTAATTTTTTTTTAATTGATAAGTTTATCAAATTTCAAATTAAAAGGGAAGCCAAATGAAATTTAATTTAATAGAAAATACTGGGAATGGAATCGCAAGAACTTAAAACAAATATCGCACTCAATGAAAAATATACATTTAAAATAAAGAATGTGCTCGCAGCACAATGATATTTTCGTTTTCGAAAGATACTTAATCACCATCTCGTATTTACGAAACATAAAATGTTATGAACAATTAGATTCTTTACCGAACATCTCAAATGGGAAATAACCAAAATAAATTATTCACTTATTCTTCACAGCAGACGAATCTTGAAATTTTATTTGAACAAAGTCACCCAAAACACACGAAAATACTCAAGGACAACATAATAAAACATAGAGAAAAGCACCTAAAAATGACAAAACAGAATATCAACAAGAAAGGTAAAAAAAAAAAGCATAAATAAGAAAGGGCATAGACATTAGACCTAGACAACTGAATAAATCACATCTCTAAGTCACAAGCATTTCTTATACTAAAAAAACACAAAATAAACTTCAAAGCAAACCCAACGCACAACTAAAAGGGAACGAGCTAAAATAGTACTGGAAAAACTTAACTCCGAATTAAGGACCAAGTTAAGGGGAAATCAGTGGAAATATATATATATATAACGGAAAATCCCGAAGATTAATGAAATGGTTTTAACAAACTACATATTTAATTTATTTGATCGTTTTTAATCGATACTCGTATTTGAGTAGATATTCTGTTTTTAATCAAACAGTATATTTATATATTTATTTCTACCGGCCTAATTATTTATGATAAATTTTGTTAAGGAAATGTGTGTTATTCGTCGGCATTCGAATTTCCAATCTCTATCAACATAGGGGAAGCCACCAATGGATCTGGTGCGTCTTAGACCACTCGAACACGATTGATTCCCCAGTCTAATCAAATTCAAATTGAGCCTTATTTTACACAATTTTCAATTCTACATAAATAACCATCTTTGGTCTATAATGTATCGTAATGTCACCAAATGTTTATATGCAATGTTACGGAAAATCCCGAAGATGAACAAAATGGTTTTAACAACCGACATATTTAATTTATTTGTTTGAACATTATTTTTAATTGATGCTCGTATTTGAATAGATATTCTGTTTTTAATCATACAGTATATTTATATTTTTATTTATGGAAAATCGTGTTCTACTAGGCTTGATTTGAATACGATTAGACTATGGAATCATTCGTGGTCAAGTGATCTAAGACGCACCAGATGATTTTGTGCCTTCCCCTCTGTTGATAGAGGTCGCAGGTTCGAATCGTACTGAAAGACACATATTTTCGTAGCAAAATTTATCGAAAATAATCAGGCCGGCAGAAATATATACACTGTTTGATTACTAACAGAATATATACTCAAATAATAGTATCGATTAAAAATAACGTTCCATATATATATATATATATAGAGAGAGAGAGAGAGTTAAATTGTAATTATGCTTAGTGCCAAAATTGCTGTTTTTACAGGCGATTACTGATAGGGGGCATTTTTGGCGAGCATGTATTTTGTCACAAAGTGCTCGATATTAAAGAAAGAACAAAGTCCCTGAGGAGCGAAAACTTTATAATAGTGCCTTTACGAAAGTTCAAAGTCGGAAGGACTGAAACAACACTGCTCAATTAAGTTAAGAACCTCTCCACATGAATTCTTTCTCTCTCTCTCTCTCTATATATATATATATATTAATGATTTCACCCCATAAAAGTGTGGGGGCGCCACTAGTCTGCAGAAGGTTATAGAGTGAGAAAACACTGGATACAGGGGCTATTGAAGAAAATATAAAAGATGAGCAGGATTCAAGAAGGCAGAAGAAGACAACTGACGTTGCATTTAAATTTTTAGAGTTTGTAGGTATCAGGGAAGCAAGTAAACGGGAGGTACTTATATATATATATATATATATATATATATATATATATATATATTTTCTAAACATATGCTGGTAAATATAAGAGACAATGAATGTCTATTATGTTTAATCATGAGCCGTTCTAAATGTCGTATTTTGGCTTTAATTTCAGTTGAAAATAAAGACAAAAATTCTCCAACATTTGGATAATTATTTATTGATTTGCTTCTAAGCTTTCGGCTCACATGAGCCATCTTCAGAGAGGTTATTTAGACTGAAATATAATAACATCCACCATCACCGACGATTTTATTTTGTGTTGACATAAAACTCCGCTAGGCAACGACAATAGTTACCAAAAATAATAAACGCAGATCTCAAATTTGCAATGTGGTTCTATGACGTCACACCGCGTGATAGCGCGAAATGACAACAAAACCATGTAGTCAAATGCAATGTAATATGTTATGTCCGGATTTAAAGATGATTTTATTGAGTATTGGTTATTTAGATTTGATGTACATGGCCTTCAATATCTGCAGGTTCCTCTTACTGTGTGTCTGAGTAAGGATCACCGTATAGTTGACGAAAATCTGTCTGATATTACCTACATGTTTTTCAGAGAAATGTTGTTTAATTGTACTCTGATCCGAAAGATGACATGTAAGTCTACGGGAGAGCGTGGTTGTAGTAAAACCAATATATGTACTGAATTTTTTATTAGTATCAGAGATGCAATCTCTGAATGGGCATGCAAATTGGTACACTACATTGTTTTTTCGTAGAGAATTTATATATATATATAAAATGAGTGGTCTATGGACAGTAGGTGGAATAAGTTTGTGTACTGGTTATATCATTACAATGGTGTTCATTGCTTTCTTCAATATCGAGTTCCTCCACATTATTCAAGGCCAGTCCGTGATAATATGGAAGATTATTTTCCTGAGAAATAAATTGACCGAAGAGGTCTACTTGATAGGCCAGCCCTTTCACATGACTTGACCCCAATGAATTATTTCTTTTAGGCGAATACTCAAGGTCAAAGTTTATAATCGAAAGCCAAGAGATGTTGGTGATTTGAAAAATTCCATAAGCGATGCATTTCAAGAAATTAATACACGAAGAAAATTGGGCAAAAGTTTTTTGTCATAGCGTGAGGGGTAGTCTTCAAAGACCTGTAAATTGTGATGGACAACAATTTGAGCAACTGCGTTGATAATATTTAAGTGCTTTTGTATTATTGTACGCAATAGAATGTAACTGTCAATGTCATAATTGTAATAGTAAATATAAATGTATATATAATCTCAAAATAAATGTTATAATTTACTGTTCACCTACTTTTGAACCACCATGTATATTGGTGAGATGACAAAATGATTCTGTTTGTCTAATTTTTCAACTATAAGCCGTGTCTCTTCAGGACGTAGGCGATCATGGTCTTCCACGACTTTTTACCCTTAGTGGCTCTTAGCACGCCTTCTTCTGTGACACCACCCATACACCACTCTGCCATTCACTTGTTCAAGCCCGTCAAGTATATTACGTGCTGATTTCCACTATCTCTCTTTCCCTCTATCTGACATGTGAGTATCAGATTCCCCAAGCTCTCTTTTCTCATTACATGCTCCAGGAACTTTAGCTGTTTTTTTCTGATGTTAAGTATTAGTTTCCGTTTTGTTTCCATTCTCATCAATACTTCATCGTTGCTCACATGCTCCGTTTATGGTATCAACAGCACATTTGAACAACATTTTGGTTGCTTTAAATTTCTCCTTTATCTTCTATGAGATTGTCAAGCATTCACTGCCATATTGAAAAACATGCATCACATAGCGATCCAATACTCCCTTCGTTTCTAACGAAATTTTCCTGTCTCTCAATACTCTACTCAGCTTCTGGTATGCATCTTTGACCATATCAATCCGCTTTCGGGTCTCAGTCTCGCACTTTCCGTCTTTTGTTAGAACGTTTCCCAGGTATTTAAATTTCTGTACCTGTTTGATTTTAGTATCCTCCGTCCGTAGTTGGCATTTTGGGCCCCCACTTTTTTTTTTACTGATGACTATGCATTCAGTTTTCTTGAAGTTTATTTGTACCACACTCAATCTGGATGTAGTTATGCATGAAAACCGTCTTTCTTTTTATAAAAATCAATTTCAAAGAAATAAGGCCTTTTTGTGATGTGATAACTCTCGTAAGTGGAGATACCAATTCTGGAGAGTGTTGGTCGCACTGGTAATATTAATTTTATGTTTTTGGTGTCCAATATAATCTGTAGGACCATTCACAAAATTGCTCTTAGCAAAACAAAGATTCTGATCTCCTTACTCGGTACTATCTTTTCAGCACATTCAAATATTAGGTTGTCCCAAAAGTTCGTAAACACTTGCGAAATGGCTCTATCCAATCCAGCACAATCGAGACAAGCGATGGGTTCAGAAAGGGCAAGAGACATCGTCGGTTCCAAAACAAGATGGATTCGGAAAGAAAGTCATGTTGTGCGTTTGGTGGAACTTTGAAGGAATCGTGCATTTTGAGTTGGTTCCGAATGGTCGTGCCATCAGTGCCGAACTTTACTGTCAGCAACTTGAGCGGGTCTACGAAAAGTTGAAGCAAAAGTACCCGGCTCTGATCAACCGAAAGCGCGCTTTGATGCATCAGGACAATGCCAAGCCACACACTGCCAGGAAGACCAAAGACAAGTTTGAAGAGCTGGACGGCGTTGAGGTTCTGCCACATCTAGCTTACAGTCCTGACTGTGCTCCATCGGATTACGGCCTTTTCAGCTCAATGCAACACTTTCTGAAGGGCTGCCGATTCGACTCATTTGATGAAGTCGTGGAAGCGTGTCAAAAATTATTTGATTTGAAGCCGGCTGAATGGTACTTTGACCAAATCCGAAAGCTTGCAGATCGATGGCAGAAAGTCTTGGAAAATGATGGTCTTTAATTTGAGCAATACTTTTTGTTGTTTTTCAATTTTTTGCAAGTGTCTTCTGGTAACCTTAGATTACTTGACGAGTAAAACTTCAATTTTTCCCAAGTGTTTACGAACTTTTGGGACAACCTAATAATTCTGATAATTTACTAAATAAAATAAGATATTAACATAATAGAGATATTTATGGCTAACTTAGATATTAAGCCTTTCTATGTGCGTTGTGGTGCAATAGATATCGTCTGGAATGAGAAATCGGAGAACCGAGTTCGAATTCTAGTTAATTTCGTCGCATTCACTTACACGCAAATACCCTTGAGAAAGGTATTAATTCATCTCTTCTCCATCCAGCTATGGGTTGAATAGCATTAAAAAAAGGTATTAATCCATCTCTTCAACCCCTAGCGATGTGCTGAATACCTTTGGGAAAGGTATTAATCCATCTCTTCTCTCTCCAGCAATGGGTTGAATACTTTTGTGAATGGTATTAATCCGTCTCTTTTCTCTTTAGCATTAGGTTGAATACCTTTAGGAAAGGCATTAATCCATCTCTTCAACCCCTAGCTATGTGTTGAATATCTTTGTGAAAGGTATTAATCCGTCTCTTCTCTCTCCAGCAATGGGTTGAATACCTTTGTGAAAGGTATTAATCCATCTCTTCTCTCTCCAGCAATGGGTTGAATACTTTTGTGAAAGGTATTAATCCGTCTCTTTTCTCTTTAGCATTAGGTTGAATACCTTTAGGAAAGGTATTAATCCATCTCTTCTCTCTCCAGCAATGGGTTGAATACTTTTGCGAAAGGTATTAATCCGTCTCTTCTCTCTTTAGCATTAGGTTGAATACCTTTAGGAAAGGCATTAATCCATCTCTTCAACCCCTAGCTATGTGTTGAATATCTTTGTGAAAGGTATTAATCCGTCTCTTCTCTCTCCAGCAATGGGTTGAATACCTTTGTGAAAGGTATTAATCCATCTCTTCTCTCTCCAGCAATGGGTTGAATACTTTTGTGAAAGGTATTAATCCGTCTCTTTTCTCTTTAGCATTAGGTTGAATACCTTTGTGAAAGGTATTAATCCATCTCTTCTCTCTCCAGCAATGGGTTGAATACTTTTGCGAAAGGTATTAATCCGTCTCTTCTCTCTTCAGCATTAGGTTGAATATCCTTAGGAAAGGTATTAATCCATCTCTTCAACCCCTAGCTATGTGTTGAATACCTTTGGGAAAGGTATTAATCCATCTCTTCTCTCTTTAGCATTAGGTTGAATACCCTTAGGAAAGGTATTAATCCATATTTTCTCCGTCCAGCTATGGGTTGAATACCAGGACAGATTAGGTTCTGTAGCCTTGGTTGGCAACCGATCAACCGCAGAAAGAAACAATCTTCCGCCTAGTCAGTCATGGATCGAAAGAGACATGATCGTCGAAGCGTCTATCAAATATGACAGTTAACTGATTGACTAATACTTACTCTCTCATTAATAAACTTATTTTTTATCATTTTACATCAAATATGTCGACATTGTCACTAAGACGCAAGGTATTAGTGGGAGTGAAAGAGAATGAGAAGACTTTCTGAAAAGGAATCTGAAACACAGTCCTAAGGAGGAAACAATGGATTAACTTCTATTTCTTTTCAATAAACGACGAAGAAGTGTGAACTGGGCGGTAGGCGAACATAATTTATTAGAAAGAAAAGCATGTAAAAACTTAAATATAATCCTACCTCAGTCTTAAAATTTGCCACCTTAGACGAAAAATGTATATGCAAAATAAGCAATAATGGACTAACACGTCACTGAGTTGACTTCTTTATGTGTCGTGTCTTCTCAGGACGTAGGCGATTATTGATCTTCACAACTTCCTGTCCCTTGTAAGCTCCTGATACATTTTGTCTTTTTGTTATTTCGCTTAAACCCTGTTCCGCTATCCATCTCATTGTGTGCTGATTTCCCCAGTTTCTATTGCTTTTAATCTGTCCTGTGGGTATTAGATTTTCCAAGCATTATATCTTCATTATGTGCCTTTGAAATTTCAACTGTCTCTTCATATTGGTTCGTTTTGTTTTACGGCAAACCAACCTCAATGGGTTATTTTATGCCAACAAGATTTTTACAATAGATTCGTATGAATAGACTATGTATTCTTTGTAAGAAATCAGTTTGTAGATCAGGTTTCATTGATGTATTTTTGTAAAAAGGGTTTTGTCGAGAGTCAGATGTATAACTGGTATATATATTTTTTTTCTACAAAAATATATTGCTGTTAATATTTTTTTTCTTCAAAAATGTATTGTTGGTAATATCTTTCTTCAAAAATATATTGCTGGCAATATTATTTTATTTTAAAAATGTATTGCTGTTAATGAGTTCGTTTCCAAAAAAAATATTGCTGGAATTTTCCCTATAAAAATCTATTATTATACTTTCATAGTATTTTGACTCTAGTTTGGGAGGTCAACTATTTGCTTCTCAAAATTTCCGAATTAGAGGCCTTGCTGCCGGATGCAGCTTATCGTCAAACCCAGGACTCGAATTTAGTTGATCGTCATACCCAGATCGCCTCATTGGGTAAGGGAGTTTTATAGCTCTGCAAAAATGTAGTCGGCGTATTCTGAAGCCTCGGATGACATGGCGGTGTCTCTTCAGGATATCTTTTCTACCACCTTGAGGAGATTTTCCAGCATTCATTGCTACACAGGACGACAGATATTACGTATGCGTTTAGTACTCTTTTCTTTGTTTCTAGCGGAGTTATTTTATTTATTTGTATCTTGCTCTGGATATGCTTTGTAGTGCAGTCGATGTTGTCTCGAAACGAGAAATCCGATGACAGATGTAACACCCCAACGGTCCGCCCTAACAATTTCCTCCGGCGGCCGTTCTCCACGCTGTGATGTTGCCGGAGTTTGTTAAAAATGTCGGCCGGACAGCTGGGGGTACAAGATTGAACTATAAGGAACGAACTTCCACATCTTGGATGAGTTGAAATGATGCTTTATTCGTTTAGAGTTAGCCTTTTCGGTTGGGGCAGGCGAATGTGACACACAGCTCTAACTCTAATTAATGGAGATCAACAAATCCGAACTGGACGAAACAAGACGAACGGAGATCCTTACTTCAAGCTTGCACCCGGCGGACTCCCCTTCACTTAACTCGTCTTAACTGACTGACTCGGAAAAATTACCTGAATTTATCCAAAATTGACAGGAAATCCGGAAATGCTTTAGACCACCGGTGACAAACACCGGCGACTGTAAGTCTGAAACAGAGTTCGAATCCCAGTTGAGTGCGTTGCATTCACATACGCGCAACTGTCCTTGGGAAAGGTATGAATCCGTCGCTTCTCTCTCCAGCTATGTGTTAAATAGCAGGACAGATTGGGTTCTATAGCCTTGGCTGGCAACCAGTCTGCTTCAGAAAGAATTGTCAGCCTACTGCGGGAAAATTCTTTGCCCAGTAAGTCATGTCTCTTTCGCTCATGTATGGCACTTAACTGACGCACTAACTCGGCTTAGCTTTTAGAATGAATCTCTGCTGAGTGGACTAAGAGATCATTAACCTTGACTTCAATAGCTGTAGGCAACAGAGACATTAGAAGGGAACTGCTCAGGTACTCAGCCGCGTAGCAATCCTCCGACCACACCCTGATGATGGTGATGATACATGACCAGTTGATTCAAAAGTTATCTTCCGACTCTGAGACCAGTGCTTGAATCTCTCCGATTTCTTGAGTTGCTTCCTACTACCTCAGCCACGGTTTCGAACTCTATGCTTTCGTCTCTTCGGCTAATTATCATCCAAAGCTCAACATCCCATTCTATCCTGCTATTTAACCAAAAGAAGTGATGGATTTGCACCTTCCTTAAGGTCATTGGTGTGAAAGTGAACGCAACAGACGAGGCCGAGATTAGAACTCGGTTCGCCGATTGCACTTTGCGTGACGGTAACAATTACAATACTTTAATATCTTGCATATGTTCATTGTTCTTTTTATTGCATGTTTTTACTTTTTTGGCAATATCAATATTTATGACTGTACAAATATATATGGCAATATAAATTCATGAGCATGTATACTTTATGACTATATAAATATATAATCTGATTTTGTAAATTCAATATCTCTTTAATAGCTTCGTATTTAGATTTTATTTCTTTTTTTTTTCCGGCGATATTTTTCCTGGCTTTATTTTTGTCTAACTTTTCCTTCAGTTTTTCATTTTGACTTTATATCTCGAGAATTCAATGATTTTTCTATTTTTTTTTTTTATTGTGACAAAATTTATCAGCCAAATTCAAATGCCTACTCGAATAGATTATACCGAAGATAATGGGGGAGGGGTCACAAGCAGAAATCGAAAGTCATCAGCGCCAACGCTACTTCGCCATTTCTCCTCAGGAAAAAATCCTAGTTGACTACCCGAGTCAGTCAGTTAAGTGTAATATTTGATACACGCTTGGGGGATCCTATCTCATTTTCGCATAAGTGAATGCAACAAATTCAACTTGAATTCGAACACCCACCCGAGACAGAAATAAAATAATTTATTTTGATCCTCAGAACCAACATATGCACGTACATATTTTATAAGAATAGGTCAATAAGTCTGTAGCCTTAATTCATCTGAAAGTTTTATTGCATAATATCCACACCGTATAATCAAATCCACGGTCCCGAATTCTGTAACTCATTAGAGTCGTACGTGCATCAAAAGTACTGCGGCTGTGACACCATTCGGTGTTTCTAAGCAATATAAACTTGCGGAAGCCAACCGTTTTGAATTCAGAGTTGTACTACTAATATATGCGCGGTGGTGCAGTGGATATTGGAGAGCAGGTTTCTAATTCCAGCTTAATTCGATGCATTCACTTCTTACGCGTAAATAACCCTTTGGAAAGGTATTAATCCGTCGATTCTATCTTCAACTATGGATTAAATAGCGTTGCAAATTGAGTTCTATAGCCTTGGTTAGCAACCAATCTTCTGCAGAAAGTAATGGCAAACTACTGCGGGAATATCTTCTGCCCAGTCAGTCATGTCCCTTTTGATACATGATCACCCAAGCGTGTATCACGTAAGGCAATTAACCGACTGATTTGGATAAAATAATTGAATAGTAGATCATAATAGATTCTATAGCTTTTGTTGACAACCAATCTACTGCAGAAAGCAATGGCAAACTACTGCGGGAATATCTTCTGCCCAGTCAGTCATGTCTCTTTCGAGACATGATCGTCCAAGCATGTATCACGTATGACACTTAACTGACTGACTACTCTTAGACTGATATCTACCCTAGGTTAGTGAATCCAATCTGTCCCATTGGAGGTGTCGAAAAAAAGCTGCGTCTTACCTTTCCAAAAGGCACTTCTCCGACACCGAATCCAACAAATTAGCCGGGAATATGAAACAGGCGCGCCGATTTTGTCTTTCGTGCTGATTTCGTTTTATTTTCTTCCGTTTCGTGGGAAACATTGGGCAAAGAATTCCTTCCACTAATCGATCCCTTGCTTTGTCTTAAGTTTGGTCCCATGTTAGACTTGTTTCTATGAGGTATTCTATGAAAAAAAAGTTAGTGAGGAAAAAGAACACAAAAAAGTAAAAAATAAAATAAAGATTATTCAAGGAAAAAAAGGTGATTGACGTTATACTTAAACTTTTTAAAACTGTAATTGATGAACTGCCAAAAGATGAAAGTATGAAGTACAAAAAAAGAAAAAAAAATACAAAAAAATGAAGTACAAAAATAAGTTTAAAATTTAGAGTTATATTTATCAGTTGCAGCAATAGATTCAAGAGACCCATCTGCTAATCCAGTACCACGCTTCAATTAGAATTACCAAAGACAAAATTTCATCAAAAAAGTTACCATGAAAATTATATAAGAAACATACAGAGAAGCTACTGTACAGCTCCAGAAAACTGATTGAAGCTGAGATGCGATGTTAGGACTGATACCATTGCAGATTCTTCTTTGGATTTAGTTAAGAATTTTTCTTTATGCATAGCAAAAATACCAGACAATATTCAATGCACGAACAAATGGTCAACTTAGTAAGTTGTAAAAGAGATTAAGGTGAGAAAAATGACTTTTACGGTACTGGGAACCAACTTCATAGCAACAATCTAAGACGGTTTTTCTCCTCGAATTATTACACTTTTTCAGGTGTCATCTTAGTTCTAGTTTCGAAACATATCTGCGATGTTTGAGTTAGGCAAATCATTGTAAATGAAAGTTGTTTTGCTTACATGACAGCATTTACAGTATTATCAAGTACACTTGATAATACTGTAAATGTTGTCAAGGTTCCATATTTTTTTTTCTAATTGTTTCACCGCAAGCAAAGCACTGGTAGACAGGTGTGAGCGGTTACATAAAAGGAGAGAGAAGAAAAAGGGGAACCGGTTACATGGGGTGTGTTAGAGAAGGGTTTTTTTTTTTTTTTTTTTTTTTTTAATCATCTCACCCCAAGCAAGGCATTCCACTGCCACTATTGCGCATGGGGCTACATAGGGGAAGGTAAAGAGAAGGAGTGGATAGACATAGGGAATGTCAGGAGAAAGGTGATATATGAGTAAGGATAGCGAGGATGAGTGTCGGGCAGATGGGAAGAATGTTTGATAGAATGGGAGCAGGTTAGTGTGTTAGGAGGTGTCTATTGACCTTACATTTAAACTCCTGGAGATTGTAGCCGTCGGGGAAGCAATCGTTTGGAAGAGAATTCCACAGTCGGGAAGTGCGAGGAAAGAAACTGTTGGAGTAGAAGTTACGGCTGCATTTTATCGGTTTCACTGTAAAAGGGTGGGATCTAGTTGCTAATCTAGTATCTCGTGCAAATTCGTATTTAGGGGGCACCAGTGATCTAAGTTCATCGGAGCAGAAGCCGTGAAAGTATTTATAGAAGAGACACAGCGAAGCCACGTCTCGCCGGTGGGAGAGAGACTGCAGGCGGTCTGCCAAGTCGGTATCTATCACATTACAGACCCTCCTCTGAACCTTATCGAGAAGCCCGAGGAGAACAGCAGGGGCACCCGACCAGATATGGCAGCAGTATTCAATGCACGGGCGGGTTAAGAGAAGGACAGAAATACTGGTATGAAGAGAGTTGCGTGAGAGTGGAGTGAAAAAGAACAAGATACAGGGTGTGTTGGGGAAAGGATAATAGAAAGATGAGAGTCAAGGATATAAAAGATGGCAGTTGACGCTGAATATAAAGGCGGGAAGTGCAAGAAAAAATCTACTCGAGTAGAGGTGGCAGTTGCATTTAGTTGTTTTGACTGTAAAAGGGGTTAGACCTTGTTGCTCATCTGGTTGCTGGAGTAAATTCATGTAGACAGGACACTAAGGAGCTAAGCTTGTCGGAGCACAAGCCGTGAAAATATTTGTAGAAGAGACAAGGGAAGTCACATCCCGTCGGTGAGAAAACAACTGGAGTCGAGCTGCCAGGTTAGGATCGATTAAATTGCAGATTCTCTTTTGGATCATTTTGAGAGCCCCGAAATTTTGGCGCCAGAGCAAGATATGACAACAGTATTTAATGCATGGGGACGGTTGTTTTGTATGTGTAAGATAGATTCAGGTGAGAAAAACTTCTTGGCCCGACACAGTGACCCAAACTTCTCAGCAGTAGATTTAGTTATTATTTCAAAGTAGTCGTTCTACTTTAGTGCGGCTGAGAGAGTGAGGCCGATGAGCAGAAGTGTATTGCTTTCGGGAAGACTAGCTTGATCCATGCTGATGGGTAGGGGCAGAAGGGAATGTTTGTCGTAGTTAAAGGATAACAGCTTCATTTTGGAAGCATTAAAATTTAAGCTATTTCTTAACCCAGTCTGCCCTAGATTGGAGATCGTTTTCAATATCAGTAGCAAGGTTATCTTCGTCCACCTTAGCATATTTTTTTTACTGATGCAGGAGTAAATGATGGTGTCGTCAGCGTAAATGTCTACTTGGGATTCGATCACATCAGGGAACAAATTTTTAACGAGCGCATGACTAGAATTATTAAGAAACAATTACGAGTGTAAAAAAACCCGTCTCCATCTTGAGCCTCCATTATTGTAGACATGTCAGGGTACGCATCTAGTAGTTTTTCCCCAGATACTGTACCGTATGTCAATGCCTCTAGAACTGAATTCATAAGCTTTAATCAGCAGAGCTCAATCCAAACTGTTTCAGATGAGTCAATGCTATCTGTCAAATCTTTTACATAGGTAGTGAGAAAGATTCTATTGAAAACGACGTGAAAAGTCTAATAGCTAAAAACTGTGCCATCTTGAATGAAATGAATATAATTTAGGAATTTAATCTACCAGACAACCTCAAGCGAAAATAAAAGAATACATTTATTAAATTATGTAAATGTTTGCACTTATTTACAAAAGTATATATCCATTTGTTATTTATTTAATAGTCTATGATTAATTATATTTATTATATACGAGTGGTCCCATGCCGTCAAAATAACGGTAAAATAATTATATCGGTATGTCGTCTAAAATGATAGCAACATAGTAGATTTCTTAGATTGGTTGCCACCCAAATTTAGACAGCCAAGTGTACACTGGAGAAGCGAGAAATGACAGATTCTGCCTTTTATAAGGGCTTAAAATGAACAACGACTTCTCTATCAGCACCGATATCCGACAGAGTACCTACATATCTGTAGTAATAAAGACATAAAACAGCTAGAGCAGCTTTTGTAGGGCATGGCAAAATGACAAATGTTAAGAGCTCAGCAGCCTCGACATTTTTGGGAAAGACATCAGAGTAATCAAGAATCTCTACTGGCAGCAAACTGTCTGCATACGGACAGGTAACGATTTCATCAGATTTACAAAGATAGAAAGAGGCGTAAGACAAGGATGTGTTTTTTCACCGGATCTGTTCAACTTGTACAGCGAGAATATTTTGAGGACCCTAGATGACACGCCAGGATTTGTTATTGGAGGCCACAACTTGAACAACATAAGGTATGCAGATGATACAGTGCTGATTGCAGACACGGAAAGGAAACTACAAGACCTCCTACAGAAGGTAGCGGTGGAGAGTGACAAAAAAGGACTACAAATAAACTGTAAGAAAACTGAGTGCATGGTTATCAGCAAAAGGTACAACCCAAAATGCCAAATACAGGTGGGGATACCAGAATAAGGCAAGTACAAAAATTTAAATACCTAGGAAGTGTTCTAACAGGAAATGGAAAGTGCGACACAGAGATCCGAAGGCGAATTGGCATAGCGAAGGACGCGTTCCAAAAGCTGAGTAAAGTATGAACGCACAGGAAAATTTCACTAGAAACAAAGTAAAGAATGCTGGATTGCTATGTGATGTCAGTTCTTCAGTACGGTAGTGAATGCTGGACAATATCATCGAAAATGAGGACAAAAACTTGAAGCAGCGGAAATGTGGTTCTACAGGAGGATGCTGCGGATATCGTGGACTGAGCATGCAAGCAACGATGAGGTTTTGGAAATAATGGCAGCGAAAAGGAAATTAATACTGAGCATTAGGAAGAGACAACTGAAGTTACTGGGACATGCAATAAGGAAGGAGAGCTTGGAGAACCTGATACTGACAGGCCAGATAGAAGACAAAAGAGACAGAGGAAGGCAGTGGATAACATATTTGCAGGGCCTGATCAGGTGGATGACGGAACGAGGGTTGCGAGTTGTAACAGGAGCAAACATACTAAGAGCTACAAAGGATAGGGAAACGTGGAGAACCATGATCGCCTACGTCCTGAAGGGACATGGCACATAGAAGAAGAAGAATCTACCAGAAAACCTCAAGCGAAAATAAAAGAATACATTTATTAAATTATGTAAATGTTTGCACTTATTTACAAAAGTATATATCCATTTGTTATTTATTTAATAGTCTATGATTAATTATAATTATTATATACGAGTGGTCCCATGCCTTCAAAATAACGGCAAAATAATTATATCGGTATGTCGTCTAAAATGATAGCAACATAGTAGATACAAGAGACCTATCTGCTAATCTAGTACCACGCTTCAAATAGAAGTACCAAAGAGGAAATTTCATCAAAACATTTATCATGAAAATTATATAGAAAACGTTCAGAGAAGCTACTTTACGGCTCTGGAAAAATGATTGAAGCTGAGATGCCATGTTAGGACTGATATCATTGCAAATTCTTCTTTGGATTTAGTCAAGAATTTTTTATGCACATCGCGAAAATACCAGACAATATTCAATGCACGAACGAAAGGTCAACTTATTGTTAAAGAGATTCAAGTGAGAAAAAAATTGTCTTTTACAGTACTGTGAACCAAGTTTCTTAGCCGGTTTATTCTCCTTTAATTATTACACTTTGTCAGCCGCCATCTTGGTTATCTAGTTATCTGCGCGCTTTGGGTTGGGTAAATCATTGTAAATAAAAGTTGTTTTGCTTACATGACAACATTTACGGTATTATCAAGTATACGGTTCCATATATTTTCTTTTTTTTTTATAATCGTTTCACCCCAAGCAAGGCACTGGTGCATAGGCGGTCTCATAAGAGGATAGTGAAAGCTTACCTAAAAGGAGCGCGAAGAGAAAGGGGAACCGGTTACATGGGGTGTCAGAGAATGGCTAAGAAAAGGATGGGAATACGGGTATAAAGAATGTTGCGTAAGAGTGATGTGGAAAAGAAGAACAAAATACGGGGAGTGTTGGGGAAAAGATAATAGAAGTATGGGAGACCAGTGGATAAGAGATGCACAATTGATGTTGCATTTAAACTCTTAGAAATTGTAGCTATCATGGAAGGAAGTATACGGAAGAGAGTTCCACAGTGCGAGAAAAGAAGCTAATAGAGTAGAAGTGACGATTGCGTTTGGTTGTTTTGACTGTAAAATGGTAAAAAAATGATTGGAGTCGAGTTGCCAGGTTGGGATTGATTACATTGCAGATTTTCTTTTGGATCCTGTTGAGAGCCCCGAAATGAATAGCAGGGGCAAGAACGGATATGACAATAGTACTCAATGCGTTGGAACAATTGTCTGTATGTGTAAGATGGATTCAGGCGAGATAAACCTTTTGGCCCAACACAGTAACGCAATCTTCCCAGCAGTAAATTTAGTTAAAAATTTAATGTAGTCGCCCATTTGAGTGCGGATGAGAGGGTGAGGCCGAGGAGCAGATGTGCATTGCTTTCGGGACGACTAGCTTGATGGGGTGGGGGAAGAATGAACTGTTTATTGTGGTTAAAGGATAATAGCTTCGTTTTGGAAGCATGAAAGTTTACGAGGTATTTGTTAATCCAATCTGCCACAGACTGGATTTTATTTGCAAGATCAGTGGCAAGGTTATCTTCGTCCGCCTTGGCAGATTTGTTTTTTTTTCTGATGCAGGAGTAAATGATGGTGTCGTCAGAGTGAATGCCTACTTGGGATTTGATAATATCAGGGAACAAATTGTTAACGAGTATATTTAAAATCATTTAGTTAATTTAAACGCCTATCGTTGAGCATTTGCGTTGTTTATCGTCTCATTATTTTACGGTTAAAAAAGTTTATATCTAAACTTAAGTTTCTGTTTAGGTGCTTTTTTCATCTGCCTGTTTGTTTCTCATTTAACTTTAAACAATTTAAATGCAACGGGTTACTGGATGCGAAAGAATGAGAAACAGAAATATTACTAAGGATGTGCGTTGTGGTGCAGTGGATATCGACACGGAACGAGAAATAGGGGAGCCGAGTTCGAATTCCAGGTGAATCTATTGCATTCGCTTATGCGCAAATACCCTTGGGAAAGGTATGAATCCGTCTCTTCCCTCCAGTTATGGATTAAATAGCAGGACAGATTGGGTTCTATAGCCTTGGCTGGCAACCAGTCTACCGCAGAAAGCAATGGCAACCTACTGCGAGATAATCTTCTACCCAGTCAGTCATGTTTCTTTCGAGACATGATCGCCCAAGCGTGCTTCACATATGGCACTTAACTGGCTGACTAAGTAGCGAGAACAAATGTAATCAAGGGGACTGTTTATTGTGATTGTCATTGCATTGAAATTTTTGAAGATTAAAGTTGGCTGGAAAGTATGGATAGAGAGTTGCACAAGCGAGAAGTGCGATCAAAGAAATCACTATCAAAGAAGATACGGTTACATCTAGCCAACTATACTTAAATTGATGAGATCTCGACGCCAGTTTAGGACTGTGCTTAAATTCAAAAAGTCTAGGTACCACAGCAGTGATCTAAACCAAACAATTACCATGAAAGATATTTATAAAAAAGAAACATAGATGCAACCCTACGGCAGTGCCCGAGAGGCCAGATCAGGACCAATAATATTACTGATTCTTTGAATTTTATAAAGAAGTTTTAGATAATCAGGAGCTCTGGAGTATATGTGGCAGAAATAATCTAAGCATGGACGAATAATTTCTGGAGATAAATATTGCCGGTCACAACACAGGGAACTAACCTTCTTAGCAGCTGACCGGGCAAGGAATTCAATTCAAAGTACAGCCTTGCTTGGGTTGGAAACGATTAAAAATAACTGTGTCTTTCTCTCACAAATGATACATAAATTTCGTAACAATTCGGCGAGAATCTGCTCAAACCGAATCCTGATTATCATATCACAAGATAAATCGGGACATACGCTGGATCCAAAGTGACTTGCTTTTTTACATCTTAGAAAATCAACTAGCATCAACACTCATATATATAAAAACACAATGATATTTCCTTCGCACTTCTCTTTAGTCACTTAGCGTGGAGTGGGTTTGATCTTCTCCGAGCACTCACACGCATCGAGGCCGCCAATCAGCCCGACTGGCTGGCCTTTCTGTCTTCCCTCTCCAACCACTGTCTGCAAACTGCTGGATTCAACTCTCCAAACTGAAACTGTAACAGATAACGTCACTTAAATAGTTAATACGCCTGCATGTGTTATTTCATTGTACTCAGTTACATCTCAGGTGCTGTCCTATTCTTGAACCTAGCCGTCAAAACAAAATTCACCAGTCACCTACGTTCTACACCTCAGTGACATCTTCCTGCGTCGCCCAGTGCAAAATACATTTCTTGGCAAAACTCTAAAATATTATTTAACAGTCAGCTCAATTACGAGTGAGTTCTATCCTCGCTGGTTGATTGGCTGCTTTTGCTTAGCGACATATCAACCACTATGAGTTATTTAATGATGAAATCTAAATATTTTGCCCGCAAGTCTATAATTTCTTTGGAGTTAATAATGGTTTTAATGATACAAGTCGTTGTAATTAACTCCTTGCTGGGAGAAGAAGTGGTGGATTCATACCTTTGCTCGTAAATGCATATAACGAACCCAACCTGAATTGGAACTCGGCTCTCCGATTAACAATTTTGAGCCACTATTCATTGTACCACCAACACATCAAAGCTTGCAGCAACTAGTATTCCCAAGCTAAGATCATCACTGATTTCTCCATGCTATCGGAAATGCGCCGCATCTAAGCTTTGATTGTTTTTTGTTATCATTTTATAAGTTAATATTATCGATATAGTGTAAAATCGACCCTCGACAGAGTTATTAAAATCAATCTTCTAAAACATTTTATAAACATTTTTGTATGAACTCTTTTGCAAGCAGTTACCAACATTTGAGATAATTATTTAGCTTAGACGAAGAATAAAGGAATATATATTCTTTTATTCCGTCGAGCTAGCTCGAACATTCATGAATCCATCGTAGTCCTTCACCAAGTTCGGAAGGTCATTAGGATTGCATTCAGTGCCATTACATAGATGGTCAATGTAGATGGTTGCCAGAATAGTAGATTATTCTCTAATTCTTTTGTTCACGAGCGATGTCCTGCAAAGCACATTATGCGTTCACTTAAGATTCTAAAATATCAGAAATGGATATAGAGAGCTGGGATTTAGTTGGATGTTTTCTCTAAGAGAAAGTAAGATTTACATCGATATGGTGGATATATAACAATTTCTCATCATGGCCCTGCATCAAGGTATGTAGGTCATTAGGGTGATATTCAGTGTCCTTAAAATAGCTGGTCAGTTTAGGTGGTTGCTATATGGCTGTGTGTCCACAGTAGAAGATCATTTGTGAGTTTTGATCGCCAGCAATGTCCTGTAAAACGAACCCTGCGTTCGCGTAAGATTGTAAAAATATCACGAATGGGTTAATAGGATTTTTAAATTTGTTGAATGTTATCTCTAAGAAATCATAAGTATAATCTACACCCGAGTGCAGGTTCTATCAAGACTCCAGGATTTCAGTAAATGTCCAGAAGTGGCACCATACTATTGAACAGGTGAAGAGGCTCATCCCTTGTTTCTTGCTTAGAATGTAGTTTCCGGCTTTCTCTTTTACAATCTTTTCACTCTTTTCTTTTTTCTTTTTTTCAATTGGAGTAGATAGAGTAAACTATCGCCCAGTTCACACTCCACCCACGTCTATTGAACAGGTGTCGAGGCTCATCCCTTGTTTCTTGTTTAGGATGTGGTTTCCGGCTTTCTCTTTTACAATCTTTTCACTTTATCATTTTTTTTATTTTTTTTATTATTTTCAATTGGAGTAGATAGAGTAAACTATCGCCCGGTTCTCACTCCACCCACGTCTATTGAACTGGTGTAGAGGCTCATCCCTTGTTTCTTGTTTAGGATGTGGTTTCCGGCTTTCTCTTTTACAATCTTTTCACTTTTCTTGTTTTTTAATTTTTTCTTTTTTTCAATTGGAGTAGATAGAGTAAACTATCGCCCGGTTCACACTCCACCCACGTCTATTGAACAGGTGTAGAGGCTCATCCCTTGTTTCCTGTTTAGAATGTGGTTTCCGGCTTTCTCTTTTCCAATCTTTTCACTCTTTTCTTTTTTCTTTTTTTCAGTTGGAGTAGATAGACTAAACTATCGCCCGGTTCACACTTCACCCACGTCTTTTGAAGAGGTGTAGAGGCTCATCCCTGGTTTCTTGTTTAGGATGTGGTTTTCGGCTTTCTCTTTTACAATCTTTTCACTTTTCTTTTTTTTCTTTTTTTCTTTTTTTTAATTGGAGTAGATAGAGTAAACTATCGCCCGGTTCACACTCCGCCCACATTTTTGAACAGGTGTAGAGACTCATCTCTTGTTCCCTGTTTTGGATGTGGTTTCCGGCTTACTCTTTTCCAATCTTTTTACTCTTACGTAGCCCCCTGCACATCAGTGGCGTTACTGCCTTGCTCTGGGTGATATGATTTAAAAAAAAAATTTAAAAAATACATTAAAACCGCCTCTACATCAAGGTTTTATGTTATATCATACATTCTCAAGTCGACATCCTGAACAGAACTTAACCGATATTGACTCTGCAGATGTCATAGTTATCAAAGCAGACACCATTACCAATCCAACAGTGCTCCTACATCATTTAGAAAACGGTGTCAAGTATTTTGAACTCTATGCCAATAACTTTAAAACTCGATTCATAGGCTTCAACCAGCAGAGCTCAATACAAAATGACTCAGGCGAACCAATGAAATCTGTAAAATCTTTCACAAACGAAGTAATATAAATTTTACTGAAATTTATTAAGAGCTACAAAGGATGTACATTTGTGGTGCAATGGATATCCACTCGGAATGACAAATCAGGGAGCCGAGTTCGAATTTAGTTTTAATTCCTTGCATTCACTTACGCACAAATACCCTTGGGAAAGGCATTAATCCGTCTCTTCCTTCCAGTTATGAGTTAAATAACAGAATAGATTGAGTTCTATAGCCTTGGCTGGTAACCAGTCTACCGTAGAAAGCAATGGCAAACTACTGAGAGATAGTCTTCTGTCCAGTCAGCCATGTCTCTTTCGAGACATGATCGCCAAAAGCGTGTATCACGTATGGCACTTAACTGACAAAAGAGAGGAAATTGTGGAAAGCCATGATCACCAACACCCTGAAGAGGCACAGCAAACAGAATAAAAAGAATAAACTTGAGGAAATAGATAGGACAAGGTTCAGTATTTGTAGACTTTTCGAAAATACATCTCTTATAAAATATTTTGAGCGATTCACTGTAATTATTAGGAAATTATTACAAGAGTAGAAAGTTCCGTCCCCAGCTTGAGCCACCATTATTGTGGACATGTTGGAGTACTGATCTTTTTTTCTTTTTTTTAATCATTTCACCCCAAGCAAGGCATTCCACTGCCACTATTGCGCAGGGGGTTACACAGGGGAAGGTGATGAGAAAGAGTGGTTAGATATAGGAAATGTTAGAAGGAGGGTGAAAGACGGGTAAGGATACCGAGGCTGAGGGTTGGGTAGATGGGAAGAATGTTTGAGAGAATGGATGCAAGTTAGTGTGTTAGGAGGTGTCTATTGACCTTACATTTAAACTCTTGGAGATTGTAGCTGTCGGGGAATCAAGAATGTGGAAGGGAATTCCACAGGCGGGAAGTGCGAGAAAAGAAGCTGTTAGAGTAGAAATTGCGGTTACATTTTATCGGTTTCACTGTAAAAGGGTGGGACCTAGTTGCTAATCTAGTATCTCGTGCAAATTCGTACCTAGTGGGCTCGAGTGATCTAAGTTCATCGGAGTAGAAGTCGTGAAATTATTTATAGAAGAGGCACAGGGAAGCCACGTCACGCCGGTGAGAGAGTGACTGCAGCCGGTCTACCAAGTCGGTATCGATCACATTACAGAATCTCTCGAAGTTTTTTGTTCGCAGTTACTGTGTCAATGCATCTAAAACTGAATTCATAGGCTTCAAACAGGAGAGCTCAATCCAAACTGTCTCACATGAATCAATAAAATCTTTCAAATTTCTTAAACAGGAAGTGAGATAAATTCTATTGAAAACAATGTAAAAAGACTAATTAGCTAAAGCCTGAGCCATCTTGAATGAAACTGATGTGATCTGGAAATCTGCTCTACCAGACAACCTCAATTGAAGACGAAAGACTACATTTATTGAATTATGAAAACGTTTTCAATCACTTACAAATGTATACATCCGTTTGTTATTTAATTAAAATATCTAAGATTGATTGTATTTATTATATAAAAGTGGGTCCGTGCCGTAAAAATGATAGCAAAATAATTATATCAATATGCCGTCTAAAATGATAGCAACATATATATTGATGTAACTACTATTGAGTATTTTACACGAGCGTGACAGGAGGGATATATATATATATATATATATATATATATATATATATATATGAACTGTGATACAGCGAAACAGATCTGTCTGCGGATTACTATATATATAAATATATATATCTAAACTTATTTATAAATAAAACTTTGTGTGTGTCTGTATGTATGTATGTGTGTCCGTTATTTATAGACTCCGAAACGGCTGAACCTATCAGCCTCTGCGAGTATTCTTAGCTAGGTTTTGTGTCGAGGTATCCCCGATAAATATCGAAAATCGATAATAAAAAAAAATTAGGTTATAGAAGGAGTGGTTCAATTTTAATCAAATTTGATACACTCATAGACAAAGACATAAGAAACGATATTCAGAAGTTTCAAGGTTGCAGTTCTTACAATCGTGCAAAATAACGATAATATATATATATAAAAGACAAGATGTTTGTGTGTGTGTCTGTTTATCTGCCTGTATGTCTGTATTTTTTTCAGCCCTTTTATTTTAGTTCTTGCTTTGGGTTTGGCTCTAAGTAGGTATAATTGTAGTTCTTAGTCTCAGCCATGATACCATTTACTCAGAGGACTTATTTGATATCGATACCAGGAAATCAAAACTTAACTTACATCCCTTCATTTTTCTTTCAGTCTACGGTTTCGCTTTAACTGGAAACAACTATTGCTTTTTAGTCTTTCGTGCCAACGTTCAAAGATTCTGAGCTCCAGGACCGTGGATTAGTTTTAAAGCTTTCATTACACCCGAGCAACGCCGGGCTATACTGCTAGTATATATATACACAAGTATCTTTACTTTAATGGAGAGGATTAACCGTTTTACTAAATTGAATCACGAAGAGAAAGATTTTTCAAGTCGGAATTTTTAGATACTGTGTCGGTACTATAAACAGAAACCCTTTATATATCGGTAAAAAGTCAGTAGTTTTATATTAAGAAACGTTCTGTGGCCCAAGGAAGGTCTGAAGAATTCTTATATAAAAATAATTATCGCCCAAACAGATTTTTCCCAACTTTTTATGAGTGGACCAGTTTATTTAAGTAGACTACGTTAGTAATAGAGAACATGGCTTCTGAGTTTGGTTTTGGTTTCTTTCGGACAAGACAGTAATTTAGCGTCGGTGTATGTTTCATCTGGGAAAAATATCGTCATATTGATACAGCTTAGTTATTTCAGGCAGTTGTCATTATAAGTCGCTTTCAGTAAATAATTTCATTCGGAAATGAAACTAGTCTTGATCAAATGGGATATTAGGAATCATTAAACACGCCGGACTTCTTTTTCAGTCGAACGGCTTTCTATTACCAGCTTTTATACTTCAGTTGATTGTTTATTTGATGATTTCGTATTTCCAATTTATTTTAATATTCCGAAATGCACACACTGAAAAGACTTTTTAATTTCAATCAAGAATCGCGCAGACGTTTGTGCAAGCGCTGTTGAAAAATTGATTTAGAACATAATAGCAACTGATTGGTTGAGATCCACCTTATCCGGTCTTGAAAAAAACACAAAGTAATCTCCACCCAATAACCTTACTAATATATATATATATATATATATATATATATATATATATATATATATATATATATAGTCATCTGTAGACAGATCTGTTTCGCTGTATCTCAGATCATCAGTGCGGTTAGATATCCGATTGCTTTTAGTCAGGATTGAAACCTGACCGAACTGACATCAGTTAACGATTCTACCTTTGAGCTATGGGCGCTCGCTAGAAAAAAGCAGACTTTTAGCGTGTTATGCACAATGTACACACGCCAGTAGCTGAGAGTATTTCAATTCATTACTGAATGAACGATGCGTAGATGTTAGAGTAGCTACTTTTTTTTCAAAGCCTACCATTCTTCCAGAGTGCTCAATCAGCGTGTGAGAGCGTATATATATAATATTAATGTGGAGAATTTTGTCACTATTAATGATCTATCTCTATCTCGATATCGAGCACAATAAACCATTGAAAAAACAACAATCTTCGCATCGTTCATTCAGTAATGAATTTGTAGACTCTCGGCTACTGGCGTGTGTTTACATTGTATATAAGATGCTAAAGCCCGCCTTCCTCTAACGAACACCCATAGCTTCACAATATATATATATATATATATATATATATATATTAAAAAAGGATTAATTCAAAGATGTTGAATAGCCATTTCGATATGAAGATCCCCACGGGGGACGACACATCACCTCAGCAACAGAAAAAACCTTTCAGAAACTGGAGAAAAATTAGTCTACTTTTCCTTTTTAAATAGATTGCAAAGAAATTAAAAAATAAATAACAAAATAAAATAAAATAAAATAAAAAAATAAAAATAAAAATAAAGGGAAAGAAAAAGAAAAAGAAAACGAAAAAGAAAAAGAAAAAGATAGAATAAAATCAAAAAAAAAAAAAAAAAAAAAAAATGACATCGTCTGGGTTCGCAAAAAAAAAGGAAGAATGTAACTAAAAATTAATATATATAGTCAACCGCAGACAGTTCTGTTTCGCTGTATCACAGCTCATCAGTACGGTTAAACCCGATGGCTTCCTAACCCAGGATTGAAACCCAGTTGGCGATTCTACCTTTGGGCCACGAGCGTCCGGTAGAAGGAGGCTGACCTTTTTTTAGCGAGTATATCATTAGACATGCCCAATAGCTAGCGTGCTCTAATTCATTATTGAATGAGCGATGCGTATATGCCGGAGTAGCTACTGTTTACCACTCTTCCAGAGTGCTCAATCAGGGTGTGAGAGCGTAAATACTATAGTCATCCGCAGACAGATCTGTTTCGCTGTATCACAGATCATCAGTACGGATAGACTCCGATATATATATATATATGTATATATTGTTAAATATAACAGACAATGAATGTCCATTATGTTTAATCATGAGCCGTTCTAAACATAGTATTTTGGCTTTAGTTTAAGGTGAAAAGAAAAACAAAAATTGTCCAACATTTGTGTATGTTTTAAACGCTGTTTCTAAACTTTCGGCTCACATGAGCCATCTTTATAGTGGTTGCAGGAACCTTAACATAATGGCATCCACTATCAAAGATGATATTACGATAAAACATTGCTATGCGACGATAACAGTCAGTTGTAAATTTGTAATGCGGTTTTATGACGTTACATCACGTGAGCGACCGAAATGTTATCAACAGAATCTTATGACTAAATGCAACGTAATGTATTGTGAATAGAGTGAAATGTGATTTTATTGAGTGTGGGTTGCTTTGATTTAATGTAGATGGCCTCTAATATCTGAAGGTGTTTTTTTTTGGCTGTGTGTATGTGTGAGTATAGTGTTATCCACTAAAACATGGCTATGTTATTCTAAGAAATGTTGTTTAATTGAAATATGATCAGAAAGGTGGCAGGTAAGTCTACGGGTTTGTTTAATTTCTTCCATGTCTGTAGGCTAATAATGGTTAAATCGGATCCGGAATTCAATTGTAACCATATTTTTTGTTTAATATTTCCACTTGTACGCATTTTCGTATATTTATCCCGTCCGCTTGGTCAGTGAGCAGAGTTCCACAGCGATAGCATGGACTAGGTGGTCGTTTCTGTTGCAATTTTATTTGACTTTTTGTAGTAAAGTAACTGGTTTGGTTTGGGTTTTTTTTTTTGGTGGGGGGAGGGTTGAAAAACGTTTTTCGTTGTACTTTCCGTATGTGAGCGACGCCAGACTCTTCGATATCTTTCGATTCCTTCGATGTCTTTCGAGTCTCATACATCTCTGACAGTCCTCAGCTAATTTTTGTAGCGTCAGTTCTGGTTCGCTCTCAAGTTTTGTTAGAATTCTCCGTCTGATCTCCACGTCTTCAGTCGAAATCTGGCCTTGGACAAATATCAAACATTTGAAATTGTCAGCGCTGAGTTCAGATAACTTAGTCATCGCATGTTTGTTTACTACGGAAACGAATGTTATATAATCTTCGCTATCCTTTTTTGTTAAATTTAAACATTTCCACCTTTTGTGGAATAGCGAAGTTTTCGGACTGAATAATTCCGTTAGGAGTTTCACGGTTTCCCCAAAAGTCAACTCATTCGTTTTCTTCGGAAGGACGCAGTCTACGAATTTAGTGGGTTCGTTTGACCCTAGTTTCCTAAGTAGTAGACACACTTTTTTCGCGTCTGACAAATTCTCGCAATCAAACTCATATAAATCTTCATATCTTCTGAAGTAAGACACGAAGGTTTTGTCTTCGTTCGGTGCACAATTGAAGTTTTTTGATTGAGCTCCATATAGCATTTTGCGAAAATGCCGATTCATTTTCAGAATTTTGCCCTTTATTTGTCGCTGTTTGTAGTCGTAATACTTGAAGTTCGAGTTGCTTTTCTTCGTTTTTCTGTCGAATTTCTAATTGTTTCTTTTCGAGCCTAATCTGTTTTTCCTCATTTTTTTTGTTGCTGCTCGAATTGCATTTCCTTTAGTTCCAACATGGTTGTCTTAAAAATCCTCCATGTTTAAAACGTAATTTAATTATAACACAAGCTATCTGTTACCACGAGGAGAGGAGAAAAAAAACTCAATTTAAAAAAAATTTTTTTTTCACAATACGTTATTCACGTACATAAGGTTTATAGTTACGACGGTTAAAAAATGTTTTTTTTCTTTTCTTGTTCGGAAAATATAATCACTTATTTATTTCTTCTTTGCAGAAGGAAGAAAACAAAAATTAACTTTGGTTAAAGAAAGAATCAATTTACAGATTTTTTCCATTTCTTGTTAAGGCCGATTACCCTGTTTTAGCTCCTTTGTGTTTTGCATTTGCGGTTTACGAAAACCACTGCCGTGAAAATATTCTGCCTATTAATTCATCTTCTAAGATTTTACATTTAAATTTTATGTTAAGTGTTAGTTTAAATTAAATTAATATTGAAAGAAATACTGTATATTTTATTAGTAAAAAAAATGTTGCATATTTTATTACTGGTTGAATCGCGTGAGAGACTGACCGTTACGGCTTTTATTATAGGATGCATATGAAATTTTGACGGACAGATGCGGCACTTATTATAGTATAGATGATTGGCTACTCGTATTCTGAGTAAGCTCCTTAGCTAATATGGTGAGATAATCCGTGTTAAATTTCCCTCAGAATTTAGCCACACACACACACACACACACACATTTACACTAGAAATATTCTACATCTCAGCAGAAATAAAGAATGTTTTTGTATATGCATAAGTTTTTTGAGAAGTCCAACAAAAACTGAATTACAATTTAACAAAAAATTCTTATATAACTTATTTACACAAAATGTTGAAAATATGGTCCTACAGAAGGATGCTGAGAATAACACGAATAAAGGGTGTGAGCAGTAACGAAGTTTTAGAGAAAATGGAGGCAAAAAGAACATTTATACATAACTTTCTAGAAATTTCTAGGGCACATAATATGAATAGAGGGACTGGAAAATCTGATACTCACAGGACAGTTTCGAGAAAAAGAGGAGAGGAAAACATCACATGATATATTTAGTGAGTTTGATTAAACGGATGGAAGAACTACGTTTAGGACAAATAACTAAAAGACAAAATTTATTAAGAGCTACAAGAAGAAATTGTGGAGGGCCATGATTGCCGGACGCTCTGAGGTGACACGGCGCAAAAAGAAAAATAAAGTGATTATGATGTTTTTATTTTAAGCATTCTAAACTTTCAAAAATAGCTTCGTTTTTTTTTCTGAAGTCAAATAACATGTTCTGCAATTTTATGAAAGAATTATCGAATCAGAAATTCATCCAAAAATGGTTTTTATCAAGCAGTAATGCACTATGGTAAAAAAGTAACCCACAAGACACCCTCACATAGGGTGGTATCGCAATCGAACCTATTATCGTGAAATTAATAAGGAATATGTGCGTTGTGGTGCAGTGGATATCGGCTCGGAACGAAAAGTCGGGGAGTCGAGTTCGAATTCTAGTTGAATTCATTGCATTCACTTACGCGCAAATACTTTTGGGAAAGGTATTAATCCGTCTCTTCCTTCCAGTTATGGGTTAAATAGCAGGACAGACTGGGTTCTATAGCCTTTGTCGGCAACCAGTCTACCGCAGAAAGCAATGGCAACCTACTGCGGGATAATCTTCTGCCCAGTCAGTCATGTCTCTTTCGAGACATGATCGCCCAAGCGTGTATCACGTATGACACTTAACTGACTGACTGAATATAATAGTTGAACATATGATTAAGGCCACTACTGGGCATAAAGTGGGGGATCAGTTTTATATTGTTATGAAGTAATACACTGATCCACCACTTATTACTATATAATAATACATATTTTCCCTTTCTAGCTATGAGTCAAATAACAGGACAGATTGGGTTCTATAATCTTGGTCGGCAACCAGTCTACCGCAGAAAGCAATGGCAACCTGCTGCGGGATAATCTTCTGCCCAGTCAGTCATGTCTCTTTCGAGACATGATCGCCCTAGCGTTTTGACGTATGGCACTTAACTGACTGTCTTAACATAGAGAGATTCCCTTTTCTCTACATTGGCATTATTGATGCTCACCTCTAGGGAAATGACTCGTTACGTCTTCTCGGGCTAAAATTCTCTGTTGGGAAAAAGGTTGAAAAAAGATTTAAACGAAACAGCGAAAAGACAATATTGTGGAGAGCCATGACTGCCCACGTCCTGAAGGGACCCGGTACATTAAGAAGCAAAAGAATTATAGGAGGTAATGCCTTTTGGACACTCTGAATTCTAAATAATCATAATTGAACTGCAAACCACACGTATCAGCCAATCCCCCTATTAGCAACGAAAAAACGAAGGATTAATTATCGTTTAGTAGCAGATACACAGGTGTTTAACATGTGTATCTGCCCAGATTCAATCAATGACCGTCATTAATTTTTAATTAACCCACGAACGAGCTGGGAGCAATTGCACATTATTTTTATAAAGCATGCATTCAAGGTGCGATGAATAAATCGTCGTCAAAATGACGCAAAGGATATTGGTATGTTATTTTAATCGATATATTTAACAAAATTACACAAAATTATCTTGAAATACTAAAGATTCAATTTATTCAATAAAACCACCATTGACTTCAACCACAGCCTCCAGGCGACTTTGGAATCTCTTCTGGACGGTCTACTTGCTTAAGTTGGTGAATTCTACCATAATCCTCGTCTTCAATTCATCTTTGGTGTTACAAGGACCTTTGTTGGTCTCTCGCTCAAATGCGTTCCACACAGTAATCAAGGGGTTTGAAGTCTGCCTTGGAACTGGAAGACCGTATGTCTGGCAACATGACTTTGCACCATGTCACACAGGCAGGAAAACCCAGTCAGGGCTGTCAGACAATTTATGTGATCAACCACCTCTAACATCTGGCCACATCGATAGATATAAATTGGATTCTTTAAGAATGGATTAAAAGAATGACGCTGATGTTTTAGATGTGCGTCTATAGTTGGTAATAATGTTATTATTATGTTTTCAAAATATTCCTCTTTAAACATTATGATTTTTTAAAAATTAGGGTTGCATTAGTAAAATCAAATTATATCTCGCATAGTTTTCATCCAAAACTGTAACACTATTTCTGGTGCTGAGAAAGAGAGAAAAGAAAGAAGGATCTCTGATTGGTCATTTGGAAATGCGTACTCAGAGTGCGTCAAAACCACCCCCTCTGGGTGTAAGGCTCAATATAAGCAAGTTAGTGAGATTTCAGACAGAATTAGTTTAACAGTTCGAGAGTGAGCAAATTAACACGAAAGACGTGTTGTCACGTGACTGACTGCCTTAGAAGAACCTCCAACTTTAGCCTGGTGCTAGACTAACCAACTTAGATAAAATGTTACTTCCTATCGAATCCGTGGGTGGAATTATAGTTGTCTGCATGCAGGAGTGATAAACTCTAATCAAACACTGTACCGAACAGAACATATATATATATAAGCACCTTATTGTAAATTTCACAAAGATTCCCTTTCTTTGTGGTGGCTGGCAGTTCTGTCTGGATAATCAATGCAGTGGATTTCGGCGACTTTTAACGCAAACCGTCTTTGAGACCAATAGAACACAACGTGGGACAGAGCTGAGTTTGGAATGAAGTGATTAACTATCGATCGGCCGCAGAGATTTTGGGAGTCGACAAAGTTAAATCGTTTGCCTTGACGAAAGTGACTATTGTGTTTGTAAATGTATATATGGTGTATCTCGGCAGCAAAATATCATTGAATGTAACAAACATATAAAACCATGTATGTTTTTTTAAAAAATTTTTTTAGATCTTACAGTCTTCTTTTTGGAAGGACTAAGGTAATAGAGAAACTGTTAATAATGGTTAGTTATTCTGAGGATTCCATGGATCGAACATGTGAACAACGATGAGGTTTTGGAAAGGATAGAAACGAAAAGGAAACTGATATTTAACACCAAGAAAAAGTTTCTGAGACATGTAATGAGGAAAGATGGCTTGGAGAATCTTATACTCGCAGGACGGATTGAGGAAAGAGAGCAACGCGTAATATTCTTGATGAACTTGAGCATATGAATGGTAGAGAAGGCGTTGGGAGGGTTAACAGGTGAAGGGGTTTCAAAAGCTACAAGTGATAGGGAGATGTGAAAGGCCATAATCACCTACACTACCGGCCATAATTATTAGGCCACCCCAGTTTTTTTTAAAAGAAATGTTGTATTTCATACAATTTTTAGTATTTATAGCCAAGTAGATAATTCTAAATGAAAATAGAATCTTTTTTTATTACTACTTCGCAAAATTTTACAAGGCAAGGAAGCAAAGATGAACTCGCCCGAATCACCCTAAATTTTCTTCATTCTTTCATTGATGAAACTGCAATGTAGGTAATTATTAAATATTATAAATTAGTTTGATGCATATGCTCTTGTGCAGTATTAACAAAAGAACCATTCTATTTTCATTTACAATTATTCACCTGCCAATAAATACTAAAAAGTAGTATGAAATACATAATATTTTTTTAGCCTCCTCGGCTTTACCCTCTCCTCAGACCTCAAATGGAACCACTATATCGAATTCATAGCTAAATCTACTGCTAAGAAGTTTGGGTTACTATGTCGATCCAGGATGTTTTTTCCGCCTGAATCCATCCTGCATATATACAAGTCAACCATCCCTCCGTGCATGGAGTACTGCTGCCATTTATGGTCAGGCGCCCCTGCCGTTCACCTCAGTGTTCTCAACAGGTTCCAAAGGAGAGTCTGTAATGTGATAGGTACTGATCTGGCGACTCGACTGCAACCACTTCCCCACCGTCAAAATGTGGCCTCCCTTTGTTTGTTCTATAAATACTTTCATGGCTTCTGCTCGGACGAACTTAAGTCACTGGTGCCTCCTCAACAGGTGTTTACTCGTGCAACCAGATTGGCAACTGGGTCCCACCCATTCACAGTTAGGTTAGCCAAATGCAGACGACAATTCTACTCCTGCGGCTTCTTCTCTTGCACTTCCCGCCCGTGGAACTCTCTCCCATATTCTTGCTTTCCTGACGGCTACAACCTCCAGAAATTTAAATGCAAAGTCAATACTCATCTACTAACCACTGGACTCTAGCTCTCTCCCCACTCCTGTATATCCTTCCCTTTCTCTCCACCTATGTATCTATCATCGCACCTGCATTCTCATCTTTCTATTGCTCCTTTCTAACTAGTTTGTACGCCTCACTCTCTTCTAATTAATCTTTTCACAGTTATGTAGCCCCTCCGCTCATCAGTGGCATTTCCGCCTTGCTCGGGGTGAAATGATTAAAAAAAAAACACTGGGGTGGCCTAATAATTATGGCCGATAGTATAGATAAACTACTTTATTACCAGAGTGCTACAACCAAGCGGTATATACAATATTTACAGTCTCACTCAGTAGTTAGCAATCTCTCTTTAAAGTAAGTTTCGTTAAAATGACATACAAGTTGATATGGTTAATTTTTTTATATAATTTTTCATGTGATCTTATAGTTTTTTTCATTGCAAAACATAAATTATATAAAAACTAGTTGGCTCATGCTGTCAAAAATTACGGCAAAATATTTATATCGATATGCCGTCTAAAATGACGGCAACATATATATATATATATATATATATATATATATATATATACTGATGAACCTACTACTGAGTGTCTTACATTGATACATAAAAAAAAAAATAATAATTCAAATCCCTGAGTGTGACAGAAGAGAAATATAGACTACTGGCCATCATTATTAGGCTAACCCAGTTTTTAAAAAACGATGAGGTATTTCATATTATTTTTAGTATTTATTGCCAAGTGGATAATTCTAAATGAAACTAGAATGGTTCTTTGGACAAGTAGCAGCCAAGAAGCCTTTGCTTCGGCTAGCCAATAAGAAGAAGAGACAAGCATGGGGAAAAGAGCACAAAAACTGGACAGCAGAACAGTGGTCAAAAGTGTTGTGGACTGATGAGTCTAAGTTCGAACTGTTTGGGAGTAAAAGGAGGGTGTACGCGCGGAGGAGGGTCGGGGAACGAGTGAAAGATGAGTGTGTACAGTCATCGATGAAACATGTCTGCGGATGACAACATATATATGTTAATTTCTATACATTTCGAAGTTTTTGACTGTCGCCTGCAACATTTAAGCTAAAAAGCATGTATGGATGAATTATAGTAATTTTTGGGGGGCACACTTTAATGTACGTTCTTCAATGTATGCATG
The DNA here is from genome assembly GCA_037127315.1 of Ascarosepion bandense. Classification (NCBI taxonomy): domain Eukaryota; kingdom Metazoa; phylum Mollusca; class Cephalopoda; order Sepiida; family Sepiidae; genus Ascarosepion; species Ascarosepion bandense. Next base: position 649,485 of record JBBBDQ010001558.1, on the reverse strand, counting down.
AAAAGATGGAGATATATTTTTAGATATTGGAAGACGGAAATAAATATAAATTAACTGCAATAAATACGAATTAAAATAGATAAAAGTTGCATTAGCTAAGAAGAGAGACAAATATCGACTGAAACAGGTAGAGAGAGAGATAAAGAAAGGGAAGAACATACAGATTATCTTGGTATATATATATATATATATATATGTAGTCACCCGCAGACAGATCTGTTTCGCTATATCACAGCTCATCAGTACGGTTAGACTCCGATAGCTTTTAACCCAGGATTGAAACCCGACCAAAGTGGCGTTAGGCGGCGATTCTACCTCTGGGCCATGGGCGCACGGTAGAAGAAGACAGATTTTTGGCATGTATATTATCATTATACACGCCCAATAGCCAGAGTGCTGTAATTAATTAGTGAATGAGCGATATATATATATATATATATATATATATATATATATATATATATATATATTAAAAAAGGATTAATTCAAAGATGTTGAATGGCCATTTCGATATGAAGATCCCCACGGGGAACGACACATCACCTCAGCAACAGAAAAAAAACCTTTCAGAAACTGGAGCCTATATATATATATATATATATATATATATATATATATATATATATATATAAGAAGAGACTAGCATGGGGAAAAGAGCACAAAAACTACACCCGAATAGTGGTCAAAAGTGTTGTGGCCTGATGAGTCTTAGTGCGAACTGTTTGGGATTAAAAGGAGGGTGTACGTGCCGAGGAGGGTTGGGGAGAGAGTGAAAATGAGTGTGTACAGTCACAGATGAAACTGCGTGGTGGATCCTGCATGGTTTGAGCCTTTTTTTCCGGTACGAGTTCAGTTGACTTGGTTGAAGTAAAGGGAACTATGAAGAAAGATCTATCTATCTATCTATCTATCTATCTATCTATCTATCTATCTATCTATCTATCTATCTTACAGAGATATGCAATCTTACAGAGATATGCAATTCCATCTGAATTGCGTATTGTGGGTCAAAATTTAATCTTCCAGCAGGATAACGACCCCAAACATACTTCAAAATTGTGCCAAAATTATTTAAAATTAAAAGAAACTTCTGAAGTATTAAAAGTTATGTGCTGGCCATCTCAGTCACCAGACCTCTCACCAATTGAACCTGTGTGGGGTGAGTTGGACAGGAGAAGTTAGAAGAAACAGCCTAGCAATGTTCGGATTTAGTTAAGTGTCTAAAGAATAACTGGAGTGAGTTATTGGAGGATTATTTTAAAAAAAACTTGTGGCAAGAATGCCTAGAGTGTGTGAACCATTTGTAAAGACAAAAGGAAGTTATTTTGATGAAACTGCAATATAGATAATTATTAAATATTTATAAATTCATTTGATGCACATGTTATTGTGTAATATTAACAAAAGAACCATTCTATTTTCATTTACAATTATTCACTTGACAATAAATACTAAAAAATAGTATGAATACAGCATTTTTTTAAAACACTGGGGTCGCCTAATAATTATGGCCGGTAGTTTACCGTCTTAATGACCTCTCTGAAGAGCCGAAAGCTTAGAACCAAATTAATAAAATTATCCAAATGTTGGAGAAATTTTGTCTTTATTTTCAACTGAAAAAGCCAAAATACGACGTTTAGAACAGGTCATGATTAAAAATAATAGACATTCATTGTCTCTTATATTTAACAGTATATGTTTAGAATATATATATATATATATATGTGTGTGTGTGTGTGTGTGTGTGTGTGTGTGTGTAGTGTTTCATTGTGATAATGTTTAACGCCAAGTGTGTTGGTTTTTCAGTGGTTTTACTGATAAAATGTATTTTGGCAAGCAGGTTTTTTTCGTAAAGTGTTCGGTATTGGGGTGGAGATGGAGCGTTGATAAGCACAAAAAGATTGTCACTTTAACTGAGCAGGTTCATGCCGACTTCGAAGTTTCTTAAGGACACCGTTATCCTGCTTTCACTGGTCAGGGCTGGTGTGCCATTTGTGCCGGTTTCCACATTGAATTCCATAGCACACTTTCTCGCATTTATATGATTTTCACAAGTGTAGAAACAATAAGAGTTACGGATGAGTTTATTTTCTTGCCTGGTATGGTTCCTGATTTTCAGTGGAATATGCTGTTTGCTTTTAGTATCATGTATTTAAAAAAAATTTATTCCTCATCATGCCTTGTAATATTGGAATTACTACTTTTAAAGCAATAATCAAGTTATGAACCACAAAAAAATCTGTTTAAATATATATATATATATATATATATATATATATATATATATATATAACCAAGGCATTGTATATACAATAATGCCTCCCTGATTAAAGGGGTCCTGCTTGTTTTTAACCTTTTAAACCGTTCATTTTAAAATAATCACATCACTTGACAAGACACTAGAAGTGTAGAAACAAAATGGCTACTTTTGTAGTGATATTGTAACATATCCATGTTATAATTTATATATATATATATATATATATATATATATATATATATATATATATTCATAAATTATAACATGGATATATTTATATATATATATATATATATATATATGCTTATTTTTAATTATTAATGTAGTTAAAATTAACTATTTTATTTTAATTTGATAAATTATTTATGTATTTGTTTGAAATAAATAAAAGGTTGTAAGTTAAACGTTTTCCTTTAATGTTTCAAATATTTATGGTCACGTAGGTTAACTTCGGAATGAAGTATTTGTTTAGGAAAGGAGATAAAAACTTTAATCTCAAGAGTTTTCCGTCGAAGGTAAAAAGAGAAAAAACTTGCTTTTATGTTGATAAGATCTCTCAAGCGTAGAAACCCATTGGTAATTAAAAACAATTCCCTTTGTGTTTATTCATATTGTATCGCTACAGATGCAGATTTCTGATATATCTGAATTTGCGCACACACACACACACACACACACACACACACACACACACATATTAATACTACTCACGGTGTCCTTACGAAACTTCGAAGTCAGCATGAACCTGCTCAGTTAAAGTAAAAAATATTTCTGTTTATATATATATATATATATATATCAGTCAGTCAGTTGAGTGTCATGCGTGAAACACGCTTGGGCGATCATGTCTCGAAAGAGACATGACTGACTGGGCAGAAGATTATCCCGCAGTAGGTTGCCATTGTTTTCTGCGGTAGACTGGTTGCCAACCAAGGCTAGAGAAACCCGATATGTCCTGTCATTTAACCCATAACTGGAAGGAAGAGACGGATTAATACCTTTCCCAAAGGTATTTGCGCGTAAGTGAATGCAATGAATTCAACTGGAATTCGAACTCGGCTCCCCGATTTCTCGTTCCGAGCCGATATCCACTGGACCACAATGCACATCCTCTCTCTATATATATATGCCTATTATATTTTTATTATTTTATTTTATATGTCTATTTTATGTTTATCATTTTTATTTTAATTTGATAGATTATTTATTTATTTATTTAATTAAATATTAGATTTCATTTGAACTTTCGGCTAAATAAGTCCTCTGAGTAAATGGTATCATGGCTGATACTAAGAACTACAATTATACCTACTTAGAGCCAAACCCGAAGCAAAAACCAAAATAAAAGAGCTGAAAAAAATACTGACATACAGGCAGATAAACAGACACACACACAAATATCTTGCTATATATATATATATATATAATCGATTTTATGCACTATTCCAAGAACTGCAAACTTGAAACTTTTGAATATCGTTTCTTATGTCTTTGTCTATGAGTGTATCAATTTGATTAAAATCGGGCCACTCCTTCTATAACCCGATTTTTTCCATTATCGATTCTCGATATTTATCGGAGGTACCCCGACACAAAACCTAGCTAAGAACACTCGCAGATGCTTATAGTACAACTGTGTAAATTTTCAAGAAAATCGGTTCAGCTGTTTCGGAGTCTATAGGTAACGGACACACACACGCACACACACACACGCACACACACACACGCACACACACACACGCACACAGAAAGTTCCATTTATAAATAAGTTTATATATATATATAGAGAGAGAGAGAGAGAGAGAGAGAGAGAGAGAGAGAGAGAGAGAGAGGTGCGATGCGTAAATTATCCCATTTTATATTTTTAATTTTGTTCATGTACGTTCTTTGTTTTTGATTTTGACGACTGCACACTGTATTAGTGTCAGCTAAGAGAGACAAAGCATAATGGCATAATTCACTCTGCCCGGGCTGAAAAACGGTATGCTGTACTACTTGGAATTCGCTCAGGACGCTCCGATACGAACACAGTGTTTGGGTGTCAATCTGAGCACAGTGCAGAAAGAATTGGATGAGTCTAATGGTGATTACGAAGTTGTTTGAAGCATTCACTAATCATAGCGACGTTATGCCTCCATTTAGCATGCCACATAATCTCATTTTCCACACGGAAGCCAAGACCAAGTGACTTGATGCGGTAGTCCTTCTATGGTTCAAGAGTGTGGCTGCTGAAAAATTCTGTGTCTGCCCACAGGACTCCGAGTCATGCCACACAAACAGAAGAACTCAGTCATGGCTGTTAGATAATTTCTACAATCGCATCACTATTTACCTCTGACCTTCTAATTTCCCAGACTGCAATTCTCTTCATTATCATGTGGTAGGGAGGGTGCTGTTGAGCGAGAGACTAACAAAACTATTTGTGGCAGCAAAGATGAAATGAAGGCAACTTAGACAAGGAGACCACCTAGAGAAGTTGTAGCTGATTCAAAGTCGCCTGAAGGGTGCTGTTGAAGTCAATAGCGATTTTATTAAATAAATTTACTCTTTATTAATTCAAGATAGTTTGTTTAATTTTGGTAAATATATGCTAAAACTGATGTCATTGTTGTTTTCATTTTTGCGCATAGGGCCTTTATATATATATATTAGTCATCCACATAGTTTACAAGAACTTATGAAAATTTCGGCGAATCGAATCACTTCCTCATCGATCTCTAATATTATGGAATCTATATATATATATATATATATATATATATATATATATGTGTGTGTATGTGTGTGTGTGTGTGTGTAAAGCAGCAATAATACTTTCAAACAAGTTAATTTTAAATTTACTGACATGTTCAGTTTATCCATTTTTTAAATTTAAAAAAAAATTCCGAATAAGTTGTTTTGATATAATTGGGCAATTACCTCAACTTCATTTTAATTTTAATGAATACTTTCAAATGTTGCGACATTCGTTTTCAAGGATTACGTTTTCTCTTTTCTTTTTTTTTTTGTTTATCTAACTGCATTTCGCTAATTCTGGCTAATTGCTTGTTTGCTGGAATCAACTTCAAATCATTATTTTACGACATTTAAAATGAACAAACTTAAATTTTACGGGTTCTAAAATGGAACGCTGGAATTAGCTAAGAAAAAATTCTTGAATAGAAAAAACAAACAAACAAACAAACAGCAAAAAATCCTTGAATCGCAATAAAACAATATTCTAAAATAGCAGAATTTAATACTTTCGTTAAAAGAGTAACATTTTTAAAGTACCGATGGGGGAAAAATGAACTTTTGAAAGTTAACCGATTATATAAAACAATTTATTTGGTGATTTAATGAGACTTAATAAAATGTACATAGACGGAACTAATATATGTAAAATAATGAAAAATATAAAATATATACATGTAAATATAAATATAAAACGAAGATATGTAAATTAAATAAAACTATAAAATATATATATTTAAAGTAAATATAATATAATATATATCAAATATATATATATATATATATATATATATATAAGAAAAATTAAGGCAGGCACGTTATTTCATGGTGAATCGGGAGTATGGCTTATTTCAGTCGAACCATCATCAGCTTCCGTCTTTATTTTACAAAGGATTCTACATTTTCGTAATAACAATTTATCGTAAATAAACAGGTCAGTAGATATAAATATATAATACTGTTTAATTAAAAACAGAATATCTACTTAAATACGAGTATCGATAAAAAAAATGTTCAAACAATTCATTTCATATATATATATATATATATATATATATATATTTAATCGTGTCACCCCAAGCAAGGCATTCCACTGCCACTATAGCGCAGGGTGTTACATAGAGGGATTGGGTATAGGAAATGTCAGAAGGAGGGTGATAGACGACTTAGGATGTACATAGGGAGAGAGTTGGAAAGAGTAGGTGTGAGTTAGTGTGTTAGGAGGTGTCTATTGACCTTACATTTAAACTCCTGCTGTAGGGAATTCCACAGGCGGGAAGTGCGAGGAAAGAAGCTGTTGGTGTAGAAATTACGGTTACATTTTATCGGTTTCACTGTAAAAGGGTGGGACCTAGTTGCCAATCTAGTATCTCGTGCAAATTCACATCTAGGGGGCACCAGTGATTTAAATTCGTCAGAGCAGAAGCCATGAAAGTATTTATAGAAGAGGCACAGGGAAGCCACGTCACGCCGGTGAGAGAGATACTGCAGGCGGTCAGCCAAGTCGGTATCAATCACATTACAGATTCTTCGCTGTATTTTGTCAAGAACCCCGAGGAGAATAGAAGGGGCACCCGACCAGATGTGGCAGCAGTACTCAATACACGGGCGGATGATGGATTTAATTAATTGCAGGATAGATTCAGGCGGAAAGAATTTTCGGGCCCTGCACAGAGAGCCGACTTGCATATCTGCGGATTTAGCAATGGATTCGACGTAGTCATTCCACTTGAGGTCCGCTGTGAGTGTCAGGCCAAGCAGGCGTAGTGATTTACTCTCTGGGAGGCAAGCCTGTTCCATGCTAATGGGAGAGAGGTGAGGTTGTCTGTGGTGGTTAATTGACAGCAGCTTCGTTTTGGAAGAATTGAATTTTACGAGCCATTTCTTACCCCAATCCACCACGGATTGGAGGTCCTTCTCAAGCTCAGCAGCGAGGTTCGCCTTGTCACCAACACCAGATTTTTGATCGAGGTGAGACTAAACTGTGGTATCATTAGCGTACATGCGTACTTGTGATCTTATGGCATTGGGGAGATCACTGATATAGATTAGAAAGAGCGTAGGACCTAGGATAGAGCCTTGGGGTACACCCGTGTTTGTAGGTAGATATTTGAAAAGCCCCCTGATATCCTAGCTCTCTATGAGACTAATCTCAACCCCTCAATTCCCTCTTCTAACTTCTCTATCCCTGGTTACCTTCCCTTCTTCAGAAAGGACTTCAGTGTCTACATGCTTGGGCTTGGTGTTTACGTTAGTGAACGCCTTCCGCTAGCTAGGATGATTTCTCTTGAATACTTATGTGTTTCCGTCTCTCCCTTCATAAAGTAAGCTATCTCTTCTTTTTCTACCGTTCCCCATCATCTCCCGACTGCTTTGTTCTTGACAGCATCTCCAACAATATCGACAAGGTAATTTCCTCCACCCGTTTCCCATATATTTGTGTCTGGCGCCTTTAACGCCCATCGTGCTGAGTGGCTAGATAACTCCGTCACAGATCTTGCTGGTGTACACATCATGCACGTTTCTATCACTCAGTCCCTTACGGAGATGGTGGAGTTTCCCACGCGTTTTTGTAATAACCCTAACGGACACGGCTCACTACTAGATCTGTGCTTTACCTCCACCCCTGACTCTTGCAATGTCAAGCAACTCTGACCTCTCGGAAACTTTGACCATGCGTTAGTTTCCGTCAATATCTTCTTCCGTCTCCACCCAACCCAAGAACCTCAGACCAGCAGAATATCTTACTGCTACCAAAGAGCCGATTGGGACTCGTTCCGCGATTTCCTGAGTGACGTCTCTTGGAATAAAGTATTTAGCCTTCCTATTGAAGACTGTGCGGCTGAGTACTCCTCTTGGATTAAGGCTGGCATCGATGCTTTCATCCCTGTGAGAAAGTTGAGACTTAAATCCAACTCATCCCCCTGGTTCTCCCCTGTCTGCTCAGCTGCCATCGCCCACTGAAATCACTTATTTCGGCTTTAACGGAGTCACGTGTCAGACCGTAACAGGCGCCTTTTTGTCTCGGCTCGCAATGAATGCAAGAAGGTTCTTAAAGGAGCTAAGCTGATGTTTGCAGCCAGAATGAAGAAACGCATAGCATCCCGTAAGTTTGGCTCCAAAGACTATTGGAGGCTCTGTAAAAACGTGCTGAACATCAGTTAGCCCTCTAATCAACGAATTTGAGGTGCTCACCTTTTCGACATACATGGCTGAGTGCTTCGCTCGCGGATTCTCCACTATTTCGACACTGGACTCATCTGGAGTATCTGTACCAGACTTCCCTTTCCGAACCCAGGCCCAACTGACTGACATACTAATTACTCCCTCGGTGGTTTTCAAAATAATTTCTAAGCTTGACCCCTATAAGGTGAAGGGTGGTGACGGAATAACCATTATTATCCTAAAGAAATGTACTCCTGAACTCTCCTGTGTTCTCTCTAAAATCTATAACTTTATGCCAGATGGAGAAAATATTGTAAAAGAGTTTGATGATATGAGCTAATTAAGCTCATTGAAATGAACTATAGTTTATAACTAATATGACGTGTTGAGGTTTCCTTTATAAACTGTATTCCTGATCTCGCGTAAGCACGTTGTTTTTTATTTTGATTTTGATTGCCCAGTATAATAGTGTCTAATTAGGGTGAAAAAGAACATTATGACGCAGTTCACCCCCAAAGGGCTTGGAAACGGCAAAAATTCTCCTTGGAATTCGCGCCCGAAATTCCAATACAAACTGAATGTTTGGCTGTCAATCTGAGCACAAGGGCATATGATTCAGAAAGAGTTGGGTGAGTCTAATAGTGGTTACGAAAAAGTTTAGAGTGATCACGAGTGATTCCGACGTTAAACCTCCATTCATCTTCTCACATGACCTCAAACTCAACATGGAATATACACCATGTGACTTGATGAGTTAGTGCTGTCATGGGTCAAGAGGTTGGCTGCTGGAAGACCATATGTCTGGCAACAGGACTCTGCACCATGCCACACAAGTGAGAGAATACAGTCAGACAATTTGATCGCTTCAACCCTTAACTCTGACTACCTAACTCCCTAAACTGCAACCTCCTAGCGTGTACTCATCAACTGCACCACATGATCATGTGTGGGCTGCAGTTGGGCGAGAGACCAACGAAATTCTTTGTGGCAGCAAGATGAACCAAAGACCAAATTAAGGCAGCATTCATCAGCTTAAACAAGAAGACCACCCAAAAGAGTTGCAGGTGATTCCGAACTCGCCTGGAGGCTGTGGTTAAAGTCAATAGTGATTTTATTAAATACATTTACTCTTTATTAGTTTAAGATATTTTTGTGTAATTTTGGCAAATGTTAAAAGTGGATGTCAGTGTTATTTTCATTTTTGCACATAGGAACATATATATATATATATATATATATGTGTGTGTGTGTGTGTGTGTGTGTGTGTGTGTGTGTGTGTGTGGTGTGTGTGTGTGAAAAATGTATGTATATAATTATTAATATCAATATATATATGCAGTTTGTTATATATATTATATTATTTATATATTATATATGCGTGGTACTTATTTGAAAGCGCTCAATATCAGTGATAGAGCTGACATATTCATATAGATAGGCGTGAGTTTTTAACCCTGGGTTTCAAGTTCTTGCGATCGTCAGACAAACTGATTAATTTTTTAAAAAAATTGGTTATATGTAGGGTTGCGTATATTCGTGTATTTTTGTGGAAGTGGGGGAAAATCGCAAGAGCGTGAAACCCAAGGTCAAAAACTCACACCTATATATATATATATATATATATATATATATATATATATATATATATATTTGAAGTAACACACACACACACACACACTCACACACACACACACAGATATATATATATATATTCTCGCATATAATCAAACGCAGGCACGCATTTATTATACTAATTCCTCTCATGGTGTTGGCGGTCGTGGTTCTCCACATCTTTACTTTTATTCTTTGTCTCTGTTTTGTTAATTATTAAAAAAAATTAAGTTTTCCCCGTCTTCTTTTAACTTCAGTGTCATGTGGGCGTTTGCTTCTCCAGACACTCTTTTCTCGTTAACTTGGATTTATAAATGTGAACGATAGAATCTGATTAGAGAAATTGACTGATACTACTCATAGATAAAATTCATAAGACGGTAAATAATATTACCACAAGAGTAAAAATCGACAACAAAATCCAGTAGATTTTTAATCACATTCAACGCTAAGCAAGGCACTAAAGCCACTAAGACATAATGGGTTACTGGAGGTTGAAGTATTAGAACACAAAAATATTAATAAGGAGCGAAAGCAAAAGAAGAGTAATCAGGAGGAGAGTAAATACCGACTGACATTGCATTTAATTATTTGACGATTAAAGTTGGCCGGGAAGCATAGAGCCAGAAGGGAGTTCAACAATCGAGAAATGCGAGAAGAAACTAATAGCATAGAAATTACCGTAATATCTAAATAATTGTAAATTCAGGAGACCTTCTCGCCAGTCTAGTCAGTCAGTTAAGTGACATACGTGATAAATGCTTGGGCGATCATGTCTTGAAAGAGGCATGACTGGCCAGGTAGAAAATTTTGCCTGCAGTAGGTTGACATTACTTTTTGCTGTAGACTGATTGCCAACCAAGGCTATAGAACTCATCTGTCCTGATATTTAACACTGGAGAGAGAAGTGACGGATTAAAACCTTTCCAAAGAGTATTTGCAACGAATTCAACTGAAATTTGAACGCAGATCTTCGATTTCATTTTTCCGAGTCGATATCGACTGCACCACAATGCACATCCACCAGGCTATAGAACCGAATCCGTCCTGTTAGTTAACCCATAACTGGAAGGAAGAGACGGATTAATACCTTTCCCAAGGGTATTTTCGCGTAAGTAAATGCAAGGAATTCAAGTGGAATTCGAACTCGGTTCCCCGATTTCTCGTTCCGAGCCGATATCCACTGCACAACAACGCACATCTACCAGTTTAGTACTGCACTTAAATTTTTAAAATCGAGGTACCATAACGAAGAGTTTACCTAAAAATTACCACAAACATTTATAAAAATTCAAGTGGAATTCGAACTCGGTGACATTACAGCGCTAGCGAAGACACTGAAGCCCAGACACCAGATTTGGACCAATAATATTGCCGATTCTTCTTTGGATTTTATTAAGAACCTCTAGATATAATGCAGGAGCATTGGACCATATGTAGCAGCAATATTTAAAGCATGGATGAGTTGTAGATGTATAGATATGTAAGATAAATTCTCGAGAGAAAAATTCTCGAGAGAAAAATTGTCTAGCACCAATATAATCTTTCGACTTCATGTCAGCTTAGAAAATAAGATAAAAAAAAGTTAAACGAGTCACTCTTCAGGAGGTTAGCATTAGCCATGCTGATGTAATGCAGAAAGGAGTTTCTCAGATAATTAATAGTAAGCAGTTAAGTTTTGGAGGTGTTAAAATTAACACGTTATCCTTTATCCCAGTTAACAACAGACTGAAGCCAGTAATTTGTTGATCTTCCCCAGGCATCTAGACATCACTTACTTTCTCACCGACGTGACGTGGCTTCTCTTTGTCTTTTCATAGCAACTCCTCTGACGAGGTTTTTCTCTGCTGTCCCAATAATACGAATTTAAGCGTGCTACTGGATTGGCATCTAGGTCCCACCCTTTTACCACTGAAATAGCTAAATGTGACAGCTACTCCAACTATTTTTTGCACTTCCCATAACCTTACGTATAACAACACACAAAAACCAACGGAGAAACACGGAGTAAAGTCTATATTGGTTCAACAAAATCAGAAATAATAAGAATGTATTTCTGAAATAAGAGAACTTATGACCCTACAAGGATTTATTATAATTGGGCGTAATCTGAACACTGTGTTCGTGACCGACCCGGAAAGGAAACTGCAGGACCCACTAGACAAGAAAGCGAGAACCCCCCGCCCCCGCCCCACAAAAATGGACTAACCACCAACTGCAATTATACAGTAAGTTTGGTCAACAAGATACAAAATCTTCTTCTATGTGCCTTGTCCTTTCAGGACGTAGGCGATCATGGCCCTCCACGTCTCCCTATCCCTACCGGCTCTTATCACGCTTTCTCCTGTAACACCACGCAATCTCCGTTCTGCCATCCACCTGCTCAGGCCAGTCAAGTCCGTTACTCGCTGTTTTACCGTCTCTCCTTCCCTCTATCTAGCCTGTTAGTATCATATTCTCCAAGCCCTCCTTCCTCATTGCATGTCCCAGGAACTGTACCTGTCTCTTCCTGATGTTCAATATTAATTTCATTTTCGTATCCATTCTTTCCAAAACCTCATCATTGCTCACATGCTCGATCCATGATATCTGCAGCATCCTTCTGTAGAACCAGATTTCAACTGCTTCAAGTTTTTCCTTCATCTTTGATGATATTGTCCAGCATTCGCTGCCATACTGAAGAACAGACATCACATAGCAATCAAGTACTCTTTTTCTTTGTTTCTAGCGAAATTTTCCGGTCTCTTAATACTCTACTCAGCTTCTGGAACGCGTCCTTCACCATGCGAGTTACAAATTGGAGTGAATGTAGGGTATTCAACTGGAATTCGAACTCAGCTCACCGATTTCTCTTTCCGAGCCGATATCGACTGCACCACAATGCACATCCGTCACTATACGCTTACAGCACCTGGTATTCCAAAGCTGTCACCCATCTAAGTACTGACCAGGCTCAATGTTGCTTAACTTTGGTGATCGAGTGAGAACCAGTGTATTCAATGTGATATGGCCGTAAGCCTAGAAAATAATTAACTTTAATAATAAAAATAATCTACTTTATACTAAAAATAAATACTGAATTTTGTTGAATTTAGAGTTTCAGACAAACCCAGTTTAATATTTCTCTATATTTCTGAGATGAGGTATTGTCATTATTTACACAATTTACATTGTTTGGACTGTTATCCTCATCATTATTGCCACATTCATGACATTTTGGTTTTTGTACTGGAATTTCAAACTGAACGCACATGGCCCAGGGGATAAAAATGTTGGTTGAATCCACTGACTTGACCCAAACAGTTGTGAGTTTAATACCTGGTTTAAATATATGGGAAGCATTTTAACAGTGGATTGAAAAAGGCAACACTGAGATTTTAAAAAAGTATTAGACTATCGAAAAAACATTCCAAAAGCTAAGTAAGGTGCTGAGAAACGGATAAATTTTGTTAGAAACACTGAAAAGAGTGCTATATTTGGTATTTATCCTTTCATATGGTAGTGAATATTTGACAGTCTCACCATGGATGCGGTGAAAACTGAAGGCAGCAGAAATGTGATTTTACTGGAGGATATTGAGAATTCCATGGACGGAGCGAGTAAGCAACGAAGAAGTCTAAAGTAAATGGCAACTGAAAAAAAAAATCGTAATGAGATCGGTGAAATTTCTTAGACACATAATGAGGAAAGGAGGCTTGGAAAACTTGACCCTATCTGAAATTTTACTCTTAACCCTTAATTTCACACTCATATGACGTATTAAAGGCAAGAGGGACAGACATAATGAGCGAATAACCTGCCTAATGAGCTTATCTAAACAGGCGTTGGGAGAAAAAAATAAAAAATAAAACGATTAAAATTTTCTAAGAGCTCCAAATGACAGGAAGTTGTGGAGAAGCCATAATCATCCTTGCCTTAAAGGAATATTGCACAGAGGAGGAGAATCGTTCATGGCATTCATCTTCAACTTCGTTCAATTATGAATTGTATATGCCTATTTCCATCTTGCTGGCTAATATAACCAAAAGAAAAACGAGGTTAATGGATATTTCTAAGTGTGCGCCTAACGTACACCTGCCTGCTTCTACTTCTTGCAGTTGGGTCAAAAAACCAGTCGTCAAATCCACCTTGTCATCACAAAATGTATGAGGTGTAGGCCTTATCGGAATCCGCTAGTACTTGCCGTTTGTTAATTAGATTTCCATTTTAAATTCACTGATCTCTCGGCTAAAAACAGAATTTGAGCTATTCCTGTCGAGAAAATTGATCGAAAATAATTATTCGGAAAACATTGATTCGAATTTTAAATTGTTTGAATGAAAATTAATCGAAAGAACAATTAAATGATAATTATTCGAAATACCTATGCTTGATATATGTAATTTTTTTTAATCATATCACCGCGAGCAAGGCGGCAACAACACTGATGCGCAGGGGGCTACATAAGAGTAAAAAGATTGGAAAAGAGAAAGCCAGAAACCACATTCTAAACAGGGAACAAGGGATGAGCCTCTAGACCTGTACAATAGACGTGGGTGGAGTGTGAACCGGGCGATAGTTTAGTCTATCTACTCCAATTGAAAAAAAAAGAGGAAAAAGAAAAAAAAAAGGAAAAGATAAGTGAAAAGGTTGGAAAAGAGAAAGCCGGAAACCACATCCTAAACAGGGAACAAGGGATGAGCCTCTACACCTGTACAATAGACGTGGGTGGAATGTGAACCGGGCGATAGTTTAGTCTATCAATTCCAATTGAAAAAAAAAAATGAAAAAGAAAAACAAAAGGAAAAGATAAGTGAAAAGATTGAAAAAGAGAAAGCCGGAAACCACATCGTAAACAGGGAACAAGGGATGAGCCTCTACACCTGTACAATAGACGTGGGTGGAATGTAAACCGGGCGATAGTTTAGTCTATCAATTCCAATTGAAAAAAAATGAAAAAAAAAAAAAACAAATGGAAAAGATAAGTGAAAAGATTGGAAAAGAGAAAGCCGGAAACCACATCCTAAACAGGGAACAAGGGATGAGCCTCTACACCTGTACGATAGACGCGGTTGGAGTGTGAACCGGGCGATAGTTTAGTCTATCTACTCCAATTGAAAAATTGATGAAAAAAAAAAAAGGAAAAGATAAGTGAAAAGGTTGGAAAAGAGAAAGCCGGAAACCACATCCTAAACAGGGAGCAAGGGATGAGGCTCTACGCCTGTGCAATAGACGTGGGTGGAGTGTGAACTGGGCAATAGTTTAGTCTATCAACTCCAATTGAAAAAAAAAAATGAAAAAGAAAAACAAAAGGAAAAGATAAGTGAAAAGATTGAAAAAGAGAAAGCCGGAAACCACATCCTAAACAGGGAACAAGGAATGAGCCTCTACACCTGTACAATAGACGTGGGTGGAGTGTGAACCGGGCGATAGTTTAGTCTATCAACTCCAATTGAAAAAAAAAAAGAAAAAACAAAAACAAAAGGAAAAGATAAGTGAAAAGATTGGAAAAGAGAAAGCCGGAAACCACATCCTAAGCAGGGAACAAGGGATGAGCCTCTACACCTGTACGATAGACGTGGGTGGAGTGTGAACTGGGCGATAGTTTAGTCTATCAATTCCAATTGAAAAAAAAATGAAAAAAAAAAACAAATGGAAAAGATAAGTGAAAAGATTGGAAAAGAGAAAGCCGGAAACCACATCCTAAACAGGGAACAAGGGATGAGCCTCTACACCTTTACAATAGACGTGGGTGGAATGTAAACCGGTCGATAGTTTAGTCTATCAATTCCAATTTGAAAAAAAAATGAAAAAAAAAAAAACAAATGGAAAAGATAAGTGAAAAGATTGGAAAAGAGAAAGCCGGAAACCACATCCTAAACAGGGAACAAGGGATGAGCCTCTACACCTGTACAATAGACGTGGGTGGAATGTAAACCGGGCGATAGTTTAGTCTATCAATTCCAATTGAAAAAAAAAATGAAAAAAAAAAACAAATGGAAAAGATAAGTGAAAAGATTGAAAAAGAGAAAGCCGGAAACCACATCCTAAGCAGGGAACAAGGGATGAGCCTCTACACCTGTACGATAGATGTGGGTGGAGTGTGAACCGGGCGATAGTTTAGTCTATCTACTCCAATTGAAAAAAAAAGAGGAAAAAGAAAAAAAAAGGAAAAGATAAGTGAAAAGGTTGGAAAAGAGAAAGCCGGAAACCACATCCTAAACAGGGACAAGGGATGAGCCTCTACACCTGTACAATAGACGTGGGTGGAATGTGAACCGGGCGATAGTTTAGTCTATCAATTCCAATTGAAAAAAAAAAATGAAAAAGAAAAACAAAAGGAAAAGATAAGTGAAAAGATTAAAAAAGAGAAAGCCGGAAACCACATCGTAAACAGGGAACAAGGGATGAGCCTCTACACCTGTACAATAGACGTGGGTGGAATGTAAACCGGGCGATAGTTTAGTCTATCAATTCCAATTGAAAAAAAATGAAAAAAAAAAAAACAAATGGAAAAGATAAGTGAAAAGATTGGAAAAGAGAAAGCCGAAAACCACATCCTAAACAGGGAACAAGGGATGAGCCTCTACACCTGTACGATAGACGCGGGTGGAGTGTGAACCGGGCGATAGTTTAGTCTATCTACTCCAATTGAAAAATTGATGAAAAAAAAAAAAAAGGAAAAGATAAGTGAAAAGGTTGGAAAAGAGAAAGCCGGAAACCACATCCTAAGCAGGGAACAAGGAATGAGCCTCTACACCTGTACAATAGACGTGGGTGGAGTGTGAACCGGGCGATAGTTTAGTCTATCAACTCCAATTGAAAAAAAAAAACAAAAACAAAAACAAAAGGAAAAGATAAGTGAAAAGATTGGAAAAGAGAAAGACGGAAACGACATCCTAAACAGGGAGCAAGGGATGAGCCTCTACACCTGTACAATAGACGTGGGTGGAGTGTGAACCGGGCGATAGTTTAGTCTATCAATTTCAATTGAAAAAAAAATGAAAAAAAAAAAACAAATGGAAAAGATAAGTGAAAAGATTGGAAAAGAGAAAGCCGGAAACCACATCCTAAACAGGGAACAAGGGATGAGCCTCTACACCTGTACAATAGACGTGGGTGGAATGTAAACCGGGCGATAGTTTAGTCTATCAATTCCAATTGAAAAAAAAAATGAAAAAAAAAAACAAATGGAAAAGATAAGTGAAAAGATTGGAAAAGAGAAAGCCGGAAACCACATCCTAAGCAGGGAACAAGGGATGAGCCTCTACACCTGTACGATAGACGTGGGTGGAGTGTGAACTGGGCGATAGTTTAGTCTATCAATTCCAATTGAAAAAAAAATGAAAAAAAAAACAAATGGAAAAGATAAGTGAAAAGATTGAAAAAGAGAAAGCCGGAAACCACATCCTAAGCAGGGAGCAAGGGATGAGCCTCTACACCTGTACGATAGACGTGGGTGGAGTGTGAACTGGGCGATAGTTTAGTCTATCAACTCCAATTGAAAAAAAAAATGAGAAAGAAAAACAAAAGGAAAAGATAAGTGAAAAGGTTGGAAAAGAGAAAGACGGAAACCACATCCTAAACAGGGAGCAAGGGATGAGCCTCTACACCTGTACAATAGACGTGGGTGGAGTGTGAACCGGGCGATAGTTTAGTCTATCTACTCCAATTGAAAAAAAAAGAGGAAAAAGAAGAAAAAAAGGAAAAGATAAGTGAAAAGATTGGAAAAGAGAAAGCCGGAAACCACATCCTAAACAGGGAACAAGGAATGAGCCTCTGCACCTGTACAATAGACGTGGGTGGAATGTGACCCGGGCGATAGTTTAGTCTATGTGGTGTTGCTTTGAGAGAATCAATTCTGATTTGCCAGGAACTAATGACGCTCATGAAAGATAGCATAGATGACACTTAAAAAATTGTGTCATCCCGTCATCCCTCAATATGAAAATTCTTAGACGTTCTTGCAAGAAATTCATATTGCAAATATAAGAGCATGTGCAAAAAATATCAAGAGCGTCAAGATATCCCGCGATATAAATGAAAAATTTAGAAATTAGTGGCATCCTTTAACGAGTCCTCTCCAGTAGATGACTATTAACGTGTGAGAGTCAGGGATAAGCAGCGCGAGACGTACTTGTTAGGTCTGAGCAAATGGTTGGCGGAGCGGGGCTTGGAAGAGATACCAAGAGAAAAATTACTGAGAGCGACAAGAGACAGAGCCAAGTGGAAGTCCATGATCGCCTACGTCCTAAAGGGACACGGCACATGAAGAAGAAGAAGAAGAAGAAGAAGAAGAAGAAGAAGAAGAAGAAGAAGAAGAAATATTCAAATACATACAGAGGATGGAAAGTACATGGTGATCCAAAAACGCAATGGCATGGCTAAAACGGTTTTCAGAATCTAAGCAGAGTACTGAGAGACAGGAAAATCTCAGTAGAAACAAAGAAAAAATTGCTGGATTGCTATGTGATCTCTGTACGTTTTTATGGAAGTGAATGCTGGACGATTTCATCAAAGATCAAGGAGAGGCTTGAAGCAGCAGATATGTGGTTTTACGGAAGGGTTCTTAGGATACCATAGACGGAACACGTGTGCAGCGATGAGGTGATGGAAAGGATTCAAACGAAAAGAAAACTGATACTAAATACCAGGAAGAGACAAATGAGGCTCCTGGGACAAGTAATGGGGAAGAAGGCTTGGAAAACTTGATACTCACAGGTCGGATAAATGGAAGGAGAGACAGGGGAAAGCAGCGCGAGACGTACTTGTTAAGTCTGAGCAAATGGTTGACGGAGCGGGGCTTAGAAGAGATACCAAGAAAAACATATTGAGAGCGACAAGAGACAAAGCCAAGTGGAAGTCCATGATCGCTTACGTCTTGAAAGGACACCGCAGAAGAAGAAGAAGAAGAAGAAGAAGAAGAAGAAGAATATAACTTATAAGAACTTTTCTTACTTCATCTACTTATTCCATGTGTCTTGTCACTTCAGGACGTTAAGCAATCACGGCTTTCCACGTTTCCCTTTCCCTGGTGGCTCCCAGCGCGCTTTCCCCTGTTACACCGTGCAACCCCCGTTCCACCATCCACCCGTACAGGTTAGTCAAGTACGTTATCTTCCTCTGTTTCCTTTTCCCACTATCTGGCCTGTTAGCATCAGGTTCTCCAAGCCTTTCTTTCCTCATTGCATGTCCCAGAAACTTCAGCTGTCTCTTCCTGGATGCTCAGTATTAATTTCCTTTTCGATTCCATCCTTTTCAAAACCTCATCATCGCTTACATTGTATTTCGAATAGTCATAATTTGTGTATTTCCTCATTATTTTTATATTTTTATTACAATAAAGAATTTTGCTTTTCGAATAATTATCATTTAATTGTCCTTTCGATTAATGTACGTTCAAACAATTTACAAATCGAATAATTGTTTTCAAACAATTATTTTTAAACCATATCCACATAATCGAGCTGTCTGCCGCTTACTTGTTCCAGATAATCCAAAGGTTAGTTTGTGGCTTGCATTAATCTGATCAAAGATTTCATCGATGCGAATCTTTTGATTTGGTTTATTTCCGGTTTAATCACTTGAGGATTTTCGTTTTTGTATTTACTCGGAATAACTGGATAAAGATTGTGGATAGGGACCGACAGTGTGGTTGGCAGTGACGATGATGCTATCTTGGTACAGATAAAGGCACCAAGATTATGTCTGAGCCCATATAATTTAATTAGTTCAATTTAGTTCAACTGGATTCAAACACATGGCCAAAATCCATAAGCTTTTATTACACTGTCTCGTCTTTTAGTTATATCTTACTTTCTCATTTCATAATCAAATACATACATACATACATACATACATACATACATACATACATACATACTGCGCCTCCTCGGGTTGACTCTCACGACTGACCTCAAGTGGAATGACTATATAGAATCCCTAGCTAAATCCGCTGCTAAGCAGGTCAGTTCTCTGTGTAGGACCAAGAAGTTTTTCCCGTCTGAAACCACACTGCACATATATAAATCTACCATTTGCCCATGCATAGAATACTGCTGTCATATCTGGTTGGGTGCCTCTGCTATCCACCTTGGTGTCCTTGACAAAATCCAGCGGTAATGTGAGCGATCCCGACTTGGCAGCTCAGATACAGTCACTTTCTCACCGGCGCAATGTGACTTCCCTGTGTCTCTTCTACAAATACTTTCATGGCTTCTGCTCAGATGAACTTAGCACACTGGTGCTCCCTATATATGTATTTACTCGAGCCATAAGATTAGCAACTATGTCCCACTCTTTTACTGTGAAACTAATAAAATGTAAAAGCAAATTCTACTTCATCAGCTTCTTTTCTCGCACTTCCTGCCTGTGGAATTTCCTTTCCGTATACTTGCTTTCCCGACAGCTACAATCTCCAAGAATTTAAATGTAAAGTCAATAGTGATCTCCTATTTCATTAATTTACATCCTCTCTCTCCCATGCTCCTTTCTTCGTCCACTCCACTCTCATCAGTATTCTCATCCTTCTCTTACCCACTTCCTGACACCCCGAGTAACCTGTCACTCTTTCTCATAACTTTCTTCCTATGTAACTTCCTGCGCTCAAGTGGCAGTAAACTGCCTTGCTTGGGGCGATATGATTATAATATATATATATATATATATATATATATATATATATATATATATATATATATATATATTATGTTAGAACATATTAAAAACTACAAACTACTACCAAATTGTACATTTTGTTTCGATATAGAAAGATCAATGTCTCATCAGAGAGAAAGAGAGAGAGAGAGAGAGAGAGAGAGAGAGAGAGAGAGAGAGAACTTGTCACAGAAAGAAAGATATATAGAGAAAAATGGTTAGTGAAGATGAGAGAGAGAGAGTATGAGAGTGAGTATGAGAGAGAGAGTGAGAGAGTATGAGAGAGAGTGTATATATATATATATATATATATATGATATTTTTAAAATCAAAACTGTGGTCAGCTGTATTATGAACACCAGTGCATTTAGATTGTTGGTTTGCAGAATATTTCTGTGATTTTGAAATAATATTTTTGAGGTCTCCGGATGTTTCCCCGATGTACATCAATGAGCATGTTGTGCTGTTTATTTAGTATATTTCTGCCTCTGTGTTATTGTTGCCACCTCGTTTGATGCTAACTATATCTCTTATTGTTTTAAAGGTGGTGTTGATGAATTTTATGGCTTATATATAATGTTGCTTACTGGTTTTTCTTAATTGATGAGCCAGAATGTAGATTTGGGATATGATATAACGGTGAGTGAAGTTGGCTTTATGTATTTCTAAACATCAATAAATATATCCTTGTTTGTACTCACCAACCATTTTGAAAAGTTTTAAGTTATCTTGTTCTGCATTGTAGGTTGTGATGAGTTTATTGATTTTTAATTTTATTTGGTTAGGAATGTTGTTGAATTTTTTAATTTGTTGCAATCGTCGAGTATTTGTCGTAATTTTAAATTATATTCAAATTTATTTAATAAAACTAAGATTAGTTTCATCTGTTTTTAAAGGTTATGATTGTGCAGTTCCATGGCAACGATTGTGAATTGTTTTGTTAGGAACTTGGAAGAAGTTTTTTCTTTTGTCATGTTTGTCTTTAATTGCTTCAGCTTTGAATAGGTTTCGAATTTCTGGTTTTGGTTTTATTAACTGCTGTTCTTTACGTTTGTGTATGTTTTGACATAAATTTTCTATTTCAGTTTTTTTTTATCCGACCTATTGTATTATCTGTAAAAATGACTGTTAGGTCAAAGGTAGAGAAATTCTTTTTATTTGTCTGTTAGTTCGAACTAAAATATTCTCTATCTACGTAAGATATGAAAATGATATTCTCATTTTAGTCAAAAACATAGATGAAATACATGAACTATAAAAATAAAATAGAAAGTATTTACAAGAAATTCCATTCTTAAGTTCACATACGAAATGAATAATAACAATAAAATTAATTTTCTTGATAAACTCTAATAAGAATAGATTTACTAACTCTCCATATAAGAAGAAAAAAAATATCTTTTGGGAGATTGCATCTCTGATAAGAAGTAAATATATAACGTCGATGACACGACGACAACATTATCAAGGAGATTAACACTACATATGTTGGATTCAAGCTCGATTGCAAAACATTTAAAGGAATATTCTTGTTTACATTTAGTATTCAGAGAAATATCAATCGATAATGCAAGCATACACTTCTACGAAAACAATAAGCAAAAACTTTAAATTCTTGAAGCCTTCTATTTAAACATTTACAACTAACAGCAAATAAAATTAATTATGAGTATAGTAATAATGTTTTAAAATGTCTATAGCGGTAAGGTTTTAAAATATCTAAATGTTAATCTAAAATAAAAATACAACTATAACAGTGCGTTTTAAAACACTTAAATTGTAACTTCTTGAAAAAGTTCTTTTAGAAACAGAAATAAAGTTACCTTTATTATGTAACGGTAATTTTTGAATTAACGAACGTGATTCATGCGCCATGCACAGAAAAGAAATACAACGATCAACTACATTATTTTCTGTCTAAGTGTTGTAGTGAAATATCCTATCCTACCCAGGAATGGGTATGGCCCGGGTTATAAAAGACCGGTACTAGAACGAACTACAGTGTAATAGAGTGTGATCGAGAGAGATCGAGCGTGTTCGTGACTATACGAGAGTCTTCGTCATTACACGGGAGAGATCGAGAGTCTTCGTCATTATACGCGAGTGATCGACTTTAGTCGAGAGCCATCGGCCTTAGACGAGAGTTAGCCGTCACTAGACGGAAGCCCTCTTTTGCACCAGACGGACGCATACGTCCTATACAGAGACATTGCCTTCTTGATTGTTATTTTTGTTAACTGTTCGTTGGTGCACGTGAAATCCCTATTCATATATTCTCTGTATTAAGACTTATTTCTTGCACTATTCTTTCTTTGTTTATCCGCTTCCCTCGGGATATAACACTAAGCAATTCACATCTAGAAATAATTTTCAATGAGGTTGAAAGTACTTCGGAAAATAAAAAGAATAAGGAATAATTACGGCACCTTATCTGATGATTATCGTCGTCGTCCTGCGGCCTGAGCCGAGATAGAACTCACTACACCCCTCCAGTATTCCCTGTGCATTTGGAACCCTGGCGCAGTTCATAGCGAAATTCATAATCTTGTCAAATAGCTGAATACTTTGATGCTTCGCCAGGGCTACCAAGGGTATTTTATTGTGACACCAACACTAGATGGGTTGCCTCCAGGCCACATCCTGTTATTTAACCCATAACTGGAGGGAAGTGACGGATTAATACCTTTCCCAAGGGTACCAGTGCTTATGTGAATGCAGGGTACTGGAATTCGAACTCGGCTCACTGATTTCTCTTTCCGAGCCGATATCCACTGCACCACAACGCACATTCGTTACTGAACGCTTACAGCGCCTGGTATTCCCAAGCGGTCACCCATCTAAGTACTGACCAGGCTCACGTTGCTTAACTTCGGTGGTATGCCGTAAGACCTTGATGATTATAATTACAAGAGGGTACAAATAATCCGTAAATAGGAGAGGACTAAAATAAGAATAAACATATGTCTCTCTCTCTCTCTCTCTCTCTCTCTCTCTCTCTCTCTATATATATATATATATATATATATATATATATATATATGTCGGCATAAAAACAAATTTATAACTTATAATATAGGTTTAATTCAATTAGCTACTCTGTTTCAATTCTTTAACTCCTCTCTAATTCTATTGTTGAAAACCCCAAATTAATGTCTTAACGTTAATATTCGTTTTCATTATATAATTTTCCTTTATGATAAATAACTTCCACTCTTCCCTAACCTTTATCTCATACCCTTCGTATCACCGATATATATATATTTATAAATGGAACTTTGAGTGTGTGTGTGTGTGTGTGTGTGTGTGTGTGTGTGTGTGTGTGTGTCTGTTACCTATAGACTCCGAAACGGCTGAACCGATTTTCTTGAAAATTTACACAGTTGTACTATAAGCGTCTGAGAGTGTTCTTAGCTAGGTTTTGTGTCGAGGTACCTCCGATAAGTATCGAAAATCGATAATCGAAAAAATCGGGTTATAGAAGGAGTGGTCCTATTTTAATCAAATTTGATACACTCATAGGCAAAGACATAAGAAAGGATATTCAGAAGTTACAAGGTTGCACTTCTTACAATAGTGCAGAAAATCGATAATATATATATATATATATATATATATATATATATATATAAAAAGGGAAGATGTTTGTGTGTGTGTCTGTTTATCTGCCCGTATGTCTGTATATTTTTCAGCCCTTTTATTTTAATTTTTGCTTCTGGTTTGGCTCTAAGTAGGTATAATTGTAGTTCTTAGTCTCAGCCATGATACCATTTACTCAGAGGACTTCTTTAGCCTTCAAAATTCAGTTTACAACGAAAAAAACTTATTTGATATTGATACCAGGAAATCAAAATTTGACTTACATCCATTAATTTTTTTACGGTTTCGCTTTAACTGAAAACAACTATTGCTTTTTAGTCTTTCGTGCCAACGTCCAAAGAGTCTGAGCTTCAGGACCATGGATTAGTTTTAAAGCTTTCATTACATCCGAGCAACGCCGGGCTATACTGCTAGTATATATATATATATATATATATATATATATATATATATATATATATATATATAAGTCATTTAGTTTAGAAATCACTTAGTATATCTTAGATTAATTAAATTTAATTATGTTAATTTAATTTTCTCATAATTTTAATTATTCTAAATTATCTTATCTTAGTTTTTCCCTTGTGAGCAATACATCTTGCGATTAATTAGGTTTATGTATATATTCATATAAATTGTTTTTAGATATTATAGATTAATTTCTGTTGTTTGTCTAATTTGACATTAATTTCTGTTGTTTGTCTAATTCGACATTAATTTCTGTTGTTTGTCTAATTCGACATTAATTTCTGTTGTTTGTCTAATTCGACATTAATTTCTGTTGTTTGTCTAATTCGACATTTATTTACAACGGAAGTAATACGTACGTGTTGATGCACGCTTGATTTTATTTTTCATTTATTTTTAATTTATGTAAATTTAAAGTTTTCCTTTATTAGTTTTTTTTTCTTTAGGTATATTATTTACTTACATTATCATTTACTTATATCAACAATGAATTTCATGGCTTTCATTTTTATTCCTGAGGTAAATTTTAATCTAAATTATTTTTTTTATCTCAGCAACATTTCGGCCCTGTTTTAGTTTAAAACAGTTTTTAAAAATTGTGAAAAAATTAACCAAGCCCCGCAAAGCTCGCTATTTTTCAATTCTGTCTTGTTTAATGTATCGATCTCTCCTCACCCCCTTGGTCTGCGTATCCTTCTGTCTGCCAATCTAACTTACTTTTTTCCTTCTCTTTCTATCTTTCCTTTTCCCTTTTCTTTTCTCTTCTTTCTCTGTTTTCTTTTATTTTCTCTTTTATTTCCTTTCCTTTTCACTATTGTTTATTTTTCCTTTTCTTTTCGCACGCTTTCCTTCTTGTTTCAGTAATCACACATACACTCATACAAATTTTTGTTCCATAATACTAAAAGTGGCCGACAGTAGCGAATCGTCCCCACCCCACCTTCCTGACCCGCGTTTCTTTCAGTCTGCAAATTTAACATACTTTTATCTCGTCTTTCCACCACTTCTTTCTTCTTTCTTTTTTTCTGCACCCCCCTATTCATTCTTCATTTCTTTTTCTATTCGCTACACTTTTCCTTTTGTTTTCTGTTTGCAAGCCTACTTCCAATTTTTCACCCGCACATACAAACGCACTGAAAGAAATTTTTGAATTTTTACATATTAAAGATCTTAGATGAAGTGAATTCAACTGACAGAAATAATCATACGATCATAAATTAAATCTGGCCATAACACATTACATTGCATTTGACTACATGGTTCTGTTGTCATTTCGCACTATCACGCGGCGTGACGTCATAGAACCGCATTGCAAATTTGCGAACTGAGTTTGTTATTTTTGGTAACTATTGCCGTTGCCTAGCGGAGTTTTATGTCAACACAAAATAAAATCGTCGGCGATGGTGGATGTTATTGTGTTACCGTCTTAATAACCTCTCTGAAGATGACTCATGTGAGCCGAAAGCTTAGAACCAAATTAATAAAAAGTTATCTAAATGTTAAAGAATTTTTGTCTTTATTTTCAACTGAAATTAAAGCCAAAATACGACGTTTAGAACAGCTCATGATTAAACATAACAGACATTCATTGTCTCTTAACAGTATATGTTTAGAAAATTATTTGCTGCCTCGATACACTAGGAAAAACTACTAAAGAGTTGTAAGTTAAAAATGTATTTTTTTGACAGTATTTATTTATTTCTATTATTATTATTATTATTATTATTATTATTATTATATATATATATATATATATATATATATATATATATATATATATAGTTGATATTTCAGATCGGCCTCGGCCTTTCATAAACTAGAAGCGTCCGTCGCGAGATGCATCGCGAGAAGCGTCCGTCGCGTGATGTAGAAAGTAGAGTTTGAATAATTTTAAACCTAAACTTAACAGTAATAATACTTTTAAATGTTGTTTTAAAGAAAAAAATTTTAAGTGTGTCTAAAAAAATGTTTAACTATTGAAATATTTATAAAGATTCAAAATACCTAAGTCCCTATTTAACCCTAGCCTATATGTATTTAATTTTAAAATCTAGTATTTTTCTTTCTTTCTGCGTGAGTAAGTGGAACTAAAATCGGAATCTATCAGTAAACATTAGCAGTTTTCTAATGTGTGTCCTGGTTGATTGGAGTGTTCAGCTATATATATATATATATATATATATATATATATATATCAAGTGTGAGAGGTCGTGAACGTTTTGTTTGAAGTGTATATTTATTGTTGTTGTTATTGTACATGTTATAATACATTAATTGTCCATAGTTGCATTTGTGACGCTACACGTGTTTTGAGTCTAAAGTTGACTCTCTTCAGGCCAATAAACTTGCGACTTTACGTAACGAGATCCGTTTGTGTTTCTGATGGCCAAAGTATCGTGTATAAATATATAAGTAAATCAAGTGGTGGCCACCCGATTAAAATGTTTGTGGGATTGGCGGTTTTTCACATTAGCACGTTAAGTTTCTTCTGACCAAGGTATCGTGTATAAATAGATAAATAGATAAATAAATCAAGTGCTGACCACCAGTAGAAGTGGTTGTGGGATTGGGGTTTTTCACATTAGCACGTTAAGTTTATTTTGGAGGCGCCTTTCTTATTTAGGAATTTTTTACTGACATGCGAAATTGGTTTGTAAATGTTTTCTATCGGTCACCTGGTTCTTTTTATTGCTTTGGCGATACTATATGTATTTGGTGTGTGTGTGTGTGTGTGTGTGTGTGTGTGTGTGTGTGTGTGTGTGTGAGTGAGAAAGAGAGAGAGAGCGTTTTTGTTTATTTCATCTTTATGCTTTAAAATTGTTTTTTATGGGTCATCTGGTTCTTTTTATTGTTTTGGGGATACTATTTGAATTTGGTGTGTGTGTGTGTGTGTGTGTGTGTGTGTGCAAGTTTCTTTTTTCTTTAGTGTGCGTGTTTTAGGTTTTTCATGTTGTTTTGTTGAGCGAAGGTTTGTTAATATATATATATATATATATATTAACCAGTTATTGGTCAGTCAAATTAGACTAGTGTTTGCTAGCCTAATTTGCTTAGTCTAAGCTGTATTAAAAATGCTCAATACATATTTAAAACAAAAAATTGACATCTTCAGAATGTGTGTGTGTGTGTGTGTGTGTGTGTGTGTGACAAATACGACTCAATGCCAAACGGCACTAATAGAGTTATAAATTACACAAACTCACTGGTGGACAGATGCATTCGATGACTGGACAGTAGAAGCTGATAAGTTAAGGTGATTAATTTGATTAATAAAACACCCTTATCTTCAGAGATGCCGAGGTAATTTATACACATACAGTTTTGTTTATTCTTTCGTTTTAGTGCAAGGAAAGTAAAGGGAGCATACTTTTTATTCTTCTCCAGCGAAATGCATCGTTAATAAACATATGTCGCAACATATTCACTTTTGTTTTGGATACATACCGCCACATACATACATACATACATACATACATACATACATACATACATACATAACATATTACTCAATAAATCCCGGGTCTAACTAATAAAACAAATTTCAGGCAAAAGTCGACTTTATTCAACAACATAGTCTCTAGTGTGATCCACTGATTCCAACGCTTCTCTAACAATTCGATGTCATTTTTGTAGAACGATTTGTCTTTGGCCTCAAAACACACCTCATTTTCCAATATCACTTCTTCATTTTAGCCAAATCTCTTTCCCTTGAGCATTCTTTTGAGGTCTGCAAACATCCCGTAGTCACTGAGGGTCAGGTTTGGAAAATAGGGTGGATGCGGAAGCAAACCGAAGAGCAATTCATGTAGTTCTGCCATCGTTGCGATCGACTTGTGACACGGTGCGTTGTCTTGGTGAAAGATCACTATTTTCTTCTTCATTTGTGGCTGTTTTTTGACGATTTCTTCCTTCAAATGCACCAATAAAGCTATAGAATATTCTCTATTGATGGTTCTTCCGTTGTCAGAGTAATCGATGAACAAAATACCTTACGCATCCCGAAAACGGAGGCCAAAACCTTGTCTGCTGATGTTTGTGTCTTTGGTCGCTTTGAACGGGTTTCACCTGCTGCTGTCCGTTCTGCTCACTGCCGACTTTTCTCTGGAGTGAAGTAGTGGATCCATGTTTCATCCATTGTCACATATTTACGCAAAAACTCCTTGTTGCGTTGAAACAGTTGCAAACAACGCTCTAAATCGTTGACGCGTTGTTGTTTTTGATCGAATGTGAGCAAACGCGTCATCTATTTTGATAACTGCTTTCTCATTGACAAATGTTCATGAAAATCGGGAATACATTGCTTTCTGATATGCTCAACACTGATATCTCACGCAACTTCAAATTACGATCGACCAAAACGAATTTATGGATTTTTTTCGATAATTTCCGAGACAACTGCCGATTTTGGGCGACCTGAGTGTTCAGCATCATTTGTGTCTGTACAACCGCGTTTAAAGTCAGAATGCCACCACATAACTGTTGTTTCCGACGGAACAGAATCCGAATAATCCTTATTACGTCATTGCTTTGCTTGAACAGTAGTTTTCTCATCAGAAAGCCGTGCTTTAACAACACACGAAATTCAGATTTTTTCATTGTTTTGAAAATTTGCGACGGTAGCTTTACTTACAAAACTGTAATTTGTCAACTAATAATCCTATTGGACCCAAATTTTGTCAAGAGCCATTTGAAGGTTAGTACTTCATAAAAATCATATGGACTTTTTTTTTATTAGTAGCATCATCTATATTTCAGGCAAGGGAATTATTGAGTGATGTGTTATATACATAGTATTAAAACAAATAAAATTTGTCACTTAGCTTAGATTGATTTTATATAATGAGCACCTCAACTCCAGAGTTTTGTAGACAAACCCTTTTGTTATCGTTCGGTCCAGTCGTCAGGAGATTTCAGCAATTGACTGCAAATTTCTCAATTCCGTTATCGTTATAATTAATTTAATATTATTAATTTATGCTCTAGTTGACGTTAGGCCATTTTTTCCTATTTTGTGTCTGTGTTAGAGTGTGTGTTTTTGTCTGTGTGTTTGTATAAGAGTATGACAACTTGTGTATGTGTGTATGTGAATATGTGGAGTACCTTCTTAATTTCTATTTTTCATCATCTTTCTTGCCTCCTTATATCTTTCTATATTTCTTTTTCTCTTTCTCTCATTCGGCCCTGAGTGCTAAAAGTAATTTAACAATGTCATTTTCGTTATTAAAGACATAAATTTTTTGATGATTCGCGAGAAAAGAAAAACTTTTATATACCAAAGTGTTTCCTCCCCTGAGTAACTTTTTCAAATCAAATGTAATGATTTCATTTTGCAACATCTATTTATAATCAGAAGTAAAGCGAAGGATAATACCATTACCTTTTTTAAAAATATTAAAATTTGAAACGCTTTGACATATTCTTAACGTTGACTGTATA
The DNA here is from genome assembly GCA_037127315.1 of Ascarosepion bandense. Classification (NCBI taxonomy): domain Eukaryota; kingdom Metazoa; phylum Mollusca; class Cephalopoda; order Sepiida; family Sepiidae; genus Ascarosepion; species Ascarosepion bandense. The sequence continues at coordinate 619,580 of JBBBDQ010001558.1, read as the reverse complement.
CGCAAAGAAAAACTATGGAAGATGCTAAATGATATAATTTAATGTCTAATAAACGAAAGTTAGTAAATGTTGTTGTTGATGTTTTAGTTTCTTATTTGATTATATACATATGTTTTCTCAATATAATTAATAAATTTATTATTTTATTTTAATTTGATAAATTATTTATGAAATTTATTTTGAATTAAAAAAAGGTCTTGAGTTAAACGTTTTCTCTTAATGTTGAAAATATTTAGGGTCACGTAGGTTAACTTCAAAATGAAGTATTTCAAAAAGAGATAAAATCTTTAATCTCAAGTGTTTCCATCGAAAGTAAAAAGAGAAAAAAAAACTTGTTTTTACCTTGATAAGATCTTTCCGGAGTAGAAAGACATTAGTAATCAAAAACAATTCCCTTTGTGTTTATTCATATTATATTTTACAAGTGTATTAGTTACACACACACACACACACACACACACACACACACACACACACACACACACACACACAGATTATTAATGCTACTCATGGTAGAGAGTTCATAAAGTATAGAACGCGATATTAGTGTAAGCGGAAAGAATAGGAAATTGAATACTGCTGCCATATCTGGTCGGGTGCTCCTGCTATCCACTTAGGAGTCCTTGACAAAATCCAACGGATCGACTGTATCCGACTTGGAAGCTCGGATACAGTCACTTTCGCATCGGCGCAATGTGGCTTCCCTGTGTCTCTTCTACAAATACTTTCGTGGCTTCTGCTCAGATGAACTTAACTCACTAGTACGCCCATACACAAATTTTCTCGAGCCACAAGATTAGCATCTAGGTTCCAACCTTTCACTGTGAAACCAATAAAATGTAAACGCAAATTCTACTCCAGTAGCTTCTTCTCTCGCACCTCCCGCTTGTGGAATTCTCTTCCGTTTACTTGCTTCCCCAACAGCTATAATCTTCAAGAATTTAAATGTAAAGTCAATAGGCATCTCCTATCTCACTAACTTGCATCGTCTCTCTCTCTCTCTTTCTCTCATTCTTCTTTCTTCGTCCACTCCACTCTCATCAGTATTATCATCCTTCTCCTACCCTCTTCCTGACGCCCCCTGTAATCTGTCAGTCTTTCTCATAACTTACATTCTATGTAACCCCCTGATCAACAGTGGCAGTAAAATGCTTTGCTTGTGGTGACACGATAATAAAAAAAAATGAGGATACTCTGGATAAAGAGGATATGTAACGATTGACTTGAAGAGACTGGTTGTTCTTTTTTTTTTTTAGTGACATTTAATGCTGAAATCTAACAATTTTTTGAACAAAATGTTATTTTATTCTTGAAGATAATAATGGTTTACCTACATAAGTCTTACCGATAGAGAGAGAAGAGATGGATTCATATCTCTCTCAAGAGTATTTTCGCGTAAATGAAAAATAACAAACCCGACTGGAATTGGAACACAGCTATCCGATTATTAATTCCGAGCCATTATTCATTACATCATCAGCACATCAAAGCTTAGAGCACCTGGTATTCCCAAGCGGTCACCCATCTGGGTACTGACTCTTCTCTGCTGGCTAATTACAAATACTTACCTAGCACATTTTGTGTCGGGTAGAGACCAAAAATCATCTCTCATTTGCGTCTCTGTCTTCAAAGACAGAGTGTGGCACAGTTGTAGCTCTGTCCGAGGACAGAGATGCATCTGAGAAAAATTATACTGTGTAGATGCCTGATCCCGAGGAACAGTGTACTGAGACCGCGCCACCCCATTGCACCAGAGGGGTGGACCAGGTGGTCGTCACCGGGGCCATCGCAACCGGTGGTTGCAGGAACTTGGAAATTTTTGTTCCTTCGTCTGTCTGTACGCGTTTGGGCTCCCCACGTTAAAAACCAATAAAAATGACTTTTATGTATTTTATATATTTTGTTTGAAAAATATATCATTTAGATGCGGTTAGGACACATCATCAGGGATGTTACCCCGGTTCATTGACGGTTTCGGTCCTTTACAAACATCATACCTTCTCCCCAGGTTGACCCAGCCAAGGTTGATCAGGCTCCGACCTGTGTCCTAATCTCTGCTTGCTACGTTGTTAGAATGCAAGATGTTTTGTTTTTGGTTGCACAGAAGAAGAGGAACTTTTTGAACAAAGTCGTCCACAAAAAAAAAACAAAAAAACAAAAAACAAAAAACAAAAACTATGTGCAGTGATGATAATGTGTATATAAATGGTTCAAATAAATATCGGATGGGGCGGCTCGGAACGAGAAACCGGGGAGCAGAGTTCGAATTCCAGTTGAATCCATTGTATTCACTTACGCGCAAATACCCTTGGGAAAGGTATTAATCCGTCTATTCCTTCTAGTTATGGGTTAAATAGCAGGGCAGATTGGGTTCTATAGCCTTGGTCGGCAACCAGTCTACCGCAGAAAGCAATGGCAACCTACTGCGGGATAAGTTTCTGCCCAGTCAGTCATGTCTCTTTCGAGACATGCTATCCCAAGAGTGTATCACGTATGACACTTAACTGACTGAATCGAAGTAAAAAGATTTAAATAAACCTGTCTAAATATATAAAAAAAACTGTTTAATTATACTGAAATAAATACGCAAATTAACACGATGTGGAAGATACCATTACATAGGGATCAGAAGATGAGGGAGAAAGCCTATTAACAAAATCGAAAATCGTACCGAATACGGTGATTGTCCGAGCTAAAAAATGAATAAAGTGTTAAAATAGATATTAGAAGGAAGGATATGCAAATAAGTAGAAAAAACAAAAACAAAACAAAACAAACAAAAAAAAACGAATGATATTAATTAGGTACCACCAATCAATTCTTAGATACCTAAATTTAAATTGAAAATTTAAAAATAATTAATCTATCTTAAAGCTTTAAAATTAGGTCTATTTGAAAGCCAAGGGATTAAAGTTAGTAATTCCAATAATCAAAATACACTGGTGTATTTTAAACTGAAATTATATCAATTGGAACCCGAAATTTTTCGAAAAAAAAAAATCTTTAAATTTTCCGCCAGTTTTTGATTTATTGACAGGTTACGTCAACAGTAGCCAACTTTCTGTTTAAAAAATCTTGAAAAAAATATATACATCAAAGACACTTTTTAAAAGTCAATTGTTTAAATTGAAACTTACCTTAATCTGATTTCACGCAATAGTAATTCCTTACTTTATGAAATTTAAGACAGAAACCTATCTTAAATACAGTAGTCTTGTCATCAACGTAATCCGAGCTGTGATTGATTGAATATGTCAGCTACTGTCTGTCAACACCCCAAGTATGGCGTCCGGAAGTGCCAAATTTTTATGTATCTAAAAAACCGGTTTCTGTTTTTTAACTGCATAGCTAACCATAACATAATATTTTCATCAATTACATAATATTTTATACAATGTTCGTTTAGCATTATAGCTGGATGATTGAATATGCTTGCTAAATAAATAAAAATTGAAATTGCTTTTAAAATAGTTTTACAATTTAATAACAATAAATGAAATTAAAATAACCCAGTAAAGTTATGAAATATTATGCTAATTATTAATATTTTTATTATGCCTTATTCATATTAATTAGTAAGATAACTAGGTAAAAATATCTAATTTAATTTTTACATAACTGTAGATGTTATAAATAAGTATCTATATTTTTTGTATATATCATACTGTATTTATGCAATATCTTGAAGAGAAAGGAATTTCGGGAATATTTTGTGGCCCTGAAAAGGGCCGTGGTGTTTTCTTAATTGGCACTCCAATCCTCCTGACTGCTTAGCTGCTTTTCCAGGTACAGGTATGTAGGTATCTCCCTTAATTTGATAACTAAGGGTAAAATAATTTTATAACATGTGTTTTGTACAATCATTTACAATTTAAAAAAGAACATGAAAGTAGGAGTTAATCAATAAAAATGCATAAATTCAATCGTAGGATTAGGCTATGAAATAAAATACAAAAAATGTCTTTTTCATTCAATTGAAAATAAAAAAAATGAAACCTTTTCCAATTTGTTTTAATCTTAGCTAGGCACCATAAAATTGTAGTACATATTTGTTTCTTAAAAACATTCTCCAAACACAAATTGAAATTAAACATATTTTTAAAAATTCCAACTTTCCTCTTGATTTTTTCCATTGTGAATGTAAGTATCTCCCTTAATTTGATAACTAAGGGTAAAATAATTTTATAACATGTGTTTTGTACATTCATTTACAATTAAAAATAAACTTTAAAGTATTAGGTTAACATTGAAAATGCATAATTTCATTAGTAGGATTAGGCTATGAAATAAAGAAACTAAAAAATGGCTTTTTCATTCAATTGAAAAGAAAAAATGAAACCTTTTCCAAATTGTTTTAATTTTCTTAGCACCATAACATTGTAGTACATATTTATTTCTTAGTCACATTTTGCAAACACACATTGAAAGTAAACATTTTTATCCCTAATAATTTCTTTTATGAGTCATTACCACATGCCATTGGAATGAACAGCCCAAAAAAGCAAAACAAATAAAAAAGAAGTTTTGATATTTTTTCTAAATTCTGTCAGGTAGATAGATTCACAATTAATATTAAAACTGATTAAACTAATAAGTTAAAAATATAAAAGTTACTTTAAATATTTAAATTCTGACTAGAAATGACTTCTTTCTTGAGCGATTCAGAGACACGCATGAAAAGAATAGCAGTAAGGACCTTCGGGGTAGGGGGGTTATATATGGGAAAATTTTATGTAAGGGCGGACAACCCTTGAGTCACGTGACCTTTTACAGATTTATATCGTTTATGGGCACCCGTAATTACCAAAAACGGGAAATGAACATGTAAAAATAAACAGTTTTAATTAAATTACAAAAAAAAGCTTCTCTTTTAGAGTAAGTTTTTAAAGTTTTCGATTAATAAATATATTTGCCACGCGTTAATTAAGAAACATCTGAGAGACCTATAAGGAGAAAATTGTAAAAGACTTATGAAACTTTTTAAATTACTTAATAAAAAATATGAAAAATAAAATAATTCTTGTAAAAATTCATTACTAACGGAAAATTTTTTTTTATTCAGACGATGACACAATTTTAATTTATGTTTATAAAAGTAATTAAAAGTTTACCCAAATAAAAATTGGCATAGTTTTATTGCATTTTTGTTTTCCTAATTCAGAGCTGATTTTCTAAAAGGTAGCTTGTTTTGAAGAAAAAAAGACAGTTGATTAGCTTTCCTTAATGACTCCTGAATTTAATGAAAACTATCTATATTTTGTGACCGAGTTGCATTTTTCGACATTTCTGGAAATTAAATATTGGGGGGGGGGGGGGTTTAAAAAATTAAAAAAAAATTTTACCAATATTTTTTAAGAATAATTATTTCAAAAATCATTTCAGTCATTTGTGAATAAGTCCTGAAATTTTCATCAAAATCAAACGATTATTTGAGTTTTGCAAGAATTTCCAAATTAATGTGTCTTTCACAGTCAAAAAATGCCTTCGCGTAATATTACGCTGTTGACGTAATAAACTCCCCTTTCACTGACGAGAGAAAAAAAAACTAAATGAGCCTTTCAGAACCTGTTAGAACAATTTTAAAAATTTGTAAAAATAAGTAAAAAATACTTTGATCTATCCTCTTTATGATAGCATAAACATTTTGCTGAGAAAACTTTGTTTTTATTTAGTTTGAGGCCTTTTACTTCAGACTATGCTGATTTTCCCACGGTAAAATTGGAGGTACCTAAAATGAAATATTTCGAATTAAAAACAAATAAAAAAGTATGACTTAATGGTATGAATAGATAAATGAATAGCTAAAAAAAAAAAGAATTTTATGCCGCATTTGGTAATATTAATATTTTTTTTTAATCATATCACCCCGAGCAAGGCGGTAACGCCACTGATGTGCAAGGGGCTACATAAGAGTGAATAGATTTGGCAAAGAGAATACCGGAAACCACATCCTAAACAGGGAATAAGAGATGAGCCTTTGTATAGATTGTTTCATTTCCTCCTAATGGTTTTTGGTCAATATAATAAGTATATATTATAATTTTATATTTTACTGTTGAAGTATATATAACATATACGATTATCTTTTATTCGGTCTTCTTCAGGGACTTGGCCGTGTAGTGAGACGTTTAGTAGGGTCGAAACACACGCATATGAGTCAGCGGTTGCCGGTTGTCCACCCGGCCTTACCCAACTTTATCCAGCCCCTCTCTAAGCTGTTCTCAACCCGACTGCTCTCTTCAATTGCTAACTCAACAGTTGACATGACATCACTTAGATAGTTAGACATCTAGAGCTTCCGGTGAACTCCGTCCCACCTCGGGCGCTGAATCATTTTGACTTTCGTTAGTCAAAACAAAATCCAGCCCTAGACCTGTTTTCGTACTCAGTGACATCTCCCTGCATCACGCAAAATATATTTCTTGGACAAACTCCACACCAACCAAGATATTATTAAAACAATTCGGTAAAATCCAGTCATTTTTACCTGAAATCATGAATGAATTTTTGTATTATTTCACACTGATCCAACAAATATACAATACTGGACCTCTGCTCTATAAATACATTAACCTGATGGCTAAAGTTAGCAATCTTGCTTGATTTAGAATCCCAATTTTCCAGACATAAAATCTACAGATCATTTTCCCTCGAGAAATTCCTGCTGTATATCATATTTACCCTACCCCTCGACTGGAGCGAGATGTGACACAAGGTCGGTTATTTATTGTGGGAAGCCCGAACGCGTACGGACAGGTGACAGAACAAAAATCCATCAGTCCCCGGTTGCGCTGATCCCGGTGACGAGCACCTGGTCAATCCCTCTGGTGCAATGGGGTGGCGCGGACTTGTGACACTGTGTCCCGGGACCGGGCATCTAGTCAGTAATAATTTTTTTCTCAGGCGCATCTCTGTCCTCGGACAGCGCTACAACTGAGCCGCACTGTCTTCGAGGACAGAGACGCAACTGAGAGATGATTTTTGGTCCCTACCCGACACAAAATGTGCCACGTAAGGTAATTTCTGCTGAATATTCTAAGAGTAGTCTCCAGTTATGGGTTAAATAACAAGGGTAGGACTTGGAGACCCTGTCCTTAAAAACAAATCCCAATGAATCTTGATACTCGAAAAGAAAAAGTATTACTAGACACAAAACTTATATAAAAACAACAATAAATTGTTGAAAGAAAAAGGTATTACCAGCAATAAATAAATAAAATTTAGTTGGCAATAAATGACCCGCCGAGGTTGATATGCCATAAAAACCAACCAACCAACCAACCAACCAACCAACCAACCAACCAACCAACCAGTTACTACTTAAATCTTTCATTGCGCATGTAGTAAGATATATGTCATCTATTGATAGTGAAAATTCTACTTGGAGCAAATATTAATAATCATTTCCGCAAGTTTCCCTAGATGACCCGAAAAAGCAGTAGGGCTTCTTGTAGTTCCATTAATGCACTTAATAACACAGCTCCTGATGAAAGTTCATTTTAATGAAATGAATAGCCTATGGAGTGTAACGATCTTTTAATTTGTTCTCCAGGGTAGTAAGAAGCTCTGCCTCAAAACCAGTGTTTGTATTTATAGTGTCCACAAGAAATGCCTAAATGGAATTTACGCTGTGGTATTCTTCTAAAACGGCAATAAAATCCTCTGCTTAAATAACAATAATGTTAGGGATAACTCTGTGGGTGAGATATTTATTTCCCGTGTCCATCGCGTCAAGTGGCGCTCTAGTTGTCTGATTTTGACTTTTTTTTTCTTATAATCATATCGCCCCAAGCAAGGCAGTCTATTGCCACTGGTACGCAGGGGTTATGAGAAAGAGTGATAGGTTACAGGGCGTGTCAGGAAGTGGGTAAGTAATCATTTCACACCAAGTCAGGCAGAAATGTCACATGTGCGCGTTGTGTTACTGTGAGCGAATACGAAAAGGTACAGCGGATGTCGAAGAAAAAATAACAGACGCATGTGAATCGAGTATATAAAAGATGGCAATTGATGTTGCATTTAAACTTTTGGATATTGTAGCTATCAGGGAAGCACGCAAATGGAAGTGAGCTCCACAAACGGGAAGTGCGAGAAAAGAAACTGTAAGAGTAGAAAAGTAGGTTATATTTAATTATTTCGACGGTAAGAGGGTGAGATCTCGATGTCATTCTTGTAGCACCTGTAAATACATGTGGTCGGCGTACCAGGGGAAATAACTCGTCTGAGCAGTTGTCATGAAAATACTTGAAGAAAAGACAGAGGGAAGTCACATCACATCGGTGAGAAAGTGACTGAAGGCGGGCTGCCATAATTTTTTCGCCTTTTTCCTGTGTAATCTCTCTGCAGTGCGGAATATCAGGTGCTGTAAGTGGATATCGGCTCGGAAAGAGAAATCGGTGAGCCAAGTTCGAATTCCAGTTGAATACCCTGCATTCACTTAAGCACTGGTACCCTTGGGAAAGGTATTAATCCGTTCCTTCCCTCCAGTTATGGATTAAATAACAAGGGTAGGACTTGGGGACCCTGCTCTGAAAACAAATCCCAATGAATCTTGATACTCGAAAAGAAAAATGTTGTAAAAATAAGCTTACTCAAAAAAATAATTGGTTATTTATTTATTTTTTTAATCATATCACCTCAAGCAAAGCGATAACGCCACTGATGCGCAGGGGGCTACGTAAGAGTAAAAAGATTGGAAAAGAGAAAACCGGAAACCGCATCCTAAACAGGAAACAAGGGATGAGCCTCTTCACCTGTTCAATAGACGTGGATGGAGTGTGAACCGGGCGATAGTTTAGTCTATCTACTCCAATTATGACCTTAAAATGATCCCATAAGGACTGATGGGTCGTTAAACTTCAAAACAAACAACAAACAAAACTCTCTGTAGTACAAAGTGTAGTTACAAATGCTGTTTTCAAATTCAGAACATCCTTTTATTCTGTTCTTTTTCCTGTTTATTTTTTACTTATCAATGACAATGTCCTTTAATTTAAGGCGTAGACGAGAAAAGCCCATATCTTGTAGGTTTGATAACAAATATAAGCAAACCATATCCCAATGTTGGATGATACATCAACCTAAATAAGTTTCATAGCATATCAAGAGACTATCAGTCAGTTGAGTGCCACACGTGATACACGCTTGGGCGATCATGTCTCGAAAGAGACATGACTGACTGGGCAGAAGATTACCCTGTAGTAGGTTGCCATTGCTTTCTGAGGTAGACTGGTTGCCAACCAAGGCTGTAGAATCCAATCTGTCCCTTTAGTTAACCCATAACTGGAGGGAAGAGACGGATTAATACCTTTCCCAAGGGTATTTGTGCGTAAGTGAAATTCAACTGGAATTCGAACTCGGTTTCCCGAATTGTCGTTCTGAGTCCATATCCACTGCACCATAACGTACATCCTTAATAACGCACGACAACGCACCTTTAATAAGTTCCATGGTATATATAGAGACTGTACATTCTCTGAAATTGTTTACCTGGCTCAAAACGGTTGTTTCTTCACGGGAAGGCAGTGTTGGAAAAATATCCAAAATAGAGGCAAGATTTGCAGAATCCTGTTTTTGCTGTCTTTTCAATCTGCCTGTCTAATCTCACTGCTTAAGTTGAATGTTTTTGACATTTTTGACAGCATCTTTGTCAATAATTCCCAGTTGGAAAACTGTCTTTTGGTCATGTTTTTACTCTGAGCTTTTAAATATTCACTTTCTTCGATGGAAACCTGAAATTTCCAAATGTGTATAAATTTAAAAACAGATCTAGCATACATGATAAACAGGAAGGAAAATAGCACAATATTATTTATCAGAGACGAGAAGATTATCAGAAATAAATTTATAGTTTTCAATTAATTTAAATGCTGAAAATGAAGACATGAACTATTTCAAATTAAGCAAAGAAAAATAAAAACTAGCATAGAATTAACATTAAATTCTTGTGAGGAGGATAAGTTACACTATTTTAATAAAATTTTAAAGGTAAATTTGAATCAAGAAAATAGAATGAAACAGTACTACTTACCTAAATATGGAAATGTAGTTTAAATGAATGAAAGTCACTTCAAAAATACAAAATTATTGTAAATTAAACCAAATTACGTTCTTTTTTAAATAATTCTGTTTTATATGAATATAGAAATGTAGTTTTGTACACAGAAATAAACAAACACAACGTTTTACTTTTAAATGAATGAGAGTCACTTCAACAATACAAAATTATTGTAAATTAAACCAAATATTTACTTTCTTTTTCAAATAATTCTGTTTTATATGAATATAGAAATGTAGTTTTGTACACAGAAATAAACAAACACAACGTTTTACTTTTAAATGAATGAGAGTCACTTCAAAAATACAAAATTATTGTAAATTAAACCAAATATTTACTCTCTTTTTCAAATAATTAATTCTGTTTTATAAGAATACAACAGAACTAATTTATTTTACACACAGTGACAAAGGAAATATTTATACCGGTGAGAACTTAAATCATACCTATTGCCATTGCCACATGAAACGTGCGTGAGAAAACTGACGAACTGTGGGTATATATTGTAAAAGGTTTTATTCCTTTACAGTACTTGTGAAGCTGTGAAAACTGCAATTAAGACAAACAAATAACATGAGCACATGGAGGAAGAATGTAGACAAGGATAGATAATTACAAAATTCGAAAAAATAAGAAAATAAACAATGAAATTTAGATAAATAGTTGTAACAAAACAGGGAACTTATAATAAGTGTTTAAATCAGAAAGAATCGTTTGAATCGCAAAAGCAATACATTTTTACAAATTAAGGAAGGGTCTAAAAAGCAATAAAAACTTTAGAAGAATTAAATTCCATTAACTATAAAATTTGTCTAGGGTTTGCTGGAAGTTGAATGGAGAAAATGTTAATTACCTCGTTGACACCTCGTGTGGTCTATGGCAATTGAGTTACTCCCTAACAGTACCGAAAACGAAGGTGCTGCCACTGGAGATAACAAATTTACGTCTGACCTCTTAGAAGGTCTCAATCCAAAAGACTGTTAAGGGGGTTTCTATTTCTTACGCAGAGACCAAAAATCCTATATTTTAGAAAAGGTTGCCATAAAAACAGCTTATTTGTTATATTTTTATTTACTTATTCTAACTTTACTGTTTTGTCTCATACTTCTCATTTAGATTTTATTATTGTTTTACGTTATCCTAAAATATAAGGAACTATATTTTCTGGCCACAATGACAAGGCCGCCGGTCAAGAGTACAGGGCTCACTTCGGCGAGAAAACGAATCTGCTGATTTTTACATTCGGTTTGGTAGCAAATGGTGCGTGACGGCAGCTACAATAGCCACAGAAATAAAGTTCTAGTATAAGATTCATAAACGAAATATATTTATTTTACTACACTTTTGGATTCTATCGAAACTGAAAAGTGGGAACTGGGAAGTAGTATTCCATTTTTGACCTTATATAATTTCCCAGTGAATATAGGCGTTGGTTGGTTCCAGTGACTTGACCGAAAGAGTTGTGAGTTCAATACCAGGCTACATCAGTGGTGAATAAATAATTTAGAGATTTGAGTTTAAGAGAGATAACTACATGACATCAGGAAGTGGCATCGCACATGGAATGAGAATGATATATCCCAGTGTTCGAAATAGAAGGTTCAGTTCAAAATTCCTAGCATCTGAAAAAGGCCTGAGCGTATAACGGCCAAAAAATACAAAGTCGTAAACATGGCAATAAAGATGAGGACAACAGTCAGAACAGTGTAAATAATGTAAATACTATGTGGTGATACCGAGCAAAAGCGATGGATCGGATGTTGGTGCTTTCACGACCAAAAAGCAAATGATCAAAAGTCGTCTGTGCGCCGCCGGCTCCGCGTAGTTGTTCAGGTTGAAAACTAAAAATTAATCAAATATTAAATTTCCAGTTCGCGAGCCTACGCGAATTTTATTTATCAGCCAATGGGAAGCCCAGAATCAAATACAAGTGTGAAATCCCAAGTGATCTGCTGTGATCCAAAAAGAAGATATAAAAATCGGATACAGAAAGCATCGACAGGCAGATCGACTCGAGGAGAAGAGAGTAATTAGTATCTCCCTTGATCTAAATCAAGAGGCTTACTACGCTCGCCTCCCTTACCCTTTCCCTGCCTCAAAAACTACTTACTGACCTAAGAAGCGGATACATCAAAGACATTCCTTACTTACACGCTCCCAAATTCGTAAGCATTAATTCTCTTTCAGCATTTTATTGCCATGAACATTTTAACGTCCATTGGACCTATACTTCAAGTATTACTTCAATTGTAAAAACATTAATTGATATGTGTATATATAAAATGTTATTTTTCAACTCAATTTGCTTTTCTTGATTTTATAATAATTTTATGACTTATAGTGGGTTATCTACCACAAGGCCAACTTCCGTTAATCTGCAAGAGTATACAAGTACCCTTCACTAGAATGGACTCAAACTACTAACAGAAAAAGAATAGATAACCCACTATAACTACATAATCTCATATGTATAGACAAATAATACTATTTATTATTATTTTTATTCGCTAATCTTGTTTAATATCTTGTTTTCATTTTCCCGAATGTATTTTCTAATACCTTTATTATTGCAATTTTTTATTTTGACAGCTCACAGTAAGAGTGTCACCGTATTATTTTGTGATATAGTTAATTTCGCTTCAATGACGAAGACGTGTACCCCGGTCGCCATTGTGGAAATGATTAACGAACTATACCGCCGATATGATGAGGCCACAGACATGTACAATACATACCGGGTAAGTTAAAGAAAGTTTGTTTTGTTTTTTTAATCATATCACCCCAAGCAAGACAAAAACACCACTGATGCGCAGGGGGCTACGTAAGAGTGAAAAGACTGGAAAAGAGAAAAACCGGAAACCACATCCTAAACAGGAAACAAGGGACGAGCCTCTTCACCTGTTCAATAGATATGGGTGGAGTGTGAACCGGGCGATAGTTTAGTCTATCTACTCCAATTGAATAAACAAAACAAAACAAAACAAGCCGTTCTATCTATATACTGTTTTGTCTGAAATAGTTTCCCTAACTTGATTACCGTGACAACATTTTAGCCTTTGTATTCCTCCGCCTTCATCAGACATGTTGTACACTGGTAAACTTTTAGGAAATTCAAACCAAAGCCCTTTTATTTAATATAAATAGTTAAGTAAGCGAATCAAGTTTCGATACAGTTGTTATGAGTTCAATATCTAGCCTGAAGTATCTTCAGCGCAAGTAGTGTCCAGCGGAATAAACAAACGGCACCAAAAGAACAAGTTAATTAGACAGAGTTATCTGATGTGAAGAATTGCTCTCATACTCTGATCTGGTTTCACGATATTTCAGCCTTGGCTTCACGATATTTCAGCCTTGGCTTCACGATATTTCAGCCTTGGCTTCACGATATTTTAGCCTTTCTCTCTTGTCTTTTTCAAATATGTTGTACACTGATAACCTTTTAGAATATACAACAATATTTTTTAATTCCACTGTGCTTATCTATCTATCTATCTATCTATCTATCTATCTATCTATCTATCTAAGAGTATTCATATCTATCTATCTATCTATCTATCTATCTATCTATCTATCTATCTATCTATCTATCTATGTTTCATTCGTTACCTATCTATCTATCTATCTATCTATCTATCTATCTATCTCAGTCTGTTCATATCTATCTATCTATCTATCTATCTATCTATCTATCTATCTATCTATCTATCTATCTATCTAAGAGTATTCATATCTATCTATCTATCTATCTATCTATCTATCTTTATTTTTTATTTTTATTATTTTATTTTATTTTGTTATATATTTTATATTTATAATTATTATTATGTCATTTTTCATCATATTTCGATTTCTGCTTTGGTCTCACTGCCAACCAAGTCTGCGGGGAGACGTAAGGCAGGTCGTGGCGTGTTGTTATGGCTCCATTTCATGTTTTTCTATCTTCCATATCATCCTTAGCATTACATAGATAAAGTTTTCCTTAGTGTGTGGGCTGTACTTAATAAGACAATTTTTTGTATATCTCTTAAGCTGGGGTTTCCAGGGATTCTTTCAATGTGTTGTTTTGTTCCATTTTTTATCATTCCAAGTGCACCTACTATCACTGGCACAACTCTTGTTTTCAATTTCCACATTTTTCTATTTCAATTTCCAGGTCTTTATATTTTGACAGTTTTTCAAATTCCTTGATTGCTATGTTACAATCCGCTGGACAAGCCATATCAATTAGTAGACAAGTTTTCTCCTTCTGGTTTTTAACAATAATGTCTGGCCTGTTTGCTTCAATTTTTCTGTCTGTGTAGATGGTGTAATCCCATAGAATGGTTACATCTATTTCTGTAACCGGTGCTGGGTGATGTTCATACCAGTGTTTGTTTACAGATTTTCCATAATGTTTGCACATTGTCCAATGTAAATATTTCCCAACTCTATCGTGGCGATTTTTATATTCATTTGGGGCAAGCACAGAACAGCCTGAGATTAGGTGGTCTATTGTTTCTTGGTGTTTATCCCAAAACCTGCATTTTGGATCCATATTATTATGCATAATATTTGCCTGAAAGTTTCTAGTGAAAAGCCTTTGGTCCTGCGCTGCAAGAATAAAGCCTTCAGTTTCAGACTTTAATCCAGATGCACGTAACTATCGATGAGTATTATTATTATTATTATTATTATTATTATTTATTTAATTTAGTTTTTTAAATTGTAATTTATAATATTCGGTCAAATTAATTTATCTCTTCGTATAATATTTTTAAATATCCTTTGTTTTACGTTTTATGAATAATATTTTTGTTTGTGTATGAGATTTCATCATTTTTATAAAATAATCCCAAAAGATTTGAGCTGCAACATTGTAATTTATGTCAATATCTGTCTTCGATCCATTTCCGACCCAAATTTGAATTTCTCTTTTAGCAATTTTCATTGGCTTTTTCCTCTCTACATTTTCTCAATTTCCTCTTCACTTTCTATTTATTCCGTATCTTTCCTTTTCCTCTTTATTTCTCTTTTCTTGATTTCTCATCTTATTTTCTTCTCTTTTCTTCCCTCTTTCTTCTTTTTTTAATATCTTTTTACCTCTTACGAAAAATGTTTTCTAAAGAAAAGGAAAATGTTGTTTTTATATAATAAAAAAAATTTAAATAAAAACGCTTATTACCGTCATTGTTAACTAACTGATGAAATATTTTTCTCTCAGCGTCGAAACAAAGTGTACAATTTTGCAATGGTTTGCACTTTTTCCATGTTGTAACGTAATAATTAATTACATATATATTTAATCAATATATATATATATATATATATATATATATATATATATATATATATATAAAACATAGTGCACTTGGTATAGAATCGAAGTAAATTCCGATAGAGACGAACTCAAGAGAATTCAATGTTAAATTCATTTATTTAATTTAACAGAGTAATATAATAGTGAAATACGCCAATACTCCCAGCAATTTCAGGGATAGGTGCAATTTATGCCTGGAGGAAAAATTGTTGATTATAAAATATAATAATCCTAAGGAACTACTAAATCAGCGGAATGAATTAATATTTAAATGCAGACACGAAAATAGATATAAAATAGTATAGATAAATCCTGATTGTGATTTTAATGTAAATTATATTAATTTACATTAATTTAATTTTAAAAAAGTGTTTATTTTGAAAAATTCTGGAATGTGCTGTTAATATCATTTTACAGCAAAGGTTGTTTTGTCTTTTTTAATTTTTAATTTGAATTTTTGAAATCTTTTTGTGCTTTTTATTTTTATTTTAAATTATTATATTTATAGGTATTTTTAATGTTTCCCTTTTCCTCGTTTTTTATAGAATGGGTATTATTATTATTACTATTAAAGTTTGGTAGAAATTTTGTTTGATACACACACACACACACACACACACACACACACACACACACACACACACATATTGTTGCGAATTTCTATTTTCTTTTATAATTTTTTATAATTATTTTATTATTATTGTCTGTTATTAATATTAATATTATTTAAGAGTTTTTTAAGATTATATTATAATTTTTATTTAGTTTTTCTTACTAGGAATTATTATTTTGATGTTATTTTAAATAATTTACTGCCAGTGGTTATATTGTAATTTATATTGGGATATATGATTTATGATTTATTTTTCACCGCAAATATACCTTTAATCGGTATATTTTAATTCAAGAGGATACCCCAATTCGCGTTTCTAAGAATGAATATTAATTTAATAGACGTTGGTTTGATATATGATGTTCATTTTAAATCAATTTAATTTATATTGCTCTAATTTTTATCTCTTTCTTTTTATTTTCCCCGCTTCCTCTTTTTATGTTCATTTTTATTTTTTAAAGATTTAATTATTTTAACTGAAGTTTTTAAAAATTAATAGGATATTTTGGGATACTAGTAAGAGTAGTTATTTTTTCAAATTGCATTGAAATTATGTTGCACATTTAATTTTGTACCGTAAATATATCCCATTATATTTTAAATTAAATTTCAATGTTAAATTTTGACATGTATGTTAATATCATATTACAGTTAAATTTTTTACGTCAGGTTAATATTAGTTTACTACAAGAGCTTGTTATATTTTTTATTTTTATTTTTATTTTTTTAGAATTATTGTATTTAAAGATTTTTGTAATTTCATTTGTCTTTTTTTGTGATAGAATGAATATTATTATTATTATTATTATTATTATTATTATTATTATTATTATATTTATTTTTATTATAATTATCATTACGTCTGAGAAAAATTTTGTTTGATACATACATGGATATATAAATGCATATGTATGTAAATACATATATATATATATATATATATATATATATGTATGTGTATGTGTGTGTGTGTGTGTGTGTGTGTATGTATGTGTATGTATACATATATTTGTTATCTCTTTATTGTTTTGTTTGTTGTTATTATTATTATTTTTATTTATTATTATTATTATTATTATTATTATTATTATTATTATTATTATTGTTGTTGTTGTTGTTGTTGTTGTTGTTGTTAGAATTGCTAGTATTTTAAATAATTTTTAAGATTGTATTTTAATAAATTATATTTTCTTATTGGGAGTTATTATTTTAACCATAGTTAGAATAAATTACTACTAGTGGTTATAATGTAATTTATGTTAGGATATATGATTTATTTTTCACCATAAATATTCCCTATAATCGGTATATTTTAATTTAAGGGTAAAAATCCATTTTCACGTTTCTAAGAATGAATTATGTACGTCGGTTTCGATCTAGTATATTTTAAAATTTTTTAAATTATATTTTAAGATCCGTTCTATCGTGATTTCTTCTTTTTCTTTCCTTTCTTTTGTGTATTTCCCACTTCTGTTAGGTTTAACAAATTTTTCATGATTTTATATTAACTTTAGGATTTTTAATTATTTTAACAATATTTTTTAAATTAGCATTAATTTTTAAAATAATAGTAAGAGTAGTTATTTTTTTCAAATTGTATTAAAATTATGATGTACCTTTTTTTTGTACCGTAAATGTATCCCAGTATATTTGAAATTAAATTTCATAGTTAAATTTTTCCATGTTTTCTAAGAGAACAGTTAGGTGTTTGAGACGATATTACGAGAAATGGTGTAAACATTTATTTCTCGCGATACTGTATGTCTTGTTATTGTATCTCTTTGTTCTTTCTTTTTCTCTTCTTGCTTTCCATTCAGTTTTTTCTGTTTCCCCCTTTTTCTATTTTCTCTTTTTTCTTTTTTCTTTTTCCCCTTTTTTCTCTTCTTTACATTAATCAATCGTCTATCTTTTCTTTATCCTTGCTTTCCTCCTTCTTTAGGGTTCTTTTTCGAATGAGGGAGAAATTTTCGTAAATAACAGTTACAGATGTCTATTCTAATATAGACATGTGAGCATCTATGTAAAATTAAATAAAAGAAAAGGAATTTTTTTCTTGTGGGGGATATTTTGAGGACCAACTGTTGTACTATTTGGGTCTGACGAACTGCGATAATAACATCAGGACGCGGTGAAATATGTATTACCCATTGTAATAATCTAAAATCTTTTATAAATTATATATATATATTTCGTTAGAGATGACAACGAAAATTAAATTAATTTCTTAGTTTTTCCAGTATCCTTATATTTTCCCGTATGATGGGAGTAAGAAAGTGCAAAATTTGATAATTTTCGGGCATTGCCCTTCTGCAAAACTACATATCTGTTTTTTTCAAGTCTGTGAGGGAATTTGTCAACATTGACTACCATATTTATTTACAGATTTTATATTAGTTTCACCCTAAGCAAAGCATAAGTGCCACTGGTAGGCAGGGGCTTACAGCGAGAGAATAAAAACGTTACAAGGAATGTCGAAGAGAAGGGAATCAGCTAGATAAAAAATGGCAATTGACGTTGCATTTAAACATTTGGAGATTGAAGCTATCAGGGAAGTAAGCAAATTAAAGTAAGTTCCACAAACGAAAAGTGCGCGTAAAGAAACTAATAGAGTAGAAGAGATAGTTGCTTTTAACTATTTCGATAGTAAAAGGGTCATATTAGAGGACTGATATTACATAAAGATTCATTACTTTTTTTTTGGTTAATAACGAATTTTCCTGTTTCTTTGCTTAACTTTTGGAAGTTTCTTTCGTTATTACAAGGTGCGTTCGGATTTCACTTGCTTATTTATTATGAGGAAAGAGGGTTTGGAGAACCTGATACTAACAGAGGGAAAATGAGACAGGGGAAAACAACGGATAACATATTTGAAGGACCTAATCAGGTGGATGACGGAACGAGGGTTGCATGGAGTAACAGGAGAAGGCGTGCTCAGAGCCACCGTGTATAGGGAAACGTGGAAAGCCATGATCGCCTACGTCCTGAAGGGACAGGGCACATAGAAGAAGAATTATAATATAATCCAGTAATATTCCAATTTTGGGTTGTATCTTTTGCTGATGACCATGCTGGGGGATAACAGAATCAAACAAGTCCAAGAATTTAAGTACCTAGGAAGTGTTCTAACAGAAGATGGAAAGTGTGACACGGAGATCCGAAGGCGAATTGGCATGGCAAAGGACGCGTTCCAGAAGATGAGCAAAATACTAACACACAGGAAGATCTCAATAGAAACGAAGAAAAGAGTGCTAGACTGCTACGTGATGTCAGTTCTTCAATACGGCTGTGAAAGCTGGACAATATAATCGAAAATGAGGACAAAACTGGAAGCGGCCGAAATGTGGTTCTACAGAAGGATGCTACGGATATCGTGGACTGAGCATACAAGCAACGACGAAGTGTTAGAAAGAATGGCAACAAAAAGGAAATTGATGCTGAGCATCAGGAAGAGACAACTGAAGTTCCTGGGACATGCAATGAGGAAGGAGAGCCTGGAGAACCTGATACTGACTGGACAGATAGAAGGAAGGAGAGACAGAGGAAGGCAGCGGATAACATATTTGCAGGGTTTGATCAGGTGGATGACGGAACGGGGGTTGCCAGGAGCAACAGGAGCAAACATACTAAACGCCACAAGGGATAGGGAGACGTGGAGATCCATGATCGCGTACGTCCTGAAGGGACAGTGCACATAGAAGAAGAAGAAGAAGAATATTCCAATGCCTCGTTCCAACAAGCAATAGCTTGATCAAAACATGACGTGAAATGTCCATTAACATCAACTGACTTATACAGATAATACAGTACAGATCAAAAAGATTAATAATCGGTTTATCTTCAAATAAATTTTGTATTTGGAAATCTGATTAATATGAGCTCGGCAAGCGATGTCGAAACGGAAATCTCTACTAGCACAGGCAGTATCTTAATTTGCCATTTTATTTCAATTTATTATTGCAATGTTTGTTTAAACGACAAAACTGATTAATTTTATTTAGTTACCTCCACTTTTTCGCGATAAATCGCAATAGCTAAGTGCTAAAACGTTTTTTTTTATGAATGAAAAAGCCCATTTTAAAATCTTAAATTGAAAGCTAAAGGATTAAATTTACTATATCCAGTAATCAAAGTACTCTGTAGTGTATTTTTTTTAAAAAGACATGATATTGATTAGAACCGATTCACATTTTTTTAAAGGGAAGAATTCAAAATAGCCATTGCAGTCGTCTTTCGTCGCAATGTAATTTTTTTTATTAAAAATATTCCAAAAATAAAATATACTTTTCTGAAACATTATTGAAGGAATATTGGCTGATCTGAAGTATAATTGATCTGATTTGCAAAAATAAATTTCAATGCCTCCAAAACAAAGCTGTTATCAACTAATCACCATAGACAATCGCATCTACCTCCCATTAGCATGGGACAGGCTAGCCTCCCAGAGAGTAAAATACTACGCCTCCTTGGCCTTACACTCTCGGCGGACCTCAAATGGAATGACTATATTGAATCCATTGCCAAATCTGCTGCTATGAAAGTGGGCTCCCTGTGCAGGGCCCGGAAGTTTTTCCCACCTGAATCTATTCTGCACATATACAAATCTACCATCCGCCCGTGTATTGAATATTGCTGCCATATCTGGTCGGGTGCCCCGCTACTCTCCTTGGGCTTCTTGACAAAATACAAAGGAGGATCTGTAACGTGGTTGATACTGACTTGGCAGACCGGCTGCAGCCGCTCTCACACCGGCGTGATGTGGCTTCCCTGTGCCTCTTCTACAAGTACTTTCATGGCTTCTGCTCCGATGAGCTTAGATCACTGGTGCCGCCTAAGCACGAATTTACACGAGATACTAGATTAGCAACTAGGTCCCACCCTTTTACAGTTAAACAAATAAGATGTAACCGTAAATTCTACTCCAACAGCTTCTTTTCTCGCGCTTCCCGCCTGTGGAACTCCCTTCCACAAGTCTGCTTTCCCGACAGTTACAATCTCCAGGTGTTTAAATGTGATGTCAATAGACACCTCCTATCACACTAACTCCCAACTATTCTCACAACACTCTCATCTACCCAACACTCATTCTCGGTATCCTTACCCGCCTATCACCCACCCTCTGTCATTTCCTATATTTAATCAGCCTTTCTCTACTCTACGTAGCCCCCTGCACAGTAGTGGCAGTGACATGCCTTGCTCGGGGTGAAACGCTTATAAAAAAAAAAAAGAAAACAAAAAAAAATCATTAAGTTGAAAACAAAAGAAAAATAGATTTTTAAACAAATAGTAACAGTAATTTACGGATCATTCAACGCTCGTCAATCAATTAACAAGCACTGATAATGGGTTGACAGTTTTATGTTGCTCTACAGAGACATTATCTCTTAAAACATAATTTAAGAAAATGACGGATGAACGCTTTTTATATAATTTCTAAGTATTCGGTAATCTTAAGAATGTGGGAAATATTCTCCGTAATCTAATTTTAGGAATGTTGACTTTAAATTTGCTATAGCCATAAACCCATTTTTCTGATAATGTCATGCATAGTCATCCATACTTTCAAAATGACCATGTTTTATACGCATAAATAAATATATATATTCAAAATTCGGTGCCTGATGATTTGTTTTAAGCTTTTCAATTTTTGCTTACTAAATATTGTCTTTACTTAAAAACTTGATAACCTAACGCGGACAGAGTTTTGAAGAATTTTTTTTGTTGAAACTTTAAAAATGAAAACAATTGCTGTAAAAATTAATTATTCATTGAATTCTTTTTCAGACTATAATGCCCTTAAATTATTTATAAAAGCAATTAAAAGTTTATCTAATTAAATAATGTCATAATTTTATTGCATTATTTACTTTACTATTCGGAGTAGATTTTCGGGTAAGGAGCAGCTGTTTAAAAAGAATGGATGATTTACATTCTCCATTGTCTCCTGCCTTTATCTAATGAAACAATGTTTGCGGACAGAACTTAATTTCTAGAAATTTAATGAAATTAAGTTTGGAGGTGTAACATATATAAAAAATGTGCTTACTAAAATTTTATAAAAATAATCATTTAATAAATAAATGCGTTCATTTTCGATTAAATCCAGAAAGTTTGCAACAATTTTCAAATTAATGTGTCATTTTAACGGAAAAATGGCGCTAAAACATCCATAGTAATGTTTGGTCCACCATCTGACGCAAAAAATTAAAAAAATAAGGAAAGAAAGAATAAAGATTTTTAACCAAAATTTTGAACATGTGTTAGAAAGGATTAAAAAATATGTATGTAATTTGAATCATGTAACATTGTAAAAATCTGTTTGTTTATTTATTAATTTTGGGAGAAAAGACTGGTTATACTCAGAAAGTCTGAACTCAATTTCCTGCTTTCGTTCACGTTCTGTGCCTAATTTCCATTGGAATAGCCGAAAAAATCCGAAAAAATCATAGTTTCTGGAAACGGATGACACTGATGACGTCATCATATTGTCAACTAATTAATCCGCGCAATTTTCTCTGTGTCCGGTGTTTTATTTAGCATCAGCTATGGTCCTGCATATATGTATATGTTTTTCGTGTATATGGGTGCACCTGATTATATGTATGTTGGAGCTAATTTTAGTTTATGGGTGTAATTGATTGTACCCTCCTGTATTGATTGTACCCTCCTGAATTGATTGTACCATCCTGAATTGATTGTACCCTCTTGTATTGATTGTACCCTCCTGAATTGATTGTACCCTCCTGAAATGATTGTACCATCCTGAATTGATTGTACCCTCTTGTATTGATTGTACCCTCCTGAATTGATTGTACCCTCCTGAATTGATTGTACCATCCTGTATTGATCAGTATACTCATGTATGTGCATGTTGTCATCGGAATCCAAATGATATATGCCGGTATATGCATGTAACATTTTTTCATGATGTATGTAATTTGAAGCATGTCACATTGTGTGGTGGGAAAAAGGTGGATTCGTATGTGTGTAAATGTTCGCATTGTTTTTGTATATACATGTATAAGTTTTTATAAGCGAGGATGTGGATGGAAAAAGGCGAGAGGGCGCAAAGATAAGACATTGATATGTACACTACCGGCCTTAATTATTAGGCCACCCCAGTCTAAAAGATATGAGGTATTTCTTACTATTTTTAGTATTTATTGCCAAGTGGATAATTATAAATGAAAATAGAATGTTTTTTTTTATATTATTACTTAGAACGGATTAAAAAATATTTAAAAATAATTAAAAAGTATATTGGTCTTTCCTCGTGATAATAACATAATTCCGACGATTAAAACTTTGTTTTTATTAAGTCTGGGACATTTTTTCATCATGCTATGCTGTTACTCTTTTAGCAAAAACGTGGATAAAACTAATTTTATTATAGTTCTTGCTGCCACAACATTTCAACCGATCACATCTACAACATTTTTTGCGTGTAAAATCGAAAAGAAAAATACGATCCGTAATTTTGAGATGAGTCCATTCAAACAACACTGTCTTTTTAACAGAGGCACAGAAAGAAAACTGAGGGAAAAGTTAGTGAAAAAAAGCGTGAAGTTTTAAGAAGTCAGAATAATTATATATATATATATATATATATATATATATATATATATGTAGAAAAAACTACTAAAAAGTTGTAAGTTTAAAAATGTATTTTGTTTCTGATGAAAGGCCGAGGCCGGTCTGAAATATCAAATATATATATATAGTAATAGAAATAAATAAATACTGTCAAAAAATACATTTTTAAACTTACAACTTTTTACTAGTTTTTCTTATACATATTAAGACAGTACACGTGGATCATCATTATGTGTGTGTGTGTGTGTGTGTGTGTGTGTGTGTGTGTGTGTGTGTGAAGATTTATGACGGTAAAATAAAATTAAAAGAAACTATCTGATAAAACATAATTTAAGAAAATGATGGATGAAAGCTTTTTAGATAATTTTTAAGTATTCGGTAATCTTAAAAATATGGCAAATATTCTCCGTAATCTAGTTTTAGGAATGTTGACTTTAAATTTGCTATAGCCATAAACCCATTTTTCTGATAATGTCATACATAGTCAATCAATTAACAAGCACTGATAATGGGTTGACAGTTTTATGTTGTCCTACAGAGACATTATCTCTTAAAACATAATTTAAGAAAATGACGGATGAACGCTTTTACTATTCAGAGTAGATTTTTTGGTAAGGAGCATCTTAGAATTACCCCATTCCGTCATACTTGCCGATTGATTTCTTATTTTGCGTTGGTCACCCATTAGAGGATTTTACGGATTGAAGAAGTGAAAGTGGAAATCTGTCATGTAATGGGTAGAAACGCCAGTGTATGTTTGCAAGGACAATGTATCATGTATGAATTAAAGAGTCTCTTATTTTGCATTGTGTGATTATGAATGTATTTTAATACAAATATTTCACGTGTACGGGGTTGCAACTAGTTGTACAGGTATATATGTTTTTTTTTTAATGTATATAGGTGCACCTAGTTATACGCGTGTTCCGTGTGTGTAGAGGTGCTTAATTATAATTATGATTACATGTGTGATTATATGTATTATTGCATGTATGTTTCGTGTATATGGGTGTACCTAATTAGAGGTATGCTTCATGTATAAGAGTGCACTTAGTCATATATATATGCATGGTCGTATCTGATTACCGGGCACACCGAGCACGGGTCCGGGCCGATCCGTACAATCATAGTGAAAATCCGGGCAAGGAAAAATGTCTTCGTCAGAAATCAAACTAAACAATTCACAAAGAAAGAAAGAAAGAAAGAAAGAAAGAAAGAAAGAAAGAAAGAAAAACGAAGAAAACATCCGAATGAACGCAGCAAAAATCTGTTTGTTTATTTATTAATTTTAGGAGAAAAAAATGGTTATACTCAGAAAGTCTGAACCCGATTTCCTGCTTTCGTTCACGTTCTGTGCCTAATTTCCATTGGAATAGCCGAAAAAATCCGAAAAAATCATAGTTTCTGGAAACGGATGACACTGATGACGTCATCTTATTGTCAACAAATAAATTTTGTCTGTGCCCGGTGTTTTATTTAGCATCAGCTACGGCCCTGTATATATGT
Source organism: Ascarosepion bandense (assembly GCA_037127315.1). Classification (NCBI taxonomy): domain Eukaryota; kingdom Metazoa; phylum Mollusca; class Cephalopoda; order Sepiida; family Sepiidae; genus Ascarosepion; species Ascarosepion bandense. The sequence continues at coordinate 594,518 of JBBBDQ010001558.1, read as the reverse complement.
ATATGTTTTTCGTGTATATAGGTGCATCTGATTATATGTATGTTGGAGCTAATTTTAGTTTATGGGTGTAATTGATTGTACCCTCCTGAATTGATTGTACCCTCCTGTTTTGATTGTACCCTCCTGAATTGATTGTACCCTCTTGTATTGATTGTACACTCCTGTATTGATCAGTATACTCATGTATGTGCATGTTGTCATCGGAATTCAAATGATATATGTCGGTATATGCATGTAACATTTTTTTATGATGTATGTAATTTGAAGTATGTCACATTGTGTGGTGGGAAAAAGGTGGACACGTATGTGTGTAAATGTTCGCATTGTTTTTGTATATACATGTATAAGTTATTATAAGCGAGGATGTGGATGGAAAAAGGCGAGAGGGCGCAAAGATAAGACATTGATATGTACACGACCGGCCTTAATTATTAGGCCACCCCAGTCTAAAAGATATGAGGTATTTCATACTATTTTTAGTATTTATTGCCAGGTGGATAATTGTAAATGAAAACTAGCAGTATAACCCGGCGTTGCTCGAATGTAATGAAAGCTTTAAAACTAATCCATGGTCCTGGAGCTCAGACTCAGCCTAAAGAATATTTGTATGAAGTTTGGTGAGAATCGGATAAAAATTGTGGATTTGTATAAAGGACATACAGACACACACACAAACATCTTGCCTTATATATATATATATATATATATATATATATATATATATATATATATATGTTATCGATTTTCTGCACTATTGTAAGAACTGCAACCTTGAAATTTCTGAATATCGTTTTTTATGTCTTTGTCTATGAGTATATCAAATTTGATTAAAATCGGACCATTCCTTCTATAACCCGATTTTTTCGATTATTGATTTTTATCGGGGGTAACTCGACACAAAACATAGCTAAGAGCACTCGCAGACGCTTATAGTGTAACTGTGTAAATTTTCAAGAAAATCGGTTCAGCCGTTTCGGAGTCTATAGGTAACGGACACCCACACAGACACACACACAAGTTCCATTTATAAATAAGGTTAGAATGTTTTTTTTTTGTTAATACTGCACAGTAACATGTGCATCCAATGAACTGTTCTTGTGTTCAGTTTTTGTGCTTTCTTCGCCATGCTAGTCTCTTATTATTAGCAAAAGTTTTCTGGCTGCCTTGTAAAATTTTGCAAAGTAATAATAACAAAAGAACCATTCTATTTTCATTTAGAATTATCCACTTGACAATAAAAACTAAAAACAGTATGAAATACTTAATAAAAAACAAACAAACTGGGGTGGCCTAATAATTATGGCTGGTAGTCTACATGAAGAAAAGTTTGTGTTGTATGTTTTTTTTATAAATCAATTCAGCCCAAGCAAGAAAGAACTGCAACTGGAGCGCAGGGGGTTACAGAAGAGGCGAGATGAGAAAGAGGAACAAGTTAGAGGGGAGTCAGAGAATGAGTAAGAACAGGATGAGAATACAGGTGTGAAGAGGTGTGAAGAGGGCTGCATGAGAGTAAAGTGGAAAGGAAGAACATGATACAAGGGTCGTCATGGAAAAGGTGTGAGTCAAGAAGATAAGAGATGTCAATTGACTTTGTATTTCAATTCTTGGAGATTTGAGTTTTCAGGGAATCAAGTATACGGAAGGAAATTCTACAGGCGGGAAGTGCGAGCAAAGAAGATGATGGAGTAGAAGTTGCGGTTACATTTGATTGAATTCTCTGTAAAATAGCGGGACCTAGTTGCTAGTCTAGTAGCTCGAGTAAATTCATGCAGAGTTGGTACCGTGGAATTATGCACAGATATACACAGTCAGGAATGTGTATATATAGGCAGATATGCATGTGTATGTGTGGGTATGTATATAAATATGTAAATATATGCGTATTTTCTGAGTATATATGAGATTTGTTAGTATACTTGCGTAAATATATGTTAGTATTATTTATGTGTATACTAACAGTATAGCCCGGCGTTGCTCGGGTGTAATGAAAGCTTTAAAATTAATCCATGGTCCTGGAGCTCAGCCCCTTTGGACGTTGGCATGAAATACTAAAAAGCAATAGTTGTTTCCAGTTAAAGTGAAACCGTAGACTGAAAGAAAAATGAATGGATGTAAGTCAAATTTTGATTTCCTGGTATCCATATCAAATATGTTTGTTCGTCGTAAACTGAATTTTGAAGGCTAAATAAGTCCTCAGAGTAAAAGGTATCATGGCTGAGACCAAGAACTACAATTATACCTACTTAGTGCCAAACCCGAAGCAAAAACTAAAATAAAAGGGCCGAAAAAATACAGGCAGATAAACAGACACACACACAAACATCTTGCCTTTTATATCTATATATATATATATATATATATATATATATATATATTATCGATTTTCTGAACTATTGTAAGAACTGCAACCTTGAAACTTCTGAATATCGTTTCTTATGTCTCTGTCTATGAGTGTCTCAAATTTGATTAAAATCGGACCACTCCTTCTATAACCCGATTTTTTTCGATTATCAATTTTCGCTATTTATCGGGGGTACCTCGACACAAAACCCAGCTAAGAACACTCGCAGATGCTTATAGTACAACTGTGTAAATTTTCAAGAAAATCGGTTCAGCTGTTTCGGAGTCTATAGGTAACGGACACACACACGGACACACAGTCAAAGTTCCATTTATAAATAAGTTTAGATAAGCCCAGTCTTCATAAATATGTGAGTGTGCGAACACAATAATTACATGTATGTATGTATGTATGTATGTATGTATGAGTAGGTGTACGCATAGACACATTTGTATGTACACAAATATATAGGTACGGACATGTATGTATAAGGATATGCGTATGTAGATCTGTATGTGTAAGTATGCAAATATATGCGTATTTTTTTTAGTGTATGTGAGATTTGTTAGTATACTTGCGTAAATATGTCTTACTAGTAATTATACACGTATAAGTCCGTATTTCATAAACATGTATGTGAGTGTGCGAACACAATATTTATATGTGAACATTTATAAATGTGTGTCTTTGTGTATATGCAGGTGTACGCATTCGTATGTACAAATGTGGAAGTATGGACATATGTGTAACACATTACTCAATAAGTACTAGGCCTGACATATAGTCAGTCAGTCAGTTAAGCGCCATACGTGATAAAAGGCTTGAGTGATAATGTCTCGAATGAGTCATGACTGATTGGGCAGAAGGTTACTCCGCAGTAGGTTGCCATTGATTCCTGCAGTAGACTGGTCGCCAGCCAAGGCTATAGAACCCAATCTGTATTATTATTTAACTAATAACTAGAGGGAAGAAACGGATTGATACCTTTCCCAAGGGTATTTGTGCGTATGTAATGCAACGAATTTAACTGGAATTCGAACTCGACTTCCCGATTTGTCGTCCCAAGCTGATATCCACTTCACCACATATGATTTTTATGAATTAGTAACCTTCAAATGGAACGTGACAAAACTTGAACCCAATCGGATATTACGTTTACAAATTACAGTTAAATGAAACGACTGTTGCAAATTTTCAAAAACAATGGAAAAATCTTAATTTTGTGTGTTGATAAAGCATCGCTTTCTGATGAGAACAATGCTGTTCAAGCAAAGCGATTAGTTGATAAGTGTTATTCGGACTCTGCTCCATCAGAAACAACGGTTAAGAGGTGGTATGTTGACTTTAAACGCGGTCAGACAGATACAAATGATGCTGAACGTTCAGGTCGACCAAAATCGGCAGTTGTCTCGGAAAATACCAAAACTTCCAAAAAGTCGTTTTGGCCGATCGTAAATTGAAGTTGCGTGAGATAGCAGAGGAGTTGAACATATTAGAAGGCAGTGCATTCCCTATTTTTTAATGAACATTTGTCAATGAGAAAGTTGTGTTCAAAGCGTTGTTTGCAAATGTTTCAACGTAGCAAGAATTTTTTATGTAAATATGGATCCACCACTTCCCTCCGAAGACAAATTGGCAGTCAGCTGAGTAGACAGCAACAGGTGAAAGCCATTCAAAGTGATCAGAGACGCAAACGTCAGCAGGTAAGATTTTGGCCTCCATATTTTGGGATGCACAAGGTATTTTGTTCATCGATTACCTTGAGAAAGGAAGAAACATCAATAGCGAACATTATATAGCATTACTGGTGCGTATGAAGGAAGAAATAAAAAAACAACGGCCACAAAAAAGAAAAAAGTGACCTTTCACCAAGACAACGCACCGTATCACATGTCGATCGAAACGATGATAAAACTACATGAATTGCATTTCTATCTGTTTCCGAATCCACCCTATTCTTCAGATCTGGCACACAGCTACTACTGGCTGTTTGCAGTTCTCAAAAGAATGTTCCAGAAAAAAGAGATTTGGCTCCAATGAAGAAGTGATATCGGAATATATAGCGTATTTTGAGACCAAAGACAAATCGTTCTACAAAAAAGGCATCGAATTGTTAGAGAAGCGTTGGAATCAGTGTATCACCATTAGACGGCGACTACGTTGGTGAATAAAGTCGAATTTTGCCTAAAAGTTGTTGTTTTATTAGTTAGACCCATGATTTATTGAGTGATGTGTTATGTGTATAGCAGTATGTATACTTGATTGTGTTAATATGGAGGGTTACATGTACTTGTGAGTGAGCGTCTAATGAGTTTATGGTTATATCTCAGAACGATGAACAATTCTTGCCCGGTCTAATAATCCCCAACCGAGATAAGTCCAAGATCTCTGTTCTAGATAATGTTACATGTTTTCCATTTCATTTTAAAGAAATGTTTATTCCGGGAAAATATTTATACCGAATGGAGTACATATATTATGTAGTCTGATGAAATGATCCAATTTCACTCATAGAAATGAGTTATTATTTATGACCAATCTAAATAATGCGTTAAGTTTTCTTTATATATATATATATATATATATATATATATATATAATCATATCGCCCCAAGCAAGGCATTTTATTGCCACTGTTTGGAAGGGGATTACATAGGAGGAAAGTTATGAGAAAGAGTAACAGGTTATAGGGGATGTCAGGAAGTGGGTAAGAGAAGGATGAGAATACTGATGAGAGTGAAGTGGACGGAGAAAGGAGCATGAAAGAGGATGCAGGTTAGTGAGATAGGAGATGACTATAAACTTTACATTTAAATTCTTGGAGTTTATAGCTGTCCGGAAAGCAAGTAAATGGAAAGGAATTTCACAGGCGGGAAGTGCGAGAAAAGAAGCTGTTGGAGTAGAATTTGCGTTTACAATTTATTGGCTTCACAGTAAAAGGGTGGGACCTAGTTGCTAATCTTGTGGCTAGAGTAAATTTATATATAGGGAGCACCAGTGAGCTAAGTTCATCGGAGAAGAAGCTGTAAAAGTATTTGTAGAAGAGACACAAGGAAGCCACATTGCGCCGGTAAGAAAGTGACTGTATCTGAGCTGCCAAGTCGGGATCTATCACATTACAGATTCTCCGTTAGACAAGGACACCTAGGTGGATAGTAGGAGCACCCGACCAGATATGGCAGCAGTATTCAATGCACTGGCGGATGATAGATTTATATATATGCAGGATTGTTTCAGGTGGAAAAAAAAACTTCCTGTCCCTACATAGAGAACTGACTTTCTTTAGCTATGGATTCTGTATAGTCATTTCACGTAAGGTCTGTTGTGAGAGTTAAGCCGAGGAGGCGCAGTGTTTTGCTTTCAAGAAGACTAGCCTGATCCATGCTAATTGGGGGGGGGGCAGGAGCGATTGTCTGTGATGGTTAATAGATAGCAGCTTCGTTTTGGAAGCATTAAAATTCACGAACTATTTTTTACCCCAGTCCGCCACGGATTGGAGGTCCTTTTCAGCAGTGAGGTTTCCTTTGTCAGCCTCAGCAGATTTTTGATCGATGCGAGAGTAAACTGCAGTGTCGTCAGCGTATATGCCTGCTTGGGATCTTATATATTAGTAAATATACGCATTTTCTTACGTCGATACGTCGATGCCATGACTCGGAGTTTTATGCGTTATACAATCATCAGGTGCGTATGAGTTTGTAATATGCAACTGATGATTGTATAACACATGGAACTCTGAGCCGTACCATCGACGTAGGACAATATGTATATTTATTAATATATGTAGAATAACTCTGTTAATATTCTATTGAGCACTGCTTTATTAACATCTGAGTAATATTATTATACATGTCTGTACCTTCATATGTATATTTATTAATTCGCATATCTATCTATCTATCTATCTATCTATCTATCTATCTATCTATCTATCTATCTATCTATAGGCATTCGCAGACAGTTTTGATTTGCTGTATTACAGCTTATTTGTACAGTTCGACATCCGATTGCTTCCAATCAGGATTGAAACCCGATTTACAGCAGATTTTACCACTAAGCTATTGGCGCACGGCGAAAGAAGGTAGATTTTAAGACGTTTATATATATATATATATATATATATATATATATATATATAATCACTTTACACTTTATTTTTAGTGGATATTCGTATTTGAATAGACACTCTATTTATTAATCAGTATAATTTTATTTTCATCTACCGGTGTGAATATTCTAGAAATTTTAATAAAGAATAAGATGCACTTTCCAACAGGATGTGACCCCCAATACGTGCAGAAGAAGCTGTCATTATATCTGATGTGCTCTGTCCTGATCAGGCAAGGCTGAATAGTGCCTTTAAGCGAAATCCTTCTCGCCATAGACTCTCGTAGTTTTATATCTTCTAAGTTTCGTACCCAAACTTAAACACAGCAATGGACTGGTTTTACGGAGGATTATCAATCCGTTGTCTTGGTAAAGTCCGGTGTTGCTTAAATCAAAGATGTGGTTAAGATTCCAGAGCACAAATAAGCCGATCAAATCACAGGCCCTTGCAGAATCATACGCTTCCATAGAAATGCAGAAATCAGGGTTATTTTTTCAAGTTCCCAGGCATTCATCGTAGACTAAGATACATTTTTGGGTTTGTTTAATGATGTTAATGTCTTTGGTGCTATCTGACAAAGTAGAAAGCTGAGAGACAACGGTACACAGTAGATTAATTTTTTCTACAAAGACCGTAAATTTTTAAACTTACTTTTTAGTAGATACTCGTGCGTCTACCCGCGTAAGAGTATCCACTAAAAATAGCGTTCAACGGAATACGAAAACAGACGACAAAAAATGTGAAATTGGATGCATTAATTCCCACACAATTTTCCTCATTAATTCTTTTGCCAATTTCGGTTGGTCAGCTGCTCTGCTTTTTCCAAGTGTGTAAATTACATGAAAAAAAAAAAAATAATAATTTAGATTATGTCCAGCTAATTAAATCTCATTTTAAGTAATGTTCAAATGAGGGAAGTTTTTTTTTGCTGCAGCGACTACGTTAGAGACGACTTTACCAGCAATGCAATAACTTCCGTCATTTATTATTAGATGGTTTCCGATTGAGAGTGTTTCAGAATCTTGCACCTAAGTCTGCCTCAGATGCGAATCTTGCACCTAAGTCTGCCTCAGATGCGAATCTTGCACCTAAGTCTGCCTCAGATGCGAATCTTGCACCTAGGTCTTCCTCAGATGCGAATCTTGCACCTAAGTCTGCCTCAGATGCGAATCTTGCACCTAGGTCTTCCTCAGATGCGAATCTTGCACCTAAGTCTGCCTCAGATGCGAATCTTGCACCTAGGTCTTCCTCAGATGCGAATCTTGCACCTAAGTCTGCCTCAGATGCGAATCTTGCACCTAAGTCTGCCTCAGATGCGAATCTTGCACCTAGGTCTTCCTCAGATGCGAATCTTGCACCTAAGTCTGCCTCAGATGCGAATCTTGCACCTAGGTCTTCCTCAGATGCGAATCTTGCACCTAAGTCTACCTCAGATACGAATCTTGCACCTAGGTCTGCCACAGATGCGAATCTTGCACCTAAGTCTGCCTCAGATGCGAATCTGCGTTGTGGTGTAATAGATATCGTCTGGGAATGAGAAACTGAAGAGCCGATTTCGAATTCCATATTTATTTAATTTTTTCCTTTGTGCAACCCGAATAAATCAAATCCTGGTTGGCATTATTATTATTACTATTTCCTGGGACACCGCCACGTGGTGTAATGGTCATCAAGATTGTCTTGCTAGAACCTTTTACAACTGAGTAGTGAGTTCGATCCTCACTGGGTCTCCATACTTTCGGCCTTGTGCCAGATCTAAGCGGTGATTAGAAAATCAGTTATTATTATTTCCTTAGATTTCTGGTGTATACTCATTTTCTTTCGATCTTCCAACTAGAGACCTAAGGTCAGAAATTAAATCATAACACTTTCCACAGCATTTTGAGACCTCGAACCACACATGGATGTTAGTTGTGGTGCAGCGGATATCGGCTCGGAACGAGAAATCGGCGAGCCAAGTTCGAATTCTAATTGAATGCCTTGCATTCACTTACACGCAAATACCCTTGGAAAAGGTATTTAATCCGTCTCTTCCTTCCAGTTATGGGTTAAATAATAAGACAGATTGGGTTCTACAGCCTCGGCTGGCAGCCAGTCTACCGCAGAAAGTAATGGCAATTTACTGCTGGATAATCTTCTGCCCGGTCATTCATGTATCTTTCGAGACTTGATCGCCCAAGCGTTTATAACATATGACAAGATTACAGATATCTTATATTTTGGGATATAGAAAGTAAAACACAAAGAGAGAGGGGAGTAGAATGATAAAAATAGACTGCCAAAAAGGAATTTGAGAAGCAGGCAGAAAGAAAGTTTGTTTATTTGTTTCGAGGTTTAACCTATCAATCCTTATGGGATCATTTAAGCTCATAATGATTTTGGGTAAGGTTATTTTATTTGTACAACATTTTTCTTTTCGAGTATCAAGATTCATTTGGATTTGTTTTTAAGAGCAGGGTCCCCAAGTCCTACCCTTGTTATTTAACCTATAACTGGAGGGAAGGGACGGATTAATACCTTTCCCAAGGGTACCAGTGATTAAGTGAATGCAGGATATTCAACTGCAGTTCGAACTCGGCTCACTGATTTCTCTTTCCGAGCCGATATCCACTGCACAACAACGCACACCCGTCACTATACGTTTACAGCACCTGGTATTCCTAAGCGGTCACCCATCTAAGTACTGACCAGGCTCAACGTTGTTTAACTTCGGTGATCGAGCGAGAACCGGTGTATTCAACGTGATAGGCCGTAAGCCGCAGAAAGAGAGCGGGACATAGTAAAACAGAAAGAGGGGGTATACAAAGACAAAAAAAAAGTGCAAAACAAAGAAAGATTAAAAAAGCAAAGAAGATTACAGATATTTTACATAAATAAAGCCCTTGGTAATGAGTGGGCTGTATTTTCGAGTACAATGTTTTGTATTACTTCAGGGCTTGGACTATCAGGAATCCATTCATTGAGTCCCTCAGAACTTTTTTTCCAATCAACCCGAGGGCACCAACTACAACTTGAATTGCTGATGTCCTCATGTGACACATTTTTTTAGATTTCGATTTCAAGGTCCTTTTAATTTGATTATTATTATTATTATTATTATTATTATTCTTATTATATCATTTTTCATCATATTTCGATTTCTGCTTTGTCTCACTACCAACCAAGTCTGCGGGGAAACCTAAGGCAGGTCGTGGCGTGTTTTTATGACTCCATTTCATGTTTTTCTATCTTCCCTATCATCCCTGGCATTACATAGACAAAGTTTTCCTTAGTGTGTGGGCTGTACTTAATAAGACAATTTTTTGTATATCTCTTAAGCTGGGGTTTCCAGGGATTCTTTCAATGTGTTGTTTTGTTCCATTTTTTATCATTCCAAGTGCACCTACTATCACTGGCACAACTCTTGTTTTCAATTTCCACATTTTTTCTATTTCAATTTCCAGGTCTTTATATTTTGACAGTTTTTCAAATTCCTTGATTGCTATGTTACAATCCGCTGGACAAGCCATATCAATTAATAGACAAGTTTTCTCCTTCTGGTTTTTAACAATAATGTCTGGCCTGTTTGCTTCAATTTTTCTGTCTGTGTAGATGGTGTAATCCCATAGAATGGTTACATCTTCTATTTCTGTAACCGGTGCTGGGTGATGTTCATACCAGTGTTTGTTTACAGCTTTTCCACAATGTTTGCACATTGCCCAATGTAAATATTGTCCAACTCTATCGTGGCGATTTTTATATTCATTTGGGGCAAGCACAGAACAGCCTGAGATTAGGTGGTCTATTGTTTGTTGGTGTTTATCCCAAAACCTGCATTTTGGATCCATATTATTATGCATAATATTTGCCTGAAAGTTTCTAGTGAAAAGACTTTGGTCTTGTGCTGCAAGAATAAAGCCTTCAGTTATTATTATTATTATTATTATTATTATTATTATTATTATTATTATTCATATTTTTATTTCTGCTATGGTCGCACGACCAACAAAGTCTGCGGGAAAACCTAAGGCAGGTCGTGGTGTGTTGTTATGGCTCCATTTCATGCTTTTTCTATCTCCCCTATCATCCCTAGCGTTACATAGACAAAGTTCTCCTTAGTGTGTGGGATGTACTTAATAAGACAATTTCTTGTATATCTCTTAAGCTGGTGTTTCCAGGGATTCTTTGTTCCATTTGTTATCATTCCAAGTGCACCTACTATCACTGGCACAACTCTTGTTTTCAATTTCCACATCTTTTCCATTTCAATTTCCAGGTCTTTATATTTTGACAGTTTTTCAAATTCTTTGGTTGCTGTGTTACAATCCGCTATTATTATTATTATTGAGATACAATTTCCAAGGACTACAGTTTTCTGTAATCTTGACATTGATCAAAATCTTGACATTGACCGCAATCATCTCCAGCTACTTCTGGAGTTCAGCGCTCATGGTACTCAGAGCGCCAACAACAATAGAGATTGTTTAGTTTTCTCATTGATCCCAACTTGTACACTTCCCATCTTAAACTATCACAATTCTCCTATTTTCTTCTTTGTCGACAACTCTGCTACCCTCGCGGCGTGCAGTATCTACGGTAGTGCGTGTTCTTTATTCTTTACCACCGCAACACTTCTTCATCACACGGGATCGTGACATCCCACGAAATTTTGAACGCGTTATTTTCAAAGCCACCTTCTGAAATCTTTCCTCCTCAATCCACCCGAGCCGCACCCAAATGTATCATTCTTACGACATTAACATGTCTCCTTTTGTATAATCCGCTGTACAAACTTTGTTCATTCACTGACAACATGCCACACTGTTTTTTTTTTACATTATTACGCACATCGTCCACTTATCATCAAAACAATTATATTATTGATTATATTAATACTAGCAGCATAGCCCGGCGTTGCTCGGGTGTAATGAAAGCTTTAAAACTAATCCATGGTCCTGGAGCTCAAACTCTTTGGACGGTGGCACGAAAGACTAAAAAGCAATAGTTGTTTCCAGTTAAAGCGAAACCGTAGACTGAAAGAAAAATGAATGGATGTAAGTCAAATTTTGATTTCCCGGTATCGATATCAAATAAGTTTTTTTCGTCGTAAACTGAATTTTGAAGGCTAAATAAGTCCTCTGATTAAATGGTATCATGGCTGAGACTAAGAACTACAATTATACCTACTTAGAGCCAAACCCGAAGCAAAAACTAAAATAAAAGGGCTGAAAAAAATACAGCCATACAAGCAGATAAACAGACACACACACAAACATATTGTCTTATATATATATATATTATCGATTTTCTGCACTATTGTAAGAACTGCAACCTTGAAACTTCTGAATATCGTTTTTTATGTCTTTGTCTATGAGTGTATCAAATTTGATTAAAATCGGACCATTCCTTCTATAACCCGATTTTTTCGATTATCAATTTTCGATATTTATTGGGGGTGGGTACCTCGACACAAAACCTAGCTAAGAACACTGGTAGCCGCTTACAGTACAACTGTGTAAATTTTTAAGAAAATCAGTTCAGCCGTTTCAGAATCTATAGGTAGCGGGGACACACACACATACATACACACACAGAGACAAAGTTCAATTTATAAATAAGTTTAGATAAGGCTCAGATATTTAGAGAACTTAAAATGATTACTTCGTTACTTATTTTAGTGTACCATTTTAATATAAAATTATTGCCACAAGACGAAAACAATAGTCAGTGCTTTATTTAAACGAATCAGCTCTAATTAATCAACAGAACCTTTTATATCCTTCTGTCACTTCTGTTATTAAGTAAGTATTTTTATATATTTAAATAAGTAACGAAATAATCGTTATAAGTAACATGGTTAAGAGAATAAGTGGTTAATCGAGCGTGATTTATTGCGTTATTATTGTATAATGAAAAAAGTCATGGTAATAATGATGACTAACAGGGTTAACATGTAAATTAAACGGGTTTACTCCTAAATTTTTAGTACTTTGTACTTTTCAATCCATGACTATTTCCTAGAGTGTTATAAGGCAAGTGACATTGTCACTCTTAAAAATACTGAAATGCCTTCAAATGAGTTGAAATTTGATTTAAGCCTTCACTTTATTTAACTCATATAACTGCCTTTATCTAAGCTAATCCTCCTCCAATCCCTTTCTGTGTCGAATATTCTTTTCTCTCTGTAAGCTCCCCTCTCTCTGTTTTACTATATCCCTCTTTCTTTCAGTTTGCCTCTCCAACCCCTTTTGTTTGACACTGTCTTTTTGTCTCTTTACGTCTCCCCCCTCTCTCTCTTTTTCTGTTTTACTTTCTATATCCCACTCTCTTTCTGTCTGACCTTCGTTTCTCACTTACTTTTTATATCTGTATACCCCTAGCTATCACTCTGTTTTACTCTCTATGTCCGAAGTTTTCTTTTGTTTGCCTCTCCAATCTTTCTTTCCTTGCACCCTCTATTTGTCTATCCACGCCCCTCTCTTTCTTTTTGTTTTACTTTCTATAACCCCCTCTCTTTCTGTTTGCTTCGTGAATCCCCCTTTGTTTTGCACTTTCTTTTTGTATTTGTATACCCCCACTTTCTGTTTTATTATGTCCCTCTCTCTTTCTGTTTGCTTCTCAAATTCCTCTTTGGCAGTCTGTTTATGTCTCTCTATCCATTATTTCCTTGTGTTTTAATTTCTATATCACACTCTCTGTTTGTCTCTTTGCTCCCTCTTTGTTTTGCACTCTCTTTTTTTGTCTCTGTACACCCCCTCTATTTCTCTCTGTTTTACTATGTCCTTCTCTCTTTTTGTTTGCCTCTCCAATTAATCTTTGTTTGGCAGTCTATTTTTGTCTCTATACAGGCCCCTTTTTTCTGTTTTACTTATTATCTATTTGCCTCTTGACCCCCCCCCCTTTGTTTGACCCTTTCTTTTTGTCTCTGTACGCCCCCCTCTCTCTGTTTTCCTCTCTATGTCCCTCTCCTTTTCTGTTTGCCTCTCTAATCCTTCACTGCGTTGTACTTTTGTCTCAAAAATTACATGGATTTATTAATAAAAATGTACTTAATGTACTTTTTAAGCCATCACTTTTACCAGAGAAGTGACATTGTCACCCTTGAAAATACTGAAATCTACCCAACATTTCGTTAGGTTCTGAAATATGATTTAACCCCTCAATATAAACAACTGTCTTTATGTAAAATCACCGCTCTTACACTTACTATCTCTGTCGCATTCTCTTTCTGTTTATCCGCGTTCCCACTCTCACACTCTCTTTCTATTTTACTCACTATGTGCCTTCCTCTTTGTGTTTCCCTCTTGAACGCTCAACAGACTCTTCGGTCCCTCCGTCTGTAACAAAATTCGCCAAGACAGTATTTAAAATAAAATAATGATTTTTTTAAATGCTTACTTGCAGTTCAAGTTTGGGTCGAAATTGTTCACAAGAGAACGCCAGGTGACAAAACACGATTTAACCGCTCACTACAAGGAAATAACTTTATTTAAGTTGACCCCTCTCACACTTTCTCTCTAAGTTACAATCTTTCTGTCTATTTACACCCTCTGTTTCTGTTTTACTCTCTATGTTACTTTCTCTTTATATAATAATTACTATTATTATTTATATATATATACATCATTATTATTGCTGCTATTATTTATTATTGTTGTTGTTGTTGTTATTTCTTTAGATTTGGTATAATGCAATAATTTGCTATGTTTTGAAGAACATTTTCTTCCTCGAACATCTGGTCAGGTGCCCCTGCTATTCTCCTCGGGGTTCTTGACAAAATACAACGGAGAATTTGTAATGTGATCGATACCGACTTGGCAGACCGCCTGCAGTCACTCGCTCACCAGCGTGACGTGGCTTCCCTGTGCCTCTACGATGAATACTTTCACGGCTTCTGCTCCGATGAACTTAAATCACTGGTGCCCCCTAGGTATGAATTTACACGAGATACTAGATTAGATACTAGGTCCCACCCTTTTACAGTGAATCAGATAAAATGTAACTGCAATTTCTACTCTTACAGCTTCTTTTCTCGCACTTTGATTGATTCCCCGACAGCTACAATCTCCAGCAGTTTAAATGTAAGGTCAATAGACACCTCCTAACACACTAACTTGCATCCATACTCTCAAACACCCTTCCTATCTACCCAACCCCCATTCTCGCTATCCTTACCCGTCTACCCCCTCCTTCTGACATTTCCCATATCTAACCACTCTTTCCAATCACTTTCCCCTATGTGACCCCCTGCGCAATAGTGGCAATAGAATGCCTTGCTTGGAGTGAAATGATTAAAAAAAAAGTTATTGAGCATAATCGACTAAATTGATAATAATAATAAAGCGGAAAGTGCGAGAAAAGTAGCTGTTGGAGTAGAAATTGCGGTTACGTCTTATCTGTTTAACTGTAAAAGGGTGGGACCTAGTAGCTAATCTAGTATCTCGTGCAGTAATAACGATAAAAATTATAATAACTTGATTGACAAGCGCTTGGTGAGCAATCGCACTGATATCGCACTTATGGGCAAGAGCAGACATTCAATAAATATTCATAGATGTTGCGGTAAGTTGGGATGAGAACATTGTGAAGGCGGGAAGGACAAGTATACAGATGTATCAAGACCTGGTAGCGCAAATCACAGAAATATATCAAATCACAACTCAAGTTTTCAATTTTGCAGTTGGCACACCAGAGCTATTTCCGGGCTATTCCTACGGATGTGCATTTGTGGTGCAGTGGATATCGACTCGAAACGAGAACTCATTGCATTCACATACGCGCAAATACCATTGGGAAAGGTATTAATCTGTCGCTTATCCCTCCAGCTATAGATTAAATAGCAGAGGAGATTGGGCTCTCTCGGCTTGTTTGGCAATCAGTCTACCGCAGAAATTAATGACAACCGACTGAGAAAATCTATCCAGTTAGTCATTTGAGACATGATCGTCAAGCGTGTATCTCGTATGGCACTTAACACTATCAATCGTGGCTATTCCTAGTTTTTATACATTTAAGCTTAATTTAAAATTAAAGGATATTTAAAAAAAACTACCTTAATTATGTCACAACTTGTAGTATGAAATAAAGATAAAATTAAAGGGGCTTACGGCCTATCACGTTGAATACACCGATTCTCGCTTGATCACCGGAGTTAAGCAACGTTGAACCTGGTCAGTACTTAGATGGGTGACCGCTTGGGAATACCAGGTGCTATAAGCGTATAGTGACGGATGTGCGTTGTTGTGCAGTGGATATCGGCTCGGAAAGAGAAATCGATGAGCCGAGTTCGAATTCCAGTTGAATACCCTGCATTCACTTAAGCACTGGTACCCTTGGTAAATGTATTTATCCGTCTTTTCCCTCCAGTTATGGACTAAATTATAAGGGTAGGAATTGGGGACCTTGCCCTTAAAAACAAATCCCAATGAATCTTGATACAAAACAAAAACAATGAAACAAATCAAAACGGTTTTTAGCATTAAATAACCTAATGAAGGTTGATATGCTGGTTAAATGAACCAACCAACCAACCAACCAACTAACTAAAATTAAAGATAAAAATATAAGGAGAGATATCATACAGTTAAAAGCGAATATCGTGGTACTAAGTTTAATACTATAAAGGTTTTTCGCTTCTAGATATCCGATGGATTTTGTAATTTTGGCATGATTGTAAGGTTAGTTCCTGAATGTGCTTGCAATTTACTGTGGTCTCATGCCTCTGGTATAGTAATATATCACTCCTCATGTATTTAATGTTTGTTATTTTTTCTTGTAGACAAAGGAAACATGGTTCCTTTATCGATCTAGATGTTCTAGCCTGTTTGGGATTTTCCATTTAACTTTAGGTGTTTTATTTTCGTTTTTTATCTTCCAAAACTATTTAGAAAGTGATGTCATATTTTATTTGTCCTTGTTATTGAAGGATGATAGGTAATTGTAAAAGCGCTTTTAAAACAAAGTTCATTGTATTTTCGGTATAAATTTTAGCATGCTTAGGATTCTCTACGGATGAAATTGAATACATATATACCAGGAATTTTGTTAAGCATTTATTAGATAGGGGGCATGGGTTCGGATTTCTACAATTACAAAAGTTATTATTATGTGGCAAACTGACATGAGTGTTAGAGTTTGTTTTTGTTGTATGATTTCAATATTTTATTGTTATGTAATTTAATTATTTTTTCTAAGTTGTTGCAGCAACTATAACTGAATTAAAATTGAAAGTGTATTAAAAAATTGCTTAAGGGTTTATTTGGGGGAAATGTTTATCTATTAACTTAAGAAATTTATGTCCCAGTTTAAAATTAACTAACTGATTAAATGGAGGGTTATACCATGTGATTTTGCTGTTTTTATTTTTCCTTTTTGAGCTACTAAATTTTTCCACAAAGCTGATATCGGAAGATTGATAACGCCCGTTTTCCTCTTTTTGTTCAATGCCTCTTTTACAATCCCCAATCCTGATTTCTCATTTTCTTTACCTCGCACACTCAAAAATTTACCAATATCAGGAAGCGAATCTTCCATCGCCCTTCAAGAAATAGCGTTTACTACCTGATGAGACATTGTCCTTTCAATGTCGAAACAAAAGGTACACTTTTTAGTAGTTTGTAATTTGTACACGTTCTAAACTATAATAGGTTTTACACACACACACACACACACACACACACACACACACACACACACACACACACATATATATCAAGAGGCTATCCATGGTCGAGTGGTCAAGACGGTACCAGATCAAATGGTATGCTTCCCCTATGTAATAGGGGTCGCAGGTTCGAATCCTGCTGGGTAGCACACATTTTCGTCATAAAAATTTATCGTGACATAATCAGGCCGGAAGATATAAATATAAAATACTGTTTAATTAAAAACAGAATATCTACTTAAATACGAGTATCGGTAAAAATAATGTTCAAAATAATTCATTACAAATTGTCGGTTGCTTATAACCAAGTTTCGTTAAATTTCGTTAATTTCCGTAACATGTTTATATATATATATATATATATATATATATATATATATATATATATATATATATATATATATTTGGTGTTGGTGTATTTGGACAACTATTTTCATTTATGAAAGCCGTGCTAAGAAGCAGCAACAATACTCAATTCTTTATGACATGTACGTACAGCTGCACCAGAAATGAGCACCAGCAATTTTCAGAAACAATCAATGAAATACAATTTGCAATGGTAAATGCTGAATTTTGCAAACGTTTATCACACTGATGATAAATTACATACGCACGGCGACTAAATAAAATATCACGGGGTCGAGTGTTTTATCAAGTGTTAAAATTGACGGTTGAGTGGTTAAGTTAGAAATTTCGTTTTAAGATTCCGGATTGTATATACAGGCGCGGCCATAATATAAGGAACGGAAAGAACAAAGAAAAAAACTACTATGTAAATTTTTGTAACTTTGTATAATATTTATGCATTACACCCTAATCTTTATTCGGTAAAAATTTCATTGCTAATCATGGATTAATTTTGAGTAATACACATATTTATGAGTAAGGAGTTCGATCCTCACTAGGTGTCCCCTATTTTCGGCTTTGTGCCACATCTAAAATACGCTTAGAAAATCAACTATACCATTAGTGGATATGCGTTTTGGTGCAGTGGAACGAGAAATCGGAGAGCCGAGTTCAAATTCCAGTTAAATTCGTTGCATTTAAACCGTCGTTTGTCCCTTCGCTGTGGATTACATAGCAGAATAGACTGGATTCTATAGCCTTGGTTGGCAACTAGTTCTATCTAATGTGGGGTCATCTTCTGCCTAGTTAATCATTTCGCTTTCGAGACATGATCGCCCATCACGTATGACACTTAACTAACTGATACTATTACATAAGGTACCTGAACAGGAAAAAGGAATTAGGAATTTAAAAAATCATTTTTGAAGTTTTTATTTTACATTTAATTTCAAGAGATTTAATTTAGTATTACGAATAGGCAAAATACTTTGCTGTATTTCAAATCTAATTTAAATCAAATGGAAGGCGTTTTCGTTTTGAAATCACTTGTTGTATACTCTTCGAGTATTTATAGACTACAAACCAAAATGACTATCGTCTTCACTGATAAACGACGGACACGAATATATAAAATCCTTACATATATATATATATATTTTATTTCACGGTGATAGTGGTGTGAAGTAGGAGGCAGCCAGAGAGATATCACGCACGCATACGAGGAAAATTGGCTGGTTAGAGTTATCTTTTCTTTCCTGCGTTTTCTGATCTCTCATCTCGTTTGGGAAAAAAAAAACTGATTTTTTGTGGTTCCTGAATTTTGCTTGATTTCGTTATCTTTTTCTAGGCATATTGTTGATTATTTTCGAATTATTATTGCTTTTGGCCTCTACCTTTGACACCATTACATTCTTCTGTCATTGTTTAATATTTCCTGTTTGACCGAATCTATTCTGTGATCAAAGATGCGTCATGTTAATTTCTGCCTTTCCATGGTTTATATTCTCTGACTTGAATACGGCTGCTTACAAAAACACAGGCACATTCCTTCAATGAAAAGCTGGTCTTGTATTCTTAATTTTCCAAAGATAATATTTATTTTAATGTAAACACATTTTTGTTTTTATATTTCCTGATCTGTAGAACAGCAATTTCGTTTTTCTGTTAGTGTCTGCATTTATTTTCCTTTTTTGTTTTGCCAGTCGCACTCTCACTGTTCAATAATATTTGCTTAATGTAAATACACTTTTGAGCGAAAGTATATACTGCTCTTACACAATATATAGCATTCCTTCCATACCGTTTTACAAAATGTTCCCTATGAACATTTTAAGTGCAACTCCTCTTTGACCACGTCTCTTCTACACAACCACGGCAATTGTACAAAACATTTGCATATAACATAAAAAAAACATGATACAGAATAGCACATGCCAAAGTAATGCAAAACATATACATTTAAAGTTGATTCCTTTTCTCTACACATTGTGTGCATGTATCTTTCTTGATAATTCTCTGCAAGAGGCACTTTTCTTTATTCAAACTCTAAGTTAGCCTTCCAACTTAGGCATCTTTTATTAAATCGCGTTTTGGACTGATTTATTAATCAGTCCAGAATGTTTTTCTTTTCTACTTTTCCTTTTTATCTTTTCCACTGAGTATTCTGCCCATCTACGCATACTGAAACGCGTTGGACACCCTGACGTGGTGTAAAGAACACCCACATCAAGAAAGCTCTATAATGTTCAAAATATTCACTTTTTCTTTTTTCTCTCCATTTTCCGTCGTATCACACCCTTAGACATCCTGATGCACGACCATACGATCGTAGAATGTAACCGCGTTCTCAATTTACAAGTGACAAAATGACCTTCGTATATGCCATGGATGCCTCTGCACTAGTTCAAGATCACACAACTAATTTCTGTAATTTCAACCATAATATGTTTGAACACAAAAATAAGCCATTATTTGCAATGCATGTCATTCGAAGTCTGACTGAGAAAACAACATTAAAAAAGAAAAAAGAAAAAGAAAAACGAGGAAAAATTAACTAAAGGTCTGATTGTATCTCATGATGATGGAATGCGTTTTGCTAGGAGGATTAGTTGTATTTCTTGCAATTCTAAGCTCCCAACTAACTTAGTCTAAAAATGGATCCGCCTCTCTTTAGGTACACGTTACTCAAATTGTTTCTCCACCGATTGTAACTATTGCATATAATATCGCAAAAAGCTAATTCTATCTCCCTTCTCAAGCGTCGTTTTCTTCTCTGACATCTTAATTCACAAGAAATTTGTCAACGCATATCTAACTTTCTTTTCCTCCAAGTGTTCTTATAATACTCCAAATCAACCTCGAAGAACTTATCCATCGCGGCTTTCATTGCTTTCTTTCTTTTCTTCCTAACAAAACGGTGATAGTAGGAGGGCATTCCAATAAAGGCCTTCACCGATCTAAATATGGTTAGAATCGAAACCGAACTTAACAACTGTTATGATACACTCCTACGAGGAATGACCTCTTCTTCTTGTTATATGTCATTATTTGCGTGACTCCTGAGGAGCAGTTAACGAGAGCGGTTAACTGTCTTGCATATTGTCGAACTCTTTGCCTTCGGGCAGAGGATAATGATCCAGTCGAGGCTCCGCCGATGGGTAGAGTCACGTCTGGGGAAAATTAGACAGAAATTTTTGTCTGGGCTATATGGCCCGGGTTACCCACATGAAAAAGGCCTTGTGCCACATTTTGTCTTAAGTGGGAAGGCAATTAGATACTGTAGTTAGCGAGAGCAGTTAACAAAGGCAGTTAACGAAGGCAGTTTGACGACAGCTACTAGTCAGGCAATAAGCAGCGTAAGAATACCTTTGGACTTATTTATTTCTTGTTACTTATTACTAACACTTCATTTGAATATTTTGTTTCTTGTTATACTAATATACTGTTTTGAACCTACCTTCTTGTTCCGTGTCTTACTTCCGGCACAAACTGCTCACTACAACTTTGCGGTGAAGTTTCGCCACAACTCCATAAAAAATTGGCGAAGAAGATCCACAACAACAACATACGAGGGCAGTTGACTGACTGGAATTGGTCTTCTCTTTCCTACATTCTCTAATCTCTCATCTCAATCCTGAAAAAACCTGATCTTGTATAAGCTGTGGTTCAAGAATTTCGTTCGATTGCGTCATCTTTTTTTTTGTTTGAGTGATGTTTCTTACGGACTCATGCGTTCCAGTATCGATACGCATCAGTCCTACCCAATTCTTTGTCACCACCAGTAAACAATCCCTAATTCTTTTCAGTAGCCACCTAAATGTGGACCTAAATTCTTTCGGCGTATGTACTTGTAGCAAATCTACTTCGCCATTTTCATTCTTTCGTTCATCGGGCAAAGCAATTTCAGTAATGTTACCTGCAATTGGACACCCCTGCTTCAAGGTAACGGTGTGGTTAGTGTTATTCATTATTAGCAACGGAACCTACGACACTCAATGTTCTTTTTATTACTGCGTTAGCTACTGATATATGTTAGGTATTATATATGTTTAGGTATTAATCCGTCTATTCCTTCCAGTTATGGGTTAAATAACAGGACAGATTGGGTTCTATAGCCTTGGTCGGCAACCTACTGCGGGATAATATTCTGCCCAGTCAGTCATGTCTCTTTCGAGACATGATCACCCAAACGTGTATCACGTATGGCATTTAACTGACTGACTGATTACTGCGTTAGCTACTAATATATGTTTTTTATTACTGCGTTAGCTACTGATATATGTTTTTTATTACTGCGTTAGCTACGGATATATGTTTTTTATTACTGTGTTAGCTACGGATATATGTTTTTTATTACTGCGTTAGCTACCGATATATGCTTTTTATTACTGCGTTAGCTACGGGTATATGTTTTTTATTACTGCGTTAGCTACCGATATATGTTTTTTATTACTGCGTTAGCTACTGATATATGTTTTTTATTACTTCGTTAGCTACGGATATATGTTTTTTATTACTGCGTTAGCTACCGATATATGTTTTTTATTACTGCGTTAGCTACCGATATATGTTTTTTATTACTGCGTTAGCTACGGATATATGTTTTTTATTACTGCGTTAGCTACCGATATATGTTTTTTATTACTGCGTTAGCTACTGATATATGTTTTTTATTACTTCGTTAGCTACGGATATATGTTTTTTATTACTGCGTTAGCTACCGATATATGTTTTTTATTACTGCGTTAGCTACCGATATATGTTTTTTATTACTGCGTTAGCTACGGATATATGTTTTTTATTACTGCGTTAGCTACCGATATATGTTTTTTATTACTGCGTTAGCTACCGATATATGCTTTTTATTACTGCGTTAGCTACGGATATATGTTTTTTATTACTGCATTAGCTACTGATATATGTTTTTTATTACTGCGTTAGCTACTGATATATGTTTTTATTACTGCGTTAGCTAGGGAAATACCGCTGAAAATACTAACGTATTCGCTACTTAGCTGTTCTATCTCTTATTCTTTGTTACACCCGTTTCTAAACTTAGTCTGTCCTATACAAGTGTGCAAGTGCTTCGGTTTTAATGTTATATTTTTCGTTAACCTAATTTTAGAGGAAAACTTCGCTGATTTTAGCGCCGTTCTATTCATCCGTCATCGAAATGCAATTTTATTTATTACAAATTTAAAAAAAAAACATGTACTTATCCGAAAATTTATTTGACGAATATTATCTGATTTAAAGTCTGATTAATCTGATTTGAAACGAATAGCTAAACTTATTTATAAATGGAACTTTTTTCTGTGTGTGTGTATGTGCATGTCTGTGTGTGTGTCCGTTACCAATAGACACCGAAACAGCTGATCCGTTTTCTTGAAAATTTATACAGTTGTACTATAAGCGTCTGCGAGTGTTCTTATCTAGGTTTTGTATCGAGGTACCCCAGATAATATAGAAAATCGATAATAGAAAAAATCGGGTTATAGAAGGAATGGTCTGATTTTAATCAAATTTGATACACTCATAGACAAAGACATAACAAAATGATATTCAGAAGTTTCAAGGTTGCAGTTCTTACAATAGTGCAAATAAATCGATAATATATATATATATATATATATATATATATATATATATATAAAAGGTAAGATGTTTGTGTGTGTCTGTTTATGTGTCTGTATGTCCTTTATACAAATCCACAATTTTTATCCGATTCTCACCAGACTTCACACAAATATTCTTTAGGCTGAATCTGGGCTCCAGGACTATAGGTTAGTTTTAAAGCTTTCATTACACCCTAGCAACGACGGGCTATACTGCTAGTTACTTTTAATTTAAAATATCAAAGACATTCAGTTTTTTAACATGGGGTAAGCGTTTATTTTAAGCCACTCGTTTCCAAGTATGCCTGTTTATTAGGGCGGTTAACTCATTCCCGTTGCAGACGCCTGTTCAAACACACTTTTGTTTGTTCAGCACCAACAGAACTCACCATTGGCTAATATAGAAAGTATGCTAGCTATAGTTTCTGGGAAAGAGCGCGTAAGCTAGCGCAAACAACAGTCTGAAACACTCGGTTACGATGACGTGATTTCGTGCTAGCACAACCATTGACAACCATTCAAAGGGTCCCGTCGACCAAATTTCACTCACAAGGCATGGGTCAACCCATGGCATAATTTTCAGGTACTTTCCCAATGTGCAACACGCTGAGATCGTCTTCTCCAGACCGATAATATCAGGACGTCACCTTCCTGACAAATCTACTATGGGTCTCATGGTCAAAAAGCGGACGTTCTAACTACTCGGCCACGCGTCCATAAACTGTTGACACTCCACTAATAGGCGATAGTTCATCTAATTGTTTTTACGATTGATATATTTGTAAAAAAAAATAATTAAGAAATATAACGTAAGCGCCATTTTTTATAGAAAATTTTTTATCTATCTAAAAATTTTTAAAATTTAGAAAAATATTCTCCGTAATCCAATTTTTTTATTGAATTTTAGATACTTTAGGCTTTAAACTTACTGTAGTTATTGCTATTATATTCCGACAGTGTTCTGTATCAGTCAGTTAAAGTGCCATACGCGATACACGCGTGGGCGATCATGTCTCAAAAGAGACATGACTGACTAGGCAGAATATTATCCCGCAGTAGGTTGCCATTGCTTTCTGCGGTAGACCGGTTGCCGACCAAGGCTATAGAATGCAATCTGTCCTGTTATTTAATCCATAACTGGAAGGAAGAGACGGATTAATACCTTTCCCAAGGGTATTTGCGCGTAAGTGAATACAATGGATTCAACTGGAATTCGAAATCGGTTCCCCGGTTTCTCGTTCCGAGCCGATATCCACTGTATCACAACGCATATCCCCTGTTCTGTATAGATGTCCGTATTTACAAAAATCGACACACACACGAACACACACACACACATACACACACAATCAAAATTCTTTTTAAAATATTGGGAAAGGGGTCGATGAATAGTAATAATTTTTTCCCTTTATGATTAATAAATATAGTTATTTTAAAAAACAATATCACTTAATCGGCACAAATGAATGAAGAAATTTTGGCAATAAACTTTGAAACAATTTTTGATCACGATATGCCAATTTTTAGCGAATCAGAGTATATAGCTCTAACAGATCAATGTCTAGCATTTTCTGCTTAGATAATGTTAATAGCCGGTATAATTAATCACTTGGTAAGTCAGCTGCTTGAAAAGTTAATTCCTTATGTAGTGAGAGATAAAAATTATCACTAGATTCTAGAAACAGAAACATTGGTATTTAGCGGGAAGAGGAAAAAGTCTGAAGGCTCACAGTAAATAGCGAATGAAATTGCATTGAAATTTTTGGAATGCATGGAAACGGAAATGAGTTCCACAAAGGAGAAGTTGAAGAAAAGAAACAGTTAACATAGAATTTACGGCTAACATCTAGCTAGCTCAACTGTAAATTGGTAAGATCACGACGCCATTCTTCTTCTTCTTTTTCTTCTTCTTCTTCTTCTTTGTGCTATAACCATTTAGGGCGTAGGCGACATGTAATCCCTCAACTCCCTCTCCCTTGTAGCTCTTATCACCCTTTCTCTTGTTGTTGTTCTTCTTTTATGAGCCGTGTCCGTTTAAGACGTTCATGGCCTTCCACAACTCCCTATCCCATGTAGCCCATAACACCCTTTCTCTTGTTCTTGTTGTTCTTCTTTTCTAAGCCGTGACCCTTCAAGGCGTAGTTGATCATGGCCTCCACATCTCCCTCTCCCTTGTAGCTCTTCACACCTTTTCTCTTTTTTCTTGTTCTTTTATAAGCCGTGTCATTTTAAGGCGTAGACGATCATGGCCTTCCACATCTCCCTCTCCCTTGTAGCTCTTAACACCCTTTCTCTTGTTCTTGTTCTTTTATAAGCCGTGTCACTTTAAGGCTTAGGCGATAATGGCCTTCCACATCTCCCTATCCCTTGTAGCTCTTAACACCCTTTCTCTTGTTCTTGTTCTTCTTTATAAGCCGTGACCCTTTAAGGCGTAGTTGATCATGGCCTTCCACATCTCCCTATCCCTTGTAGCTCTTATCACCCTTTCTCTTGTTCTTGTTGTTCTTTTATAAGCCGTGTAACTTTAAAGCGTAGACGATCATGGCCTTCCACATCTCCCTCTCCCTTGTAGCTCTTATCACTCTTCCTCTTGTCCTTGTTGTTGTTCTTTTCTAAACCGTGACCATTCAAGGCGTAGTTGATCATGGCCTTCCACATCTCCCTCTCCCTTGTAGCTCTTATCACCATTTCTCTTGTTCTTGTTGTTCTTTTATAAGCCGTGTAATTCTAAGGCGTAGGCGATCATTACCTTCCACATCTCCCTCTCCCTTGTAGCTCTTAACGACATTTTCTTGTCCTTGTTGTTCTTCTGTTCTAAGCCGACACCCTTCAAGGCGTAGTTGATCATGGCCTCCACATCTCCCTCTCCCTTGTAGCTCTTCACACCCTTTCTCTTGTTCTTGTTCTTTTATAAGCCGTGTCACTTTAAGGCGTAGGCGATCATGGCCTTCCACATCTCCCTCTACCTTGTAGCTCTTAACAATCTTTCTCTTGTCCTTGTTGTTCTTCTTTTCGAAGCCGTGACCCTTCAAGGCGTAGTTGATCATGGCCTCCACATCTCCCACTCCCTTGTAGCTCTTATCACCATTTATCTTGTTCTTGTTGTTCTTTTATAAGCCGTGTAACTTTAAGGCGTAGACGGTCATGTCCTACCACATCTCCCTATCACTTGTAGCTCTTAACACCCTTTCTCTTCTTCTTCTTCTTCTTCTTCTTCTTCTTCTTCTTTCATGAGCCGTGACCCTTCAAGGCGTAGTTGATCATGGCCTTCCACATCTCCCTCTCCCTTGTAGCTCTTAACACCATTTATCTTGTTCTTGTTATTCTTTTATAAGCCGTGTCACTTTAAGGCGTAGACGATCAAGGCCTTCCACATCTCCCTCTCCCTTGTAGCACTTATCAACGTTGCTCTTGTCCTTGTTGTTCTTTTATCAGCCGTGTCACTTTAAGGAGTAGGCGATCATGGCCTTCCACATCTCCCTATCACTTCTAGCTCTTAACACCTTTTCTCTTGTTCTTGTTGTTCTTTTTTTATAAGCCGTGACCCTTTACGGCGTAGTTGGTCATGGCCTCCACATCTCCCAATCCCTTGTAGCTCTTATCACCATTTCTCTTGTTCTTGTTGTTCTTTTATAAGCCGTGTAACTTTAAGGCGTAGACGATCATGGCCTTCCACATCTCCCTATCACTTCTAGCTCTTAACAACCTTTCTATTCTTCTTCTTCTTCTTCTTCTTGTTCTTCATCTTCTTCTTCTTCTTCATCTTTTATGAGCCGTGTCCCTTCAGGGCGTAGGTGATCATGGCCTTCCACATCTCCCTATCCCTTGTAGCTCTTATCAACATTTCTCTTGTTCTTGTTGTTCTTCTTTTATAAGCCGTGTCCCTTTAAGGCGATCATGGCCTTCCACATAACCCTATCACTTGTAGCTCTTAACACCCTTTCTCTTGTTCTTGTTCTTTTATCAGCCGTGTCACTTTAAGGAGTAGGCGATCATGGCCTTCCACATCTCTCTATCCCTTGTAGCTTTTAACACCTTTTCTCTTGTTCTTGTTGTTCTTCTTTTCTAAGCCGTGTCCCTTTAAGGCGATCATGGCCTTCCACATCTCCCTATCACTTGTAGCTCTTAACACCCTTTCTCTTGTTCTTGTTCTTTTATAAGCCTTGTCACTTTAATGCGTAGACGATCATGTCCTACCACATCTCCCTATCACTTGTAGCTCTTAACACCCTTACTCTTCTTCTTCTTCTTCTTTCATGAGCCGTGACCCTTCAAGGCGTAGTTGATCATGGCCTTCCACATCTCCCTCTCCTTTGTAGCTCTTAACACCCATTCTCTTGTTCTTGTTATTCTTTTATAAGCCGTGTCACTTTAAGGCGTAGACGATCAAGGCCTTCCACATCTCCCTCTCCCTTATAGCACTTATCAACCTTGCTGTTGTCCTTGTTGTTCTTTTATCAGCCGTGTCACTTTAAGGAGTAGGCGATCATGGCCTTCTACATCTCTTTATCCCTTGTAGCTTTTAACACCTTTTCTCTTGTGTAATATAATAATCTGGCCCCACCCGAAGAAGGCTGATGAAGCGTGGGTGTTTTCGGTCATTGAAAGCAGCGGATGTCATTTTGACCCTATTTCCGACAGAGCGGAAATAGCTCAGAGCAAACAGACAGGTGTCTCTGAGAATTTACGTAGGCGTCGTGTAGGCGTCGCGTGATCAAAGCAAAGCCGGAAGAAACGAGTCCCGGTTTTGGAAGATATATAAAGACTGCGAAAAACACGGATTCGCCAGTCAGAGTCAGAGTAGAGTCCCAGTCAGCCTCGACAGGAGTCAGGCTCGACAGGCCGTCTGGGCAGAGAGCCAGACAAGACCAGAAGTCGAAGAAGAAGATAGACGAGTAAGCAGAGAGGCTACACTCCCGTCGAACCCCCATTAGAAGCGCGCTCTCAATTCTCTGCCCTTGTGCCACACGGTCCATCGATCGTTAATAAAAATATCACTGATATATTTTTATATACACCCGTGTTTGTTATTTGTCGCTATATAACAAACATCATTTGGTGCCTACGTGACTCGGTTTTGAAACAACAAAACATTGATACGAACTGGTTTACCGCGACAACGATTGAAACTTCAACAGACTTGAAATTTCCGGAATTAAAACTGCCACCGGAAAAAAAAAAAGAAGACGAAAATATAGCAGCCGTATGACTAGACATCGCAAGGTAAAGTGACTTATTGATTTAATAGTGTGTGTGTTCTCTGCTCGTGTTTATAATAAGTCCAGTTAGAAAAAAAAATGTATACTTTTGCCGATCTGAAACTACAATTGAGAAGTGTGTCGAACGCATTGTGGTTAGAACGGACGGGGGTCAGGAATACATGTAGAGGGTAGCAGTGGCGGAGAGCGCATAGGTTTGGGGGTTGACGGGGAGGAAGAAGGTGTTAAGATGAGGAAGAAAGTGTTAAAGTGTGTTGAAGTTGATGAGAGGGAGAAAGTTGAAATATTTGCCTGTCTGTGGGTACGGGGCGTCTGAGTTGATTTATTTTTGTTGTTAATGTTTACCATATATATGAAGTGAGTTTATTGGTATGTTGCTTAATTAATCGTACTTTTATTGAGTAAGTAAAGGAAGTTTCTTCTACTCTTTAGAGTGGATAATTGGATTAACTTGTTGATAACCGATGTTTTCTTCGGTTTGTGCAAGAAAATAGTTAATATTTCGTAGAATAAATATTTAATGAAATAATTTTGGTTTGTGTCTTAATTTTACTTAAAAAGCGGCATGAACTTTTCAGACAACCCAATAGAAATATTGATGAGCAACTATTCTCAATGTGATTATGAAGGTCAGTTGTATGGTTGAAATAGTTGAGTTTTTCTGACCAGTACTCGAGCCGAATTAAAGAAAAAAAAAAAACACAATCGATGTTCTACGTACACAAACTTTCCCCAATTGGAGTATTAGCATAAAATGACCCTCTTCATTTTCTCCATTTGGCCTTGTATTGCATGAACTAAATCAAAATTGGTAGACATTAACAAATTATAAATGTAGCTGAATGCTACCACAATAGGAAAATCAGAGAAACGAAAGGGTTCTTTAATTTTGATCTCGTCAACAGAATTTGTTCGTAAACGTCAATTTGTAATCTTTACACAGATATTGTCAAAATTTAAAAATGTTTGTGTTTTGCGTGACATTTCTACAGCATAGAAATGACTTAAATGTTATCGAGAGTTTTAAAGTGTAATTTTAATTATGCAGTTAACAACAGCCAACAAAATCGCCAATTATAAATATATCTCAACATCGTTGCTTGAAAACAACTGCATTGTTTGGTTATTTCGTTGCGAATACACCGATTATATATATTCTTAAAACATTCACCCGCGTCTCAGTGTTTCGCTATATGAGTCAGATATTGAAAAGATATTTTGTTATCAATATGGTGGAATCGGATTATTTGGGGAGATTTGGGAAAATTAAATTAAAATCTAAAACTTATTTTTATTTACGTGAAAGTACTTCACTTTTATGCTTTTGTGCAGGTTCCCATAAATTCAACATCCTCTGTGAATTTTCATTTATGTGACTTGGGAAATATCTTTTGAAGATATATTAATTTCTGAAAACTAGTAAATATGGAGAGATTTAGTGAAGGATATGAGGAACTCCCGAAGAAGTTGACGATAGGTGTCATTGCTGGCGTGGTCGGCGTAATAATAATCCTGGGAATAATAGCCAGGAAGCGGATTTCTAAGTGTAAAAGAAGCAACAGTGCTTCGGAAAAGGAAATTGAGTTATCCGTTGTGAATAGTACTCCGGGGTCAACGGGCGTTAAACAGAGAGATGTCAACAAATCAGATATGCTTGGTTTCGAATCCAGAGGAAGTAGTTCAGGGAATGGAAAGCATTGTACAAACTAGGGAACTACGAGTCACGGGTCCATTTTTTTTTTTTTAGACTAAATTAATATCCTCCACAAGTAAATTGCATGCGGATTAACGTTGGAATCAGGGTAATTTTCTTCATTTTCTATTGAACATTGCTCGGTCAGACTATGAATGTTATGTACGGCAAATAATGACCATTTTTTTCTGTGTTCAAACATAGTATGTTTGAAATTAAATTAAATTAAATGAGGTTACGTGGTAACAATAAACTCGAGCAGAAGCACGCATGGTGTTGGTCAAAGGTCATTTACTCGATGTTAGTTTTGAAACTAGAGCGCGGTTACCGCTTAATAATCATGTGATTATGCATCGAAGAGTCTACGCTTATGGACAGACGCGAGAAAGAAAATGAACATTTTTAAGAACTTTGCCCAATTCTGTGAAAATGGATATTAAAAAAAAAAAAAAAAAAAAGAACAATGAAACATCGAGCTGGTAGAACAATTTTCAAGATGGATACGAACATTGTCGGGTTGCCGATGTAGGCTCCCCTATATATGTTTTAATTGTTGTTTTTTTGTTTCAGCATGCACATGTTTTTGTTGTTTTGGCATGCACATGTTATACAATTGTAGGGCTTGTGTGGCATGGGGAGGAGAGTGAGGATGTTGCGCTTAAAATGTTCTTAGGCGTACATTTTGGAAAATGGGTGGGCGAGGAATGTAATATAATAATCTGGCCCCACCCGAAGAAGGCTGATGAAGCGTGGGTGTTTTCGGTCATTGAAAGCAGCGGATGTCATTTTGACCCTATTTCCGACAGAGCGGAAATAGCTCAGAGCAAACAGACAGGTGTCTCTGAGAATTTACGTAGGCGTCGTGTAGGCGTCGCGTAATCAAAGCAAAGCCGGAAGAAACGAGTCCCGGTTTTGGAAGATATATAAAGACTGCGAAAAACACGGATTCGCCAGTCAGAGTCAGAGTAGAGTCCCAGTCAGCCTCGACAGGAGTCAGGCTCGACAGGCAGTCTGGGCAGAGAGCCAGACAAGACCAGAAGTCGAAGAAGAAGATAGACGAGTAAGCAGAGAGGCTACACTCCCGTCGAACCCCCATTAGAAGCGCGCTCTCAATTCTCTGCCCTTGTGCCACACGGTCCATCGATCGTTAATAAAAATATCACTGATATATTTTTATATACACCCGTGTTTGTCTGTTTATTGGTATACGACACTTGTTCTTGTTGTTCTTCTTTTATAAGCCGTGACCCTTTACGGCGTAATGGGTCATGGCCTCCACATCTCCCTATCCCTTGTAGCTCTTATCAACATTTCTCTTGTTCTTGTTGTTCTTCTTTTATAAGCCGTGTCCCTTTAAGGCGATCATGGCCTTCCACATCTTCCTATCCCTTGTAGCTCTTAACACCCTTTCTTCTTGTTCTTGTTGTTCTTCTTTTCTAAGCCGTGACCCTTTAAGGCGTAGTTGATCATGGCCTTCCACATCTCCCTATCTCTTGTAGCTCTTAACAACCTTTCTCTTGTTCTTGTTGTTCTTCTTTTATAAGCCGTGTCCCTTTAACGCGATCATGGCCTTCCACATCTCTCCATGCCTTGTAGCTCTGAACACCTCTTCTCTTGTTCTTTTTGTTCTTCTTTTATAAGCCGCGTCACTTTAAGACGATCATGGCCTTCCACATCTCCCTATCCCTTGTAGCTCTTAACACCCTTTCTCTTGTTCTTGTTCTTTTATAAGACGTGTCACTTTAAGGCGTAGGCGATCATGGCCTTCCACATCTCCCTCGCCCTTGTAGCTCTTAATACCCTTTCTCTTGTTCTTGTTGTTCTTCTTTTATAAGCCGTGTCTCTTTAAGGCGGTCATGGGCTTCCACATCTCCCTCTCCCTTATAGCTCTTAACACCTTTTCTCTTGTTCTTGTTGTTCTTCTTTTATAAGCCGTGTCTCTTTAAGGCGGTCATGGGCTTCCACATCTCCCTCTCCCTTATAGCTCTTAACACCTTTTGTCTTGTTCTTGTTCTTCTTTTATAAGCCGTGTCACTTTACTAACGTATCCGCTACTTAGCTGTTCTATCTCTTATTCTTTGTTACACCCCTTTCTAAACTTAGTCTGTCCTATACAAATGGGCAAGTCCTTCGGTTTTAATGTTTTATTTTTCGTTAACCTAATATTAAAGAAACCTTCGTCGATTTTAGCGCCGTTCTATTCATCCGTCATCGCAATGCAATTATATTTATTAAAAATTTTCAAAAATAATATATACTTATCCGAAAATTTATTTGACGAATATTATCTGATTTAATGTCTGATTAATCTGATTTGAAACGAATATCTAAACTTATTTATAAATGGAACTTTTTTCTGTGTGCGTGTGTGTATGTCTGTGTGTGTGTCCGTTACCAATAGACTCCGAAACAGCTGAACCGATTTTCTTGAAAATTTACACAGTTGTACTATAAGCGTCTGCGAGTGTTCTTATCTAGGTTTTGTATCGAGGTACCCCAGATAATATCGAAAATCGATAATAGAAAAAATCGGGTTATAGAAGGAATGGTCTGATTTTAATCAAATTTGACACACTCATGGACAAAGACATAACAAAATGATATTCAGAAGTTTCAAGGTTGCAGTTCTTACAATAGTGCAAATAAATCGATAATATATATATATATATATATATATATATATATATATATATAAAAGGCAAGATGTTTGTGGGTGTCTGTTTATGTGTCTGTATGTCCTTTATACAAATCCACAATTTTTATCCGATTCTCACCAAACTTCACACAAATATTCTTTAGGCTGAATCTGTTCTCCAGGACCATAGGTTAGTTTTAAAGCTTTCATTACACCCTAGCAACGACGGGCTATACTGCTAGTTACTTTTAATTTAAAATATCAAAGACATTCATTTTTTTAACATGGGGTAAGCGTTTATTTTAAGCCACTCATTTCCAAGTATGCCTGTTTATTAGGGCGGTTAACTCATTCCCGTTGCAGACGCCTGTTCAAACACACTTTTGTTTGTTCAGCACCAACAGAACTCACCATTGGCTAATATAGAAAGTATGCTAGCTATAGTTTCTGGGAAAGAGCGCGTAAGCTAGCGCAAACAACAGTCTGAAACACTCGGTTACGATGACATGATTTCGTGCTAGCACAACCATTGACAACCATTCAAAGGGTCCCGTCGACCAAATTTCACTCACAAGGCATGGGTCAACCCATGGCATAATTTTCAGGTACTTTCCCAATGTGCAACACGCTGAGATCGTCTTCTCCAGACCGATAATATCAGGACGTCACCTTCCTGACAAATCTACTATGGGTCTCATGGTCAAAAAGCGGACGTTCTAACTACTCGGCCACGCGTCCATAAACTGTTGACACTCCACTAATAGGCGATAGTTCATCTAATTGTTTTTACGATTGATATATCTGTAAAAAAAATAATTAAGAAATATAACGTAAGCGCCATTTTTCATAGAAAATTTTTTATCTATCTAAAAATTTTTAAAATTTAGAAAAATATTCTCCGTAATCCAATTTTTTTATTGAATTTTGGATACTTTAGGCTTTAAACTTACTGTAGTTATTGCTATTATATTCCGACAGTGTTCTGTATCAGTGCCATACGCGATACACGCTTGGGCGATCATGTCTCGAAAGAGACATGACTGACTGGGCATAATATTATCCCGCACCAGGTTGCCATTGCTTTCTGCGGTAGACTGGTTGCCGACCAAGGCTATAGAACCTAATCTGCCCTGCTATTTAACCCATAACTGGAAGGAAGAGACGGATTAATACCTTTCCCAAGGGTATTTGCGCGTAAGTGAATACAATGGATTCAACTGGAATTCGAAATCGGTTCCCCGGTTTCTCGTTCCGAGCCGATATCCACTGTACCACAACGCACATCCCCTTTTCTGTATAGATGTCCGTATTTACAAAAATCGACACGTTTACACACACACACACACACACACACAATCAAAATTCTTTTTAAAATATTGGGAAAGGGGTCGATGAATAGTAATAATTTTTTCCCTTTATGGTTACTAAATATAGTTATTTTAAAAAACAATATCACTTAATCGGCACAAATTAATGCAGAAATTTTGGCAATAAACTTTGAAACAATTTTTGATCACGATATGCCAATTTTTAGCGAATCCGAGTATATAGCTCTAACAGATCAATGTTTAGCATTTTCTGCTTAGATAATGTTAAAAGTCGATATAATTAATCACTTGGTAAGTCAGCTGCTTGAAAAGTTAATTCCTTATGTAGTGAGAGATAAAAATTATCACTAGATTGTAGAAACAGAAACATTGGTATTTAGCGGGAAGAGGAAAAAGTCTGAAGGCGCACAGTAAATAGCGAATGAAATTGCATTGAAATTTTTGGAATGCATGGAAACGGAAATGAGTTCCACAAAGGAGAAGTTGAAGAAAAGAAACAGTTAACATAGAATTTACGGCTAACATCTAGCTAGCTCAACTGTAAATTGGTAAGATCACGACGCCATTCTTCCTCTTCTTCTTCTTCTTCTTCTTTGTGCTATAACCATTTAGGGCGTAGGCGACATGTAATTCCTCAACTCCCTCTCCCTTGTAGCTCTTAACACCCTTTCTCTTGTTCTTGTTGTTCTTCTTTTATAAGTCGTGTCCCTTTAAGGCGATCATGGCCTTCCACATCTCCCAATCCCTTGTAGCTTTTAACACCATTTCTCTTGTTCTTGTTATTCTTCTTTATAAGCCGTGACCCTTTAAGGCGTAGTTGATCATGGCCTTCCACATCTCCCTCTCTCTTGTAGCTCTTATCACCCTTCCTCTTGTCCTTGTTGTTCTTCTTTTCTAAGCCGTGACCCTTCAAGGCGTAGTTAATCATGGCCTTTCACATCTCCCTATCCCTTGTAGCTCTTAACACCCTTTCTCTTGTTCTTGTTCTTCTTTATAAGCCTTGACCCTTTAAGGCGTAGGCGATCATGGCCTTCCACATCTCCCTCTCCCTTGTAGCTCTTAACACCCTTTCCCTTGTTCTTGTTGTTCTTCTTTTCTAAGCCGTGACCCTTTAAGGCGTAGTTGATCATGGCCTTCACATCTCCCTATCCCTTGTAGCTCTTATCACCCTTTCTCTTGTTCTTGTTGTTCTTTTATAAGCCGTGTAACTTTAAGGCGTAGACGAACATGGCCTTCCACATCTCCCTATCACTTCTAGCTCTTAACAACCTTTCTCTTCTTCTTCTTCTTCTTCTTCTTTTTCTTTTTCTTATTCTTCTTCTTTAATGAGCCGTGTCCCTTCACGGCGTATGTGATAATGGCCTTCAACATCTCCCTCTCCCTTGTAGCTCTTAACACCCTTTCTCTTGTTCTTGTTGTTCTACCTTTTCAAGCCGTGACGCTATAAGGCGTAGTTGATCATGGCCTCCACATCTCCCTATCCCTTGTAGCTCTTATCAACATTTCTCTTGTTCTTGTTTTTCTTCTTCTTCTTCTTCTTCTTTTTCTTCTTCTTCTTCTTTAATGAGCCGTGTCACTTCAGGGCGTAGGTGATCATGGCCTTCCACATCTCCCTATCACTTCTAGCTCTTAACAACCTTTCTCTTCTTCTTCTTCTTCTTTTTCTTCTTCTTCTTCTTTAATGAGCCGTGTCACTTCAGGGCGTAGGTGATCATGGCCTTCAACATCTCCCTCTCTCTTGTAGCTCTTAACACCCTTTCTCTTGTTCTTGTTGTTCTACCTTTTCAAGCCGTGACCCTTTAAGGCGTAGTTGATCATGGCCTTCCACATCTCCCTATCCCTTGTAGCTCTTATCACCCTTTCTCTTGTTCTTGTTGTTCTTTTATAAGCCGTGTAACTTTAAGGCGTAGACGAACATGGCCTTCCACATCTCCCTATCACTTCTAGCTCTTAACAACCTTTCTTCTTCTTCTTCTTCTTCTTTTATGAGGCGTGTCCCTTCAGGGCGTAGGTGATCATGGCCTTCCACATCTCCCTCTCCCTTGTAGCTCTTAACACCCTTTCTCTTGTACTTGTTGTTCTACCTTTTCAAGCCGTGACGCTATAAGGCGTAGTTGATCATGGCCTCAACATCTCCCTCTCCCTTGTAGCTCTTAACACCCTTTCCCTTGTTCTTGTTGTTCTTCTTTTCTAAGCCGTGACCCTTCAAGGCGTAGTTGATCATGGCCTCTCACATCTCCCTATCCCTTGTAGCTCTTAACACCCTTTCTCTTGTTATTGTTGTTCTTCTTTTCTAAGCCGTGACCCTTTAAGGCGTAGTTGATCATGGCCTTCCACATCTCCCTATCCCTTGTAGCTCTTAACACCCTTTCTCTTGTTCTTGTTGTTCTTCTTTTCTAAGTCGTGACCCTTCAAGCCGTAGTTGATCATGGCCTTCCACATCTCCCTCTCCCTTATAGCTCTTAACACCCTTTCCCTTGTTCTTGTTGTTCTTCTTTTCTAAGCCGTGACCCTTTAAGGCGTAGTTGATCATGGCCTTCACATCTCCCTATCCCTTGTAGCTCTTATCACCCTTTCTCTTGTTCTTGTTGTTCTTTTATAAGCCGTGTAACTTTAAGGCGTAGACGAACATGGACTTCCACATCTCCCTATCACTTCTAGCTCTTAACACCCTTTCTCTTCTTCTTCTTCTTCTTCTTCTTCTTCTTCTTCTTCTTTTATGAGCCGTGTCCCTTCAGGGCGTAGGTGATCATGGCCTTCCACATCTCCCTCTCCCTTGTAGCTCTTAACACCCTTTCTCTTGTACTTGTTGTTCTACCTTTTCAAGCCGTGACGCTATAAGGCGTAGTTGATCATGGCCTCAACATCTCCCTATCCCTTATAGCTCATATCACCCTTTCTCTTGTTCTTGTTGTTCTTCTTTTATAAACTGTGTCCCTTTAAGGCGATCATGGCCTTTCACATCTCCCTATCCCTTGTAGCTCTTAACACCATTTCTTTTGTTATTGTTGTTCTTCTTTATAAGCCGTGACCCTTTAAGGCGTAGTTGATCATGGCCTTTCACATCTCCCTATCCCTTGTAGCTCTTAACACCCTTTCCCTTGTTCTTGTTGTTCTTCTTTATAAGCCGTGACCCTTTAAGGCGTAGTTGATCATGGCCTTCCACATCTCCCTATCCCTTGAAGCTCTTAACACCCTTTCTCTTGTTCTTGTTGTTCTTCTTTATAAGCCGTGACCCTTTAAGGCGTAGTTGATCATGGCCTTTCACATCTCCCTATCCCTTGAAGCTCTTAACACCCTTTCTCTTGTTATTGTTGTTCTTCTTTATAAGCCGTGACCCTTTAAGGCGTAGTTGATCATGGCCTTCCACATCTCCCTATCCCTTGAAGCTCTTAACACCCTTTCTCTTGTTCTTGTTGTTCTTCTTTATAAGCCGTGACCCTTTAAGGCGTAGTTGATCATGGCCTTTCACATCTCCCTATCCCTTGTAGCTCTTAACACCCTTTCCCTTGTTCTTGTTGTTCTTCTTTATAAGCCGTGACCCTTTAACGCGTAGTTGATCATGGCCTTTCACATCTCCCTATCCCTTGTAGCTCTTAACACCCTTTCTCTTGTTATTGTTGTTCTTCTTTATAAGCCGTGACCCTTTAAGGCGTAGTTGATCATGGCCTTTCACATCTCCCTATCCCTTGTAGCTCTTAACACCCTTTCCCTTGTTCTTGTTGTTCTTCTTTATAAGCCGTGACCCTTTAAGGCGTAGTTGATCATGGCCTTTCACATCTCCCTATCCCTTGTAGCTCTTAACACCCTTTCTCTTGTTCTTGTTGTTCTTCTTTATAAGCCGTGACCCTTTAACGCGTAGTTGATCATGGCCTTCCACATCTCCCTATCCCTTGTAGCTCTTATCACCCTTTCTCTTGTTCTTGTTGTTCTTCTTTATAAGCCGTGACCCTTTAACGCGTAGGCGATCATGGCCTTCCACATCTCCCTCTCCCTTGTAGCTCTTATCACCCTTCCTCTTGTCCTTGTTGTTCTTCTTTTCTAAGCCGTGACCCTTCAAAGCGTAGTTGATCATGGCCTTTCACATCTCGCTATCCCTTGTAGCTCTTATCACCCTTTCTCTTGTTCTTGTTGTTCTTCTTTATAAGCCGTGACTCTTTAAGGCGTAGTTGATCATGGCCTTCCACATCTCCCTCTCCCTTGTAGCTCTTATCACCCTTCCTCTTGTCCTTGTTGTTCTTCTTTTCTAAGCCGTGACCCTTCAAAGCGTAGTTGATCATGGCCTTCCACATCTCCCTATCACTTCTAGCTCTTAACACACTTTCTCTTCTTGTTCTTGTTCTTGTTCTTCTTCTTTTATGAGCCGTGTCCCTTCAGGGCGTAGGTGATCATGGCCTTCCACATCTCCCTCTCCCTTGTAGCTCGTAACACCCTTTCTCTTGTTCTTGTTGTTATACTTTTATAAGCCGTGACGCTTTAAGGCGTAGTTGATCATGGCCTTCCACATCACCCTATCACTTCTAGCTCTTAACAACCTTCTTCTTCTTCTTCTTCTTCTTCTTCTTCTTCTTCTTGTTCCTGTTCTTCTTGTTCTTGTTGATGTTCTTCTTCTTTTATGAGCCGTGTCCCTTCACAGCGTAGGTGATCATGGCCTTCCACATCTCCCTATCTCTTGTAGCTCTTAACACCCTTTCTCTTGTAATTGTTGTTCTTCTTTTATAAGCCGTGTCATTTTAAGGCGTAGTTCATCATGGCCTTCCACATCACCCTATCCCTTGTAGCTCTTAACAGCCTTTCTCTTGTCCTTGTTCTTTTATAAGCCTTGTCACTTTAATGCGTAGACGGTCATGTCCTACCACATCTCCCTATCACTTGTAGCTCTTAACACCCTTTCTCTTCTTCTTCTTCTTCTTTCATGAGCCGTGTCCCTTCAGGTTGTAGGTGAACATGGCCTTACACATCTCCCTATCCCTTGTAGCCCTTAACACCATTTCTCCTGTTCTTGTTGTTCTTCTTTTATAAGACATGACCCTTTACGGCGTAGTTGATCATGGCCTCCACATCTCCCTCTCCCTTGTAGCTCTTATCAACATTTCTCTTGTTCTTGTTGTTCTGTTATAAGCCGTGTAACTTTAAGGCGTAGACGATCATGGCCTTCCACATCTCCCTATCCCTTGTAGCCCTTAACACCATTTCTCCTGTTCTTGTTGTTCTTCTTTTATAAGACATGACCCTTTACGGCGTAGTTGATCATGGCCTCCACATCTCCCTCTCCCTTGTAGCTCTAATCACCATTTCTCTTGTTCTTGTTGTTCTTTTATAAGCCGTGTAACTTTAAGGCGTAGACGATCATGGCCTTCCACATCTCCGTATCACTTGTAGCTCTTATCAACATTTCTCTTGTTCTTGTTTTTCTTTTATAAGCCGTGAGCCTTTACGGCGTAGTTGATCATGGCCTCCACATCTCCCTCTCCCTTGTAGCGTTTATCACCATTTCTCTTGTTCTTGTTCTTCTTTTATAAGCCGTGTAACTTTAATGCGTAGACGATCACGGCCTTCCACATCTCCCTATCACTTGTAGCTCTTATCAACATTTCTCTTGTTCTTGTTGTTCTTCTTTTATAAGCCCTGACCCTTTACGGCGTAGTTGATCATGGCCTCCACATCTCCTTCTCCCTTGTAGCTCTTATCACCATTTCTCTTGTTCTTGTTCTTCTTTTATAAGCCGTGTAACTTTAATGCGTAGACGATCATGGCCTTCCACATCTCCATCTCCCTTGTAGCTCTTATCAACATTTCTCTTGTTCTTGTTGTTCTTTTATAAGCCGTGTAACTTTAAGGCGTAGACGATCATGGCCTTCCACATCTCCCTATCACTTGTAGCTCTTAACACCCTTTCGCTTCTTCTTCTTCTTCTTCTTCTTCTTCTTCTTCTTCTTCTATGAGATGTGTCCCTACAGGGCGTAGGTGATCATGGCCTTCCACATCTCCCTATACCTTGTAGCTCTTAACACCTTTTCTTTTGTTCTTGTTGTTCTTCTTTTATAAGCCGTGTCACTTTACTAACATATCCGCTACTTAGCTGTTCTATCTCTTACTCTTTGTTACACCCGTTTCTAAACTTAGTCTGTCCTATACAAGTGTGCAAGTGCTTCGGTTTTAATGTTTTATTTTTCGTTAACCTAATATTAAAGAAACCATCGCCGATTTTAGCGCCGTTCTATTCATCCGTCATCGCAATGCAATTTTATTTATTAAAAATTTTCAAAAATAATATATACTTATCCGAAAATTTATTTTACGAATATTATCTGATTTAAAGTCTGATTAATCTGATTTGAAACGAATATCTAAACTTATTTATAAATGGAACTTTTTTCTGTGTGTGTGTGTATGTGTATGTCTGTGTGTGTGTCCGTTACCAATAGACTCCGAAACAGCTGATCCGATTTTCTTGAAAATTTATACAGTTGTACTATAAGCGTCTGCGAGTGTTCTTATCTAGGTTTTGTATCGAGGTACCCCAGATAATATAGAAAATCGATAATAGAAAAAATCGGGTTATAGAATGAATGGTCTGATTTTAATCAAATTTGATACACTCATAGACAAAGACATAACAAAATGATATTCAGAAGTTTCAAGGTTGCAGTTCTTACAATAGTGCAAATAAATCGATAATATATATATATATATATATATATATATATATATATATATATATATATTTATTTTAATTCAGATACTTCAATCCAAGGGAAAAAAGCAGGAAGGTAAATTCCAAAAAACCCGATCCTAATTAATATTAAAAGTTTATTTTAATATTATAAAATGATACAGGAAGAGAGCTCCATGTCATAAAATATTACAGAGGAAATATATATTAAAAAAGGATTAATTCAAAGATGTTGAATGGCCATTTCGATATGAAGATCCCCACGGGGAACGACACATCACCTCAGCAACAGAAAAAAACCTTTCAGAAACTGGAGAAAAATTAGTCTACTTTTCCTTTTGAAATAGATTGCAAAGAAATTAAAAAATAAATAATAAAATAAAATAAAAATAAAAATAAAGGGAAAGAAAAAGAAAAGTAAAAAGAAAAAGAAAAAGATAGAATAAAATCAAATAAATAAGAAAAGAAAAAAATTGACATCGTCTGGGTTCGCAAAAAAAAGGGGAGAATGTAACTCAAAATTAATAGACAGCCGTGTTAAATCGACGTCAGTTAAAGCAACACGGAAAAAAGGTGGTAAGAGAGATAAAAGAAGGAAGGGAGGGAAAAAGAAAGAAACTAAAGAAAAAGATTTTTTTAAATATTACAGACGCTGGACAAATTCAAAAACCTAATTTCCCCAAAACGTTGAAGTATTAGAAAAAGGCCTTTACTTAAAAAGGCATAATTATTAATAAAAGGGAATAAAAAGATATAGGATTTAAAATAAAATTATTTTAAAAAAAATTAGGTCATTTGAAATTAAACTAAATAAAGACAACACTAGGTAAAAAAAAAAAAAATGAATTACAATTATTATATATACATACCTATAGAAGTACACACATACATACATATATATACACACAATTTAACGAATAAGAATACATATATACATACACATACACACACATACATTCAATTTATTACACACTTATATACATATACATGCGCATACACACATATATATGTGTGTACACACCTATATACAAAAAATTCATATACACATAATATACATGTGTACACATACATGCACACATATACACACACACACGCACACACACATATATATATATATATATATATATATATATATATATATATATATTCCATATGCACTCACACACATACATATTAATGAATATTATGAAAAGGAGCATTTAAATAGCTAAAAAAAATTTTTCAAAATTACATATAGCCCACATACATAAATACATATATATACACACATATACAAATATGCACATCCACACACAAACATACACATAAAAAAAAAAATAAAAAAAAATTAAAATTAAAATTAAAATTTTTTTTTAAATATTAAAAAAATTATAGAAAAATTTAGAATTTAAAAATTAAAAATTAGAAGTTAAATTTTAAAATCCGCCCTATGGCGGCACTTGTTTATAAATTCCCTTCTAAAATTCAAAAGTAAGTCCTGATGAGGATACTTCAAAATCAGAATCTTCTCCAATAAACACAGACGACACCTATCACGAAAACTTTTAGGAGTACAAGCTGAGCCTATTAATTTCCAGCTGATTATAGGGTCCTGCCCTTCCTCCTTCATTTCCCAGAACCTACGTGATAGTGCCGTCTGGAATCT
Source organism: Ascarosepion bandense (assembly GCA_037127315.1). NCBI lineage: Eukaryota > Metazoa > Mollusca > Cephalopoda > Sepiida > Sepiidae > Ascarosepion > Ascarosepion bandense. The sequence continues at coordinate 552,271 of JBBBDQ010001558.1, read as the reverse complement.
CTGTTTAGGGTTCGAAAACGAGTACCCGTGATTATAAAGCCTCTGTTTGAAAGAGCCCGCGGACATGCCAATATAGGTCTGGTAATTGTCCTTGTTATTAGATGGAGAAATGCGGGCTTCATAAATTACATGGGTGGATTTACATTTGCCTTGCACCGGGCAGGCATCCACAGAATAACAATTGCATTTGTCGACTATTCCGGATTTAGCTTCCGTATTATTTAGGTTCATTAAAACTTGTTTATTGTGGGAATTAATTATATTATCTATATTTGAGGTGCAAGAATAACTAATTTTTAGGGTGAATCTATTAAAAATTTTATTTAAGGGATTGTTATTATTATTAAAATGTTTATCGATTAATTTGAGAAAATACTTACCAATATTTATATTAGTTAGCTTACAATAAGGAGGGTTAAACCAAATTATATTCCTTTTTCTACATTTTCGGGTGTTTTTAGTTTTTGCTGATTCTGGGTTCATAGCAGGCTTATCATACTTTAACTTATTAACAAAACCGCTTTTCTGAAGGGCCTTATCGTAAATTTCTTTGCTTGCGTTGAAAATTTTTATATTGGAAGATAATTGGTTAACCCTATTATTTACTATCTTGGGTATTTGTCTTATAATATTCTTGGGGTGGTTGGATAAACTATTTATATAGGTGGGAGAACTATTTTCTTTGAGAAAGGGTTGGTAGGAACCATTCTTTAAGTTTTGCGAACCCAGACGATGTCAATTTTTTTCTTTTCTTATTTATTTGATTTTATTCTATCTTTTTCTTTTTCTTTTTCCTTTTCTTTTTCTTTCCATTTATTTTTATTTTTATTTTATTTTATTATTTATTTTTTAATTTCTTTGCAATCTATTTAAAAAGGAAAAGTAGACTAATTTTCTCCAGTTTCTGAAAGGTTTTTTTCTGTTGCTGAGGTGATGTGTCGTTCCCCGTGGGGATCTTCATATCGAAATGGCCATTCAACATCTTTGAATTAATCCTTTTTTAATATATATATATATATATATATATATATATATATATATATATATATATATATAAGGTAAGATGTTTGTGTGTGTCTGTTTATGTGTCTGTATGTCCTTTATACAAATCCACAATTTTTATCCGATTCTCACCAAACTTCACACAAATATTCTTTAGGCTGAATCTGGGCTCCAGGACAATAGGTTAGTTTTAAAGCTTTCATTACACCCTAGCAACGACGGGCTATACTGCTAGTTACTTTTAATTTAAAATATCAAAGACATTCATTTTTTTAACATGGGGTAAGCGTTTATTTTAAGCCACTCATTTCCAAGTATGCCTGTTTATTAGGGCGGTTAACTCATTCCCGTTGCAGACGCCTGTTCAAACACACTTTTGTTTGTTCAGCACCAACAGAACTCACCATTGGCTAATATAGAAAGTATGCTAGCTATAGTTTCTGGGAAAGAGCGCGTAAGCTAGCGCAAACAACAGTCTGAAACACTCGGTTACGATGACGTGATTTCGTGCTAGCACAACCATTGACAACCATTCAAAGGGTCCCGTCGACCAAATTTCACTCACAAGGCATGGGTCAACCCATGGCATGATTTTCAGGTACTTTCCAAATGTGCAACACGCTGGGATCGTCTTCTCCAAACCGATAATATCAGGACGTCACCTTCCTGACAAATCTACTATGGGTCTCATGGTCAAAAAGCGGACGTTCTAACTACTCGGCCACGCGTCCATAAACTGTTGACACTCCACTAATAGGCGATAGTTCATCTAATTGTTTTTACGATTGATATATTTGTAAAAAAAAATAATTAAGAAATATAACGTAAGCGCCATTTTTCATAGAAAATTTTTTATCTATCTAAAAATTTTTAAAATTTAGAAAAATATTCTCCGTAATCCAATTTTTTTATTGAATTTTAGATACTTTAGGCTTTAAACTTACTGTAGTTATTGCTATTATATTCCGACAGTGTTCTGTATCAGTCAGTTAAAGTGCCATACGCGATACACGCGTGGGCGATCATGTCTCGAAAGAGACATGACTGACTGGGCAGAATATTATCCCGCAGTAGGTTGCCATTGCTTTCTGCGGTAGACTGGTTGCCGACCAAGGCTATAGAACCCAATCTGTCCTGCTATTTAACCCATAACTGGAAGGAAGAGACGGATTAATACCTTTCACAAGGGTATTTGCGCGTAAGTGAATACAATGGATTCAACTGGAATTCGAAATCGAAATCGGTTCCCCGGTTTCTCGTTCCGAGCCGATATCCACTGTACCACAACGCATATCCCCTGTTCTGTATAGATGTCCGTATTTACAAAAATCGACACGTTTACACACACACACACACACACACACACACACACACACACACACACACACACACAATCAAAATTCTTTTTAAAATATTGGGAAAGGGGTCGATCAATAGTAATAATTTTTTCCCTTTATGATTACTAAATATAGTTATTTTAAAAAACAATATCACTTAATCGGCACAAATTAATGCAGAAATTTTGGCAATAAACTTTGAAACAATTTTTGATCACGATATGCCAATTTTTAGCGAATCCGAGTATATAGCTCTAACAGATCAATGTCTAGCATTTTCTGCTTAGATAATGTTAATAGTCGATATAATTAATCACTTGGTAAGTCAGCTGCTTGAAAAGTTAATTCCTTATGTAGTGAGAGATAAAAATTATCACTAGATTCTAGAAACAGAAACATTGGTATTTAGCGGGAAGAGGAAAAAGTCTGAAGGCGCACAGTAAATAGCGAATGAAATTGCATTGAAATTTTTGGAATGCATGGAAACGGAAATGAGTTCCACAAAGGAGAAGTTGAAGAAAAGAAACAGTTAACATAGAATTTACGGCTAACATCTAGCTAGCTCAACTGTAAATTGGTAAGATCACGACGCCATTCTTCTTCTTCTTCTTCTTCTTCTTCTTCTTCTTCTTCTTTGTGCTATAACCAATTAGGGCGTAGGCGACATGTAATTCCTCAACTCCCTCTCATTTGTAGCTCTTATCACCATTTCTCTTGTTGTTCTTCCTCTTTTATGAGCCGTGTCCGTTTAAGACGATGATGGCCTTCCACATCATTCTATCCATTGTAGCTCTTACCACCCTTTCTCTTGTTCTGGTTGTTCTTTTATAAGACGTGTAACTTTAAGGCGTAGACGAACATGGCCTTCCATATCTCCCTATCACTTCTAGCTCTTAACACCCTTCTTCTTCTTCTTCTTCTTCTTTTGTGAGCCGTGTCCCTTCAGGGCGTAGGTGATCATGGCCTTCCACATGTCCCTATCCCTTGTAGCTCTTAACACCATTTCTCTTGTTCTTGTTGTTCTTTTATAAGCCGTGTAACTTTAAGGCGTAGACGATCATGGCCTTCCACATCTCCCTATCACTTCTAGCTCTTAACACCCTTTCTCTTCTTCTTCTTCTTCTTCTTCTTCTTCTTTTATGAGCCGTGTCCCTTCAGGGCGTAGGTGATCATGGCCTTCTACATGTCTCTCTTCCTTATAGCTCTTAACACCCTTTCTCTATTTCTTGTTGTTCTTCTTTTCTACCCCGTGACACTTTAAGGCGTAGTTGATCATGGCCTTCCACATCTCCCTATCACTTGTAGCTCTTAACACCCTTTCTCTTGTTCTTGTACTTTTATAAGCCTTGTCACTTTAATGCGTAGACGATCATGTCCTACCACATCTCCCTATCACTAGTAGCTCTTAACACCCTTTCTCTTTTTCTTCTTCTTCTTCTTCTTCTTCTTCTTCTTCTTCTTCTTCTTTTCTTTCATGAGCCGTGTCCCTTCAGGGCGTAGGTGAACATGGCCTTCCCCATTTCCCTCTCCCTTGTAGCTCTTATCACCCTTTCTCGTGTTCTTGTTATTATTTTATAAGCCGTGTAACGTTAAGGCGTAGACGATCAAGGCTTCCACATCTCCCTCTCCCTTGTAGCACTTATCAACATTGCTCTTGTTCTTGTTGTTCTTTTATAAGCCGTGTCAATTTAAGAAGTAGGCGATCATGGCCTTCCACATCTCCTTATCCCTTGTAGCTCTTAACACCTTTTCTATTGTTCTTGTTGTTCTTCTTTTCTAACCGTGACACTTTAAGACGTAGTTGATCATGGCCTTCCACAACTCCCTATCCCTTGTAGCTCTTATCACCCTTTCTCTTGTTCTTGTTATTATTTTATAAGCCGTGTAACGTTAAGGCGTAGAGGATCAAGGCCTTCAACATCTCCCTCTCCCTTGTAGCACTTATCAACCTTGCTCTTGTTCTTGTTGTACTTTTATAAGCCGTGTCACTTTACGGCGTAGGCGATCATGGCCTTCGACATCTCCCTCTCACTTGTAGCTCTTAACACCTTTTCTCTTGTTCTTGTTGTTCTTTTATAAGAAGTGTCACTTTAAGGATTAGGCGATCATGGCCTTCCACATCTCCCTCTCGCTTGTAGCTCTTAACACCTTTTATCTTGTTCTTGTTGTTCTTCTTTTATAAGCCGTGACCCTTTAAGACGTAGTTGATCTTGGCCTCCACATCTCCCTCTCTCTTGTAGCTCTTATCACCATTTCACTTGTTCTTGTTGTTCTTTTATAAGCCGTGTCACTTTTAGGCGTAGACGATCATAGTCTTCCACATCTCCCTATCCCTTGTAGCTCTGAACGCCTTTTCTCTTGTTCTTGTTGTTCTTTGTTCTTGTTGTTCTTCTTTTTTAAGCCGTGTCCCTTTAAGGCGATCATGGCGTTCCACATCTCCCAATCCTTTGTAGCTCCTAGCACCTTTTCGGTTGTTCTTGTTGTCTTTTTTATAATCCGTTCCACTTTAAGGCGATCAAGTCCTACCACATCTCCCCATCCCTTGTAGCTCTGAACACCTTTTCTCTTGTTCTTGTTGTACTTCTTTTTTAAGCCGTGTCACTTTAATGCGATCATGGCCTTCCACATCTCCTTATCCCTTGTAGCTCTTAAAAGCCTTTCTCTTGTTCTTGTTGTGCTTTCATAAGCCGTGTCACCTTAAGGCGATGATGGTCTTCCACATCTCCCGATCACTTGTAGCTCTGAACACCCTTTCTCTTGTTCTTGTTGTTCTTCTTTTATAAGCCGTCCCTTTAAGGCGATCATGGCCTTCCACATCTCCCTATCCCTTGTAGCTCTGAACACCTTTTCTATTGTCCTTGTTGTTCTTCTTTTATAAGCCGTGTCCCTGTAAGGCGATCATGGCCTTCCACATCTCCCTGCCCTGGGTAGCTCTTAACACTTTTTCTCTTTTTTTGTGTTTCTTAGGTTTAAGCCGTGTCACTTTAAGGCGATCATGTCCTTCCACATCTCCATATCCCCTGTAGCTCTGAACACCCTTTCTCTTGTTCTTGTTGTTATTCTTTTTGAAGCCGTGTCCTTTAAGGCGATCATGGCCTTCCGCCTCTCCCTATTCCTTGTAGACCTGAACACCTTTTCTCTTGTTCTTGTTGTTCTTCTTTTATAAGCCGTGTACCTTTAAGGCGATCCTGGCCTTCCACCTCTCCTTATCCCTTGTATCTCTGAACACCTTTTCTATTGTTCTTGTTGTTCTTCTTTTTGAAGCCGTGTCCCTTTAAGGCGATCATGGCCTTCCACATCTCTCCATGCCTTTTAGCTCTGAACACCTTTTCTCTTGTTCTTGTTGTTCTTCTTTTATAAGCCGTGTCACTTTAAGGCGATCATGGCCTCCCACACCTCACTATCCCTTGTAGCTATTAACACCCTTTCTCTTGTTGTTGTTGTTCTTCTTTTATAAGCCGTGTCACTTTAAGTTGGTCATGGCCTTCCACATCTCCCTATCCCTTGTAGCTCTTAGCATCCTTTCTCTTCTCCTTGCTGTTCTTCTTTTATAAGCCGTGTCACTTTATGGCGATCATGGCCGTACACATCTCCCTATCCCTTGTAGCTCTTAACACCCTTTCTCTTGTTCTTGTTGTTGTTCTTTTATAAATCGTGTCACTTGAAGGCGATCATGGCCTTCCACATCTCCCTATCCCTTGTACTTCTGAACACACTTTCTCTTGTTCTTGTGGCTCTACTTTTATAAGCCGTGTCACTTTAAGGCGATCATGGCCTTCCACATTTCCCTATCCCTTGTTGCTCTGAACACCTATTCTCTTATTGTTTTTGTTCTTCTTTTATAAGCCGTGTTACTTTAAAGCGATCATGGCCTCCCACATCTCCCTATCCCTTGTAGCTCTGAACACCTTCTCTCTTGTTCTTGTTGTTCTTCTTTTATAAGCCGTGTCTTTTTTAGGCGATCATGGCCTTTCACATCTCCCTATCCTTTGTAGCTCTTAATACCTTTTCTCTTATTCTTGTTGTTCTTCTTTTATAAGCCGTGTCACTTTAAGGCGATCATGGCCTTCCACATCTCCCTATCCCTTGTTGCTCTTAACACCTTTTCTCCTGTTCTTGTTGTTCTTCTTTTATAAGCCGTGTCACTTTAAGGCGATCATGGCATTCCACATCTACCTATCCCATGTAGCTCGTAAAAACCCTTTCTCTTGTTCTTGTTGTTCTTCTTTTATAAGCCGTGTCACTTTAAGGCGATCATGGCCTTCCACATCTCCCTATCTTTTGTATCTCTTAACACCCTTTCTCTTGCTCTTGTTGTTCTTCTTTTATAAGCTGTGTCACTTTAAGACGATCATGGCCTTCCACATATCCCTATCCCTTGTATCTCTTAACACCTTTTCTCTTGTTCTTGTTGTTATTCTTTTATAAGCCGTGTCACTTTAAGGCGTAGGTGCTCATGGCCTTCCACATCTCCTTATCCCTTGTAGTTCTGAACACCTGTTCTCTTGTTGTTTTTGATGTTCTTTTATAAGCCGTGTCAATTTAAAGCGTTCATGACCGTCCACCTCTCCCTATCCCTTGTTACTCTGAACAACTTTTCTATTGTTCTTGTTGTTCTTCTTTTATAAGCTGTGTCCCTTTAAGGCGATCATGGCCTTCCTCATCTCCCTATCCCTTTTAGATCTGAACACACTTTCTCTTGTTCTTGTTGTTCTTCTTTTATAAGTCGTGTCCCTTTTAGGCGAACATGGCCTTCCACATTTCCTTATCATTTGTTGCTCTGAACACCCATTCTCTTGTTCTTGTTCTTCTTTTATAAGCCGTGTCACTTTAAGGCGATCGTGGCTTTCCACATCTCCCTATCCCTGGTAGCTCTGAACACGTATTCTCTTGTTCTTGTTGTTCTTCTTTTATAACCGTGTCACTTTAAGGCGATCATGGCCTACCACATCCCCCTATCCATTGTAGCTCTTAACACCCTTTCTGTTGTTCATGTTGTTCTTCTTTTATAAGCCGTGTCCCTTTAAGGCGATCATGGCCTTCCACTTCTCTCCATGCATTTTAGCTCTTAACACCTTTTCTCTTGTTCTTGTTGTTCTTCTTTTATAAGCCGTGTTACTTCAAGGCGATCATGGCCTTCCACATCTCCCTATCCCTTGTAGCTCTTAAAACCTTTTCTCTTGTTCTTGTTGTTCTTCTTTTATAAGCCGTGTCACTTTAAGGCGATCATGGCTTTCCACACCTCCCTATCCCCTGTAGCTCTTAACAGCTTTTCTCTTGTTCTTGTTGTTGTTCTTTTATAAGCCGTGTCCCTTTAAGGCGATCATGGCCTTCCACTTCTCTCCATGCCTTTTAGCTCTTAACACCTTTTCTCTTGTTCTTGTTGTTCTTCTTTTATAAGCCGTGTCACTTTAAGGCGATCATGGCCTTCCACATCTCCCTATCCCTTGTAGCTCTTAAAACCTTTTCTATTGTTCTTGTTGTTCTTCTTTTATAAGCCGTGTTACTTTAAGGCGATCATGGCCTTCCACATCACCCTATCCCTTGTAGCTCTAAAACCTTTTCTCTTGTTCCTGTTGTTCTTCTTTTATAAGCCGTGTCACTTTAAGGCGATCATGGCCTTCCACATCTCCCTATCCCTTGTAGCTCTTAAAACCTTTTCTCTTGTTCTTGTTGTTCTTCTTTTATAAGCCGTGTCCCTTTAAGGCGATCATGGCCTTCCACTTCTCTCCATGCCTTTTAGCTGTTAACACCTTTTTTCTTTTTGTTCTTGTTGTTCTTTTTTAATAAGCGGTGTCCCTTTAAAGGCGATCATGGCCTTCCACTTCTCTCCATGCCTTTTAGCTCTTAACACCTTTTCTCTTGGTCTTTTTGTTCTTCTTTTATAAGCCGTGTCACTTTAAGGCGATCATGGCCTTCCACATCTCCCTTTATCCCTTGTAGCTCTTAAAACCTTTTCTCTTGTTCCTGTTGTTCTTCTTTTATAAGCCGTGTCACTTTTAGGCGATCATGGCCTTCCACATATCCCTATCCCTTGTAGTTCTTAACACCTTTTCTCTTGTTCTTGTTGTTCTTCTTTTTGAAGCCGTGTCCCTTTAAGGCGATCATGGCCTTCCACTTCTCTCCATGCCTTTTAGCTCTTAACACCTTTTCTCTTGTTCTTGTTGTTGTTCTTTTATAAGCCGTGTCCCTTTTAGGCGATCATGGCCTTCCACTTCTCTCCATGCCTTTTAGCTCTTAACACCTTTTCTCTTGTTCTTGTTGTTCTTCTTTTGAAGCCGTGTCCCTTTAAGGCGATCATGGCCTTCCAATTCTCTCCATGCCTTTTAGCTCTTAACACCTTTTCACTTGTTCTTGTTGTTCTTCTTTTTGAAGCCGTGTCCCTTTAAGGCGATCATGGCCTTCCACTTCTCTCCATGTCTTTTAGCTCTTAAAACCTTTTCTCTTGTTCTTGTTGTTCTTCTATTTGAAGCCGTGTCCCTTTAAGGCGATCATGGCCTTCCACTTCTCTCCATGCCTTTTAGCTCTTAACACCTTTTCTCTTGTTCTTGTTGTTGTTCTTTTATAAGCCGTGTCCCTTTAAGGCGATCATGGCCTTCCACTTCTCTCCATGCCTTTTAGCTCTTAACACCATTTCTCTTGTTCTTGTTGTTCTTCTATTTGAAGCCGTGTCCCTTTAAGGCGATCATGGCCTTCCACTTCTCTCCATGCCTTTTAGCTCTTAACACCTTTTCTCTTGTTCTTGTTGTTCTTGTTTTTGAAGCCGTGTCCCTTTAAGGCGATTATGGCCTTCCACTTCTCTCCATGCCTTTTAGCTCTTAACACCTTTTCTCTTGTTCTTGTTGTTCTTCTTTTTGAAGCCGTGTCCCTTTAAGGCGATCATGGCCTTCCACTTCTCTCCATGCCTTTTAGCTCTTAACACCTTTTCTCTTGTTCTTGTTGTTCTTTTTTTATAAGCCGTGTCTTTTTAAGGCGATCATGGCCTTCCACTTCTCTCCATGCCTTTTAGCTCTTAACACCTTTTCTCTTGTTCTATTTGTTCTTCTTTTATAAGCCGTGTCACTTAAAGGCGATCATGGCCTTCCACATCTCCCTATCCCTTGTAGCTCTTAAAACCTTTTCTCTTGTTCTTGTTGTTCTTCTTTTTGAAGCCGTGTCCCTTCAAGGCGATCATGGCCTTCCACTTCTCTCCATGCCTTTTAGCTCTTAACACCTTTTCTCTTGTTCTTGTTGTTCTTCTTTTATAAGCCGTGTCCCTTTAAGGCGATCATGGCCTTCCACTTCTCTCCATGCCTTTTAGCTCTTAACACCTTTTCTCTTGTTCTTGTTGTTCTTCTTTTATAAGCCGTGTCACTTTAAGGCGATCATGGCCTTCCACATCTCCCTATCCCTTGTAGCTCTTAAAACCTTTTCTCTTGTTCTTGTTGTTCTTCTTTTATAAGCCGTGTTACTTTAAGGCGATCATGGCCTTCCACATCACCCTATCCCTTGTAGCTCTAAAACCTTTTCTCTTGTTCCTGTTGTTCTTCTTTTATAAGCCGTGTCACTTTAAGGCGATCATGGCGTTCCACATCTCCCTATCCCTTGTAGCTCTTAAAACATTTCCCTTGTTCTTGTTGTTCTTCTTTTATAAGCCGTGTCCCTTTAAGGCGATCATGGCCTTCCACTTCTCTCCATGCCTTTTAGCTCTTAACACCATTTCTCTTGTTCTTGTTGTTCTTCTTTTTGAAGCCGTGTCCCTTTAAGGCTATCATGGCCTTCCACTTCTCTCCATGCCTTTTAGCTCTTAACACCTTTTCTCTTGTTCTTGTTGTTCTTCTTTTTGAAGCCGTGTCCATTTAAGGCGATCATGGCCTTCCACTTCTCTCCATGCCTTTTAGCTCTTAACACCTTTTCTCTTGTTCTTGTTGTTCTTCTTTTTGAAGCCGTGTCCCTTTAAGGCGATCATTGCCTTCCACTTCTCTCCATGCCTTTTAGCTCTTAACACCTTTTCTCTTGTTCTTGTTGTTCTTTTTTTATAAGCCGTGTCCCTTTAAGGCAATCATGGCCTTCCACTTCTCTCCATGCCTTTTAGCTCTTAAAACCTGTTCTCTTGTTCTTGTTGTTCTTCTTTTTGAAGCCGTGTCCCTTTAAGGCGATCATGGCCTTCCACTTCTCTCCATGCCTTTTAGCTCTTAAAACCTTTTCTCTTGTTCTTTTTGTTCTTCTTTTATAAGCCGTGTCACTTTAAGGCGATCATGGCCTTCCACATCTCCCTATCCCTTGTAGCTCTTAACACCTTTTCTCTTGTTCTTGTTGTTCTTCTTTTATAAGCCGTGTCCATTTAAGGCGATCATGGCCTTCCACTTCTCTCCATGCCTTTTAGCTCTTAACACCTTTTCTCTTGTTCTTGTTGTTCTTCTTTTTGAAGCCGTGTCTCTTTAAGGCGATCATGGCCTTCCACTTCTCTCCATGCCTTTTAGCTCTTAACAACTTTTCTCTTGTTCTTGTTGTTCTTTTTTTATAAGCCGTGTCCCTTTAACGCGATCATGGCCTTCCACTTCTCTCCATGCCTTTTAGCTCTTAACACCTTTTCTCTTGTACTTGTTGTTCTTCTTTTTGAAGCCGTGTCCCTTTAAGGCGATCATGGCCTTCCACTTCTCTCCAAGCCTTTTAGCTCTTAACACCTTTTCTCTTGTTCTTGTTGTTTCTTCTTTTTGAAGCCGTGTCCCTTTAAGGCGATCATGGCCTTCCACTTCCCTCCATGCCTTTTAGCTCTGAACACCTTTTCTCTTGTTCTTGTTGTTCTTCTTTTATAAGCCGTGTCACTTTAAGGCGATCATGGCCTTCCACATCTCCCTATCCCTTGTAGCTCTTAAAATCTTTTCTCTTGTTCTTGTTGTTCTTCTTTTATAAGCCGTGTTACTTTAAGGCGATCATGGCCTTCCACATCTCCCTATCCCTTGTAGCTCTTAAAACATTTCTCTTGTTCTTGTTGTTCTTCTTTTTGAAGCCGTGTCCCTTTAAGGCGATCATGGCCTTCCACTTCTCTCCATGCCTTTTATCTCTTAACACCTTTTCTCTTGTTCTTGTTGTTCTTCTTTTTGAAGCCGTGTCCCTTTAAGGCGATCATGGCCTTCCACATCTCTCCATGCCTTTTAGCTCTTAACACCTTTTCTCTTGTTCTTGTTGTTCTTCTTTTTGAAGCCGTGTCCCTTTAAGGCGATCATGGCCTTCCACTTCTCTCCATGCCTTTTAGCTCTTAACACCTTTTCTCTTGTGCTTGTTGTTCTTCTTTTATAAGCCGTGTCCGTTTAAGGCGATCATGGCCTTCCACTTCTCTCCATGCCTTTTAGCTCTTAACACCTTTTCTCTTGTTCTTGTTGTTCTTCTTTTATAAGCCGTGTCCCTTTAAGGCGATCATGGCCTTCCACTTCTCTCCATGCCTTTTAGCTCTTAACACCTTTTCTCTTGTTCTTGTTGTTCTTCTTTTTGAAGCCGTGTCCCTTTAAGGCGATCATGGTCTTCCACTTCTCTCCATGCCTTTTAGCTCTTAACACCTTTTCTCTTGTTCTTGTTGTTCTTGTTTTTGAAGCCGTGTCCCTTTAAGGCGATTATGGCTTTCCACTTCTCTCCATGCCTTTTAGCTCTTAACACCTTTTCTCTTGTTCTTGTTGTTCTTCTTTTTGAAGCCGTGTCCCTTTAAGGCGATCTTGGCCTTCCACTTCTCTCCATGCCTTTTAGCTCTTAACACCTTTCTCTTGTTCTTGTTGTTGTTCTTTTATAAGCCGTGTCCCTTTAAGGCGATCATGGCCTTCCACTTCTCTCCATGCCTTTTAGCTCTTAACACCTTTTCTCTTGTTCTTGTTGTTCTTTTTTTATAAGCCGTGTCCCTTTAAGGCGATCATGGCCTTCCACTTCTCTCCATGCCTTTTAGCTCTGCCCTCCTTTTCTCTTGTTCTTGTTGTTGTTCTTTTTTAAGCCGTGTCCCTTTAAGGCGATCATGACCTTCCACTTCTCTCCATGCCTTTTAGCTCTTAAAACCTTTTCTCTTGTCCTTGTTGTTCTTCTTTTTGAAGCCGTGTCCACCTAAGGCGATCATGGCCTTCCACTTCTCTCCATACCTTTTATCTGCACCACCTTTTCTCTTGTTCTTGTTGTTCTTCTTTTTGAAGCCGTGTCCCTTTAAGGCCTTCATCTCCATGCCCGCTTTACCCAGCTCTGCTGCCTTTTCTCTTGTTCTTGTTGTTCTTCTTTTTGAAGCCGTGTCCCTTTAAGGCGATCATGGCCTTCCACTTCTCTCCATGCCTTTTAGCTCTTAACACCTTTTCTCTTGTGCTTGTTGTTCTTCTTTTATAAGCCGTGTCCGTTTAAGGCGATCATGGCCTTCCACTTCTCTCCATGCCTTTTAGCTCTTAACACCTTTCTCTTGTTCTTGTTGTTCTTCTTTTATAAGCCGTGTCCCTTTAAGGCGATCATGGCCTTCCACTTCTCTCCATGCCTTTTAGCTCTTAACACCTTTTCTCTTGTTCTTGTTGTTCTTCTTTTTGAAGCCGTGTCCCTTTAAGGCGATCATGGTCTTCCACTTCTCTCCATGCCTTTTAGCTCTTAACACCTTTTCTCTTGTTCTTGTTGTTCTTGTTTTTGAAGCCGTGTCCCTTTAAGGCGATTATGGCTTTCCACTTCTCTCCATGCCTTTTAGCTCTTAACACCTTTTCCTCTTGTTCTTGTTGTTCTTCTTTTTGAAGCCGTGTCCCTTTAAGGCGATCATGGCCTTCCACTTCTCTCCATGCCTTTTAGCTCTTAACACCTTTTCTCTTGTTCTTGTTGTTGTTCTTTATAAGCCGTGTCCCTTTAAGGCGATCATGGCCTTCCACTTCTCTCCATGCCTTTTAGCTCTTAACACCTTTTCTCTTGTTCTTGTTGTTCTTTTTTTATAAGCCGTGTCCCTTTAAGGCGATCATGGCCTTCCACTTCTCTCCATGCCTTTTAGCTCTGCCTGCCTATTCTCTTGTTCTTGTTATTCTTGTTTTGAAGCCGTGTCTTTTTAAGGCGATCATGGCCTTCCGCTACTCTCCATGCCTTTTAGCTCTTAAAACCTTTCTCTTGTCCTTGTTGTTCTTCTTTTTGAAGCCGTGTCCCTTTAAGGCGATCATGGCCTTCCACTTCTCTCCATGCCTTTTAGCTCTTAACACCTTTTCTCTTGTTCTTGTTGTTTTCTTCTTTTATAAGCCGTGTCCCTTTAAGGCGATCATGGCCATCCACTTCTCTCCATGCCTTTTAGCTCTGAACACCTTTTCTCTTGTTCTTGTTGTTCTTCTTTTTGAAGCCACGTGTCCCTTTCTAAGGCGATCATGGCCTTCACTTCTCTCCATGACTTTTAGCTCTTAAAACCTTTTCTCTTGTTGTTGTTGTTCTTCTTCTTTTATAAGCCGTGTTAATTTAAGGCGATCATGGCCTTCCACATCTCCCTATCCCTTGTAGCTCTTAAAACATTTCTCTTGTTCTTGTTGTTCTTCTTTTTGAAGCCGTGTCCCTTTAAGTCGATCATGGCCTTCCACTTCTCTCCATGCCTTTTAGCTCTTAACACCTTTTCTCTTGTTCTTGTTGTTCTTCTTTTTGAAGCCGTGTCCATTTAAGGCGGTCATGGCCTTCCACTTCTCTCCATGCCTTTTAGCTCTTAACACCTTTTCTCTTGTTCTTGTTGTTTCTTCTTTTTGAAGCCGTGTCCCTTTAAGGCGATCATGGCCTTCCACTTCTCTCCATGCCTTTTAACTCTTAACACCTTTTCTCTTGTTCTTGTTGTTCTTCTTTTTGAAGCCGTGTCCCTTTAAGGCGATCATGGCCTTCCACTTCTCTCCATGCCTTTTAGCTCTGAACACCTTTTCTCTTGTGCTTGTTGTTCTTCTTTTTGAAGCCGTGTCCATTTCAGGTGATCATGGCCTTCCACTTCTCTCCATGGCTTTAGCTCTTAACACCTTTTCTCTTGTTCTTGTTGTTCTTCTTTTTGAAGCCGTGTCCCTTTAAGGCGATGATGGCCTTCCACTTCTCTCCATGCCATTTAGCTCTGAACACCTTTTCTGTTGTTTTTGTTGTTCTTCTTTTATAAGCTCTGTCACTTTAAGGCGATCATGGCCTTCCACATCTCCCTATCCCTTGTAGCTCTTAAAATCTTTTCTCTTGTTCTTGTTGTTCTTCTTTTATAAGCCGTGTCCCTTTAAGGCGATCATGGCCTTCCACATCTCCCTATCCCTTGTAGCTCTGATCGCCTTTTCTCTTGTTCTTGTTGTTCTTCTTTTATAAGCCGTGTTACTTAAAGGCGATCATGGCCTTCCACATCTCCCTATCCCTTGTAGCTCTGAACGCCTTTTCTCTTGTTCTTGTTGTTCTTCTTTTATAAGCCGTGTCCATTTAAGGCGATCATGGCCTTCCACATCTCCCTATCCCTTGTAGCTCTTAAAACCTTTTCTCTTGTTCTTGTTGTTCTTCTTTTTGAAGCCGTGTCCCTTTAAGGCGATCATGGCCTTCCACTTCTCTCCATGCCTTTTAGCTCTTGACACCTTTTCTCTTGTTCTTGTTGTTGTTCTTTTATAAGCCGTGTCCATTTAAGGCGATCATGGCCTTCCACTTCTCTCCATGCCTTTTAGCTCTTAACACCATTTCTCTTGTTCTTGTTGTTCTTCTTTTTGAAGCCGTGTCCCTTTAAGGCGATCATGGCCTACCACTTCTCTCCATGCCTTTTAACTCTTAACACCTTTTCTCTTGTTCTTGTTGTTCTTCTTTTTGAAGCCGTGTCCCTTTAAGGCGATCATGGCCTTCCACTTCTCTCCATGCCTTTTAACTCTTAACACCTTTTCTCTTGTTCTTGTTGTTCTTCTTTTTGAAGCCGTGTCCCTTTAAGGCGATCATGGCCTTCCACTTCTCTCCATGCCTTTTAGCTCTGAACACCTTTTCTCTTGTTCTTGTTGTTCTTCTTTTTGAAGCCGTGTCCATTTCAGGTGATCATGGCCTTCCACTTCTCTCCATGGCTTTAGCTCTTAACACCTTTTCTCTTGTTCTTGTTGTTCTTCTTTTTGAAGCCGTGTCCCTTTAAGGCAATCATGGCCTTCCACTTCTCTCCATGCCATTTAGCTCTGAACACCATTTCTGTTGTTCTTGTTGTTCTTCTTTTATAAGCTCTGTCACTTTAAGGCGATCATGGCCTTCCACATCTCCCTATCCCTTGTAGCTCTTAAAATCTTTTCTCTTGTTCTTGTTGTTCTTCTTTTATAAGCCGTGTCCCTTTAAGGCGATCATGGCCTTCCACATCTCCCTATCCCTTGTAGCTCTGATCGCCTTTTCTCTTGTTCTTGTTGTTCTTCTTTTATAAGCCGTGTTACTTAAAGGCGATCATGGCCTTCCACATCTCCCTATCCCTTGTAGCTCTGAACGCCTTTTCTCTTGTTCTTGTTGTTCTTCTTTTATAAGCCGTGTCCATTTAAGGCGATCATGGCCTTCCACATCTCCCTATCCCTTGTAGCTCTTAAAACCTTTTCTCTTGTTCTTGTTGTTCTTCTTTTTGAAGCCGTGTCCCTTTAAGGCGATCATGGCCTCCCACTTCTCTCCATGCCTTTTAGCTCTTAACACCTTTTCTCTTGTTCTTGTTGTTGTTCTTTTATAAGCCGTGTCCCTTTAAGGCGATCATGGCCTTCCACTTCTCTCCATGCCTTTTAGCTCTTAACATCATTTCTCTTGTTCTTGTTGTTCTTCTTTTTGAAGCCGTGTCCCTTTAAGGCGATCATGGCCTTCCACTTCTCTCCATGCCTTTTAACTCTTAACACCTTTTCTCTTGTTCTTGTTGTTCTTCTTTTTGAAGCCGTGTCCCTTTAAGTCGATCATGGCCTTCCACTTCTCTCCATGCCTTTTAACTCTTAACACCTTTTCTCTTGTTCTTGTTGTTCTTCTTTTTGAAGCCGTGTCCCTTTAAGGCGATCATGGCCTTCCACTTCTCTCCATGCCTTTTAGCTCTGAACACCTTTTCTCTTGTTCTTGTTGTTCTTCTTTTTGAAGCCGTGTCCATTTCAGGTGATCA
The DNA here is from genome assembly GCA_037127315.1 of Ascarosepion bandense. Taxonomy (NCBI): domain Eukaryota; kingdom Metazoa; phylum Mollusca; class Cephalopoda; order Sepiida; family Sepiidae; genus Ascarosepion; species Ascarosepion bandense. Next base: position 535,882 of record JBBBDQ010001558.1, on the reverse strand, counting down.
TGGCCTTCCACTTCTCTCCATGGCTTTAGCTCTTAACACCTTTTCCCTTGTTCTTGTTGTTCTTTTTTTATAAGCCGTGTCCCTTTAAGGCGATCATGGCCTTCCACTTCTCTCCATGCCTTTTAGCTCTGAACACCTTTTCTCTTGTTCTTGTTGTTCTTCTTTTATAAGCCGTGTCCCTTTAAGGCGATCATGGCCTTCCACTTCTCTCCATGCCTTTTAGCTCTTAACACCTTTTCTCTTGTTCTTGTTGTTCTTCTTTTTGAAGCCGTGTCCCTTTAAGGCGATCATGGCCTTACACTTCTCTCCATGACTTTTAGCACTTAAAACCTTTTCTCTTGTTGTTGTTGTTCTTCTTTTATAAGCCGTGTTACTTTAAGGCGATCATGGCCTTCCACTTCTCTCCATGCCTTTTATCTCTTAACACCTTTTCTCTTGTTCTTGTTGTTCTTCTTTTTGAAGCCGTGTCCCTTTAAGGCGATCATGGCCTTCCACTTCTCTCCATGCCTTTTAGCTCTTAACACCTTTTCTCTTGTTCTTGTTGTTCTTCTTTTTGAAGCCGTGTCCATTTAAGGCGGTCATGGCCTTCCACTTCTCTCCATGCCTTTTAGCTCTTAACACCTTTTCTCTTGTTCTTGTTGTTCTTCTTTTATAAGCCGTGTCCCTTTAAGGCGATCATGGCCTTCCACATCTCCCTATCCCTTGTAGCTCTTAAAACCTTTTCTCTTGTTCTTGTTGTTCTTCTTTTATAAGCCGTGTTACTTTAAGGCGATCATGGCCTTCCACATCTCCCTATCCCTTGTTGCTCTTAAAACCTTTTCTCTTGTTCTTGTTGTTCTTCTTTTATAAGCCGTGTCACTTTAAGGCGATCATGGCCTTCCACATCTCCCTATCCCTTGTAGCTCTTAACACATTTTCTCTTGTTCTTGTTGTTCTTCTTTTATAAGCCGTGTCCATTTAAGGCGATCATGGCCTTCCACTTCTCTCCATGCCTTTTAGCTCTTAACACCTTTTCTCTTGTTCTTGATGTTCTTCTATTTGAAGCCGTGTCCCTTTAAGGCGATCATGGCCTTCCACTTCTCTCCATGCCTTTTAGCTCTGAACACCTTTTCTCTTGTTCTTGTTGTTCTTCTTTTATAAGCTGTGTCACTTTAAGGCGATCATGGCCTTCCACATCTCCCTATCCCTTGTAGCACTTAAAATCTTTTCTCTTGTTCTTGTTGTTCTTCTTTTATAAGCCGTGTCACTTTAAGGCGATCATGGCCTTCCACATCTCCCTATCCCTTGTAGCTCTTAACACCTTTTCTCTTTTTCTTGTTGTTCTTCTTTTATAAGCCGTGTCCATTTAAGGCGATCATGGCCTTCCACATCTCCCTATCCCTTGTAGCTCTTAAAACCTTTTCTCTTGTTCTTGTTGTTCTTCTTTTTGAAGCCGTGTCCCTTTAAGGCGATCATGGCCTTCCACTTCTCTCCATGCCTTTTAGCTCTTAACACCTTTTCTCTTGTTCTTGTTGTTGTTCTTTTATAAGCCGTGTCCCTTTAAGGCGATCATGGCCTTCCACTTCTCTCCATGCCTTTTAGCTCTTAACACCATTTCTCTTGTTCTTGTTGTTCTTCTTTTTGAAGCCGTGTCCCTTTAAGGCGATCTTGGCCTTCCACTTCTCTCCATGCCTTTTATCTCTTAACACCTTTTCTCTTGTTCTTGTTGTTCTTCTTTTTGAAGCCGTGTCCCTTTAAGGCGATCATGGCCTTCCACTTCTCTCCATGCCTTTTAACTCTTAACACCATTTCTCTTGTTCTTGTTGTTCTTCTTTTTGAAGCCGTGTCCCTTTAAGGCGATCATGGCCTTCCACTTCTCTCCATGCCTTTTAGCTCTGAACACCTTTTCTCTTGTTCTTGTTGTTCTTCTTTTTGAAGCCGTGTCCGTTTGAGGCGATCATGGCCTTCCACTTCTCTCCATGGCTTTAGCTCTTAACACCTTTTCCCTTGTTCTTGTTGTTCTTTTTTTATAAGCCGTGTCCCTTTAAGGCGATCATGGCCTTCCACTTCTCTCCATGCCTTTTAGCTCTTAACACCTTTTCTCTTGTGCTTGTTGTTCTTCTTTTTGAAGCCGTGTCCCTTTAAGGCGATCATGGCCTTCCACTTCTCTCCATGCCTTTTAGCTCTTAACACCTTTTCTCTTGTGCTTGTTGTTCTTCTTTTATAAGCCGTGTCCATTTAAGGCGATCATGGCCTTCCACTTCTCTCCATGCCTTTTAGCTCTTAACACCTTTTCTATTGTTCTTGTTGTTCTTCTTTTTGAAGCCGTGTCCCTTTAAGTCGATCATGGCCTTCCACATCTCCCTATCCCTTGTAGCTCTTAAAACCTTTTCTCTTGTTCTTGTTGTTCTTCTTTTATAAGCCGTGTTACTTTAAGGCGATCATGGCCTTCCACATCTCCCTATCCCTTGTTGCTCTTAAAACCTTTTCTCTTGTTCTTGTTGTTCTTCTTTTATAAGCCGTGTCACTTTAAGGCGATCATGGCCTTCCACATCTCCCTATCCCTTGTAGCTCTTAACACATTTTCTCTTGTTCTTGTTGTTCTTCTTTTATAAGCCGTGTCCATTTAAGGCGATCATGGCCTTCCACTTCTCTCCATGCCTTTTAGCTCTTAACACCTTTTCTCTTGTTCTTGATGTTCTTCTATTTGAAGCCGTGTCCCTTTAAGGCGATCATGGCCTTCCACTTCTCTCCATGCCTTTTAGCTCTGAACACCTTTTCTCTTGTTCTTGTTGTTCTTCTTTTATAAGCTGTGTCACTTTAAGGCGATCATGGCCTTCCACATCTCCCTATCCCTTGTAGCACTTAAAATCTTTTCTCTTGTTCTTGTTGTTCTTCTTTTATAAGCCGTGTCACTTTAAGGCGATCATGGCCTTCCACATCTCCCTATCCCTTGTAGCTCTTAACACCTTTTCTCTTTTTCTTGTTGTTCTTCTTTTATAAGCCGTGTCCATTTAAGGCGATCATGGCCTTCCACATCTCCCTATCCCTTGTAGCTCTTAAAACCTTTTCTCTTGTTCTTGTTGTTCTTCTTTTTGAAGCCGTGTCCCTTTAAGGCGATCATGGCCTTCCACTTCTCTCCATGCCTTTTAGCTCTTAACACCTTTTCTCTTGTTCTTGTTGTTGTTCTTTTATAAGCCGTGTCCCTTTAAGGCGATCATGGCCTTCCACTTCTCTCCATGCCTTTTAGCTCTTAACACCATTTCTCTTGTTCTTGTTGTTCTTCTTTTTGAAGCCGTGTCCCTTTAAGGCGATCTTGGCCTTCCACTTCTCTCCATGCCTTTTATCTCTTAACACCTTTTCTCTTGTTCTTGTTGTTCTTCTTTTTGAAGCCGTGTCCCTTTAAGGCGATCATGGCCTTCCACTTCTCTCCATGCCTTTTAACTCTTAACACCATTTCTCTTGTTCTTGTTGTTCTTCTTTTTGAAGCCGTGTCCCTTTAAGGCGATCATGGCCTTCCACTTCTCTCCATGCCTTTTAGCTCTGAACACCTTTTCTCTTGTTCTTGTTGTTCTTCTTTTTGAAGCCGTGTCCGTTTGAGGCGATCATGGCCTTCCACTTCTCTCCATGGCTTTAGCTCTTAACACCTTTTCCCTTGTTCTTGTTGTTCTTTTTTTATAAGCCGTGTCCCTTTAAGGCGATCATGGCCTTCCACTTCTCTCCATGCCTTTTAGCTCTTAACACCTTTTCTCTTGTGCTTGTTGTTCTTCTTTTTGAAGCCGTGTCCCTTTAAGGCGATCATGGCCTTCCACTTCTCTCCATGCCTTTTAGCTCTTAACACCTTTTCTCTTGTGCTTGTTGTTCTTCTTTTATAAGCCGTGTCCATTTAAGGCGATCATGGCCTTCCACTTCTCTCCATGCCTTTTAGCTCTTAACACCTTTTCTATTGTTCTTGTTGTTCTTCTTTTTGAAGCCGTGTCCCTTTAAGTCGATCATGGTCTTCCACTTCTCTCCATGCCTTTTAGCTCTTAACACCTATTCTCTTGTTCTTGTTGTTCTTGTTTTGAAGCCGTGTCTTTTTAAGGCGATCATGGCCTTCCTCTTCTCTCCATGCCTTTTAGCTCTTAACACCTTTTCTCTTGTTCTTGTTGTTGTTCTTTTATAAGCCGTGTCCCTTTAAGGCGATCATGGCCTTCCACTTCTCTCCATGCCTTTTAGCTCTTAACACCTTTTCTCTTGTTCTTGTTGTTGTTCTTTTATAAGCCGTGTCCCTTTAAGGCGATCATGGCCTTCCACTTCTCTCCATGCCTTTTAGCTCTTAAAACCTTTTCTCTTGTTCTTGTTGTTCTTCTTTTTGAAGCCGTGTCCCTTTAAGGCGATCATGGCCTTCCACTTCTCTCCATGCCTTTTAGCTCTTAACACCTTTTCTCTTGTTCTTGTTGTTCTTCTTTTATAAGCCGTGTCCCTTTAAGGCGATCATGGCCTTCCACTTCTCTCCATGCCTTTTAGCTCTGAACACCTTTTCTCTTGTTCTTGTTGTTCTTCTTTTATAAGCCGTGTTACTTTAAGGCGATCATGGCCTTCCACATCTCCCTATCCCTTGTAGCTCTTAAAACATTTCTCTTGTTCTTGTTGTTCTTCTTTTTGAAGCCGTGTCCCTTTAAGGCGATCATGGCCTTCCACTTCTCTCCATGCCTTTTAGCTCTTAACACCTTTTCTCTTGTTCTTGTTGTTCTTCTTTTTGAAGCCGTGTCCATTTAAGGCGGTCATGGCCTTCCACTTCTCTCCATGCCTTTTAGCTCTTGACACCTTTTCACTTGTTCTTGTTGTTCTTCTTTTATAAGCCGTGTCATTCGAAGGCGATCATGGCCTTCCACATCTCCCTATCCCTTGTAGCTCTTAAAACCTTTTCTCTTGTTCTTGTTGTTGTTCTTTTATAAGCCGTGTTACTTTAAGGCGATCATGGCCTTCCACATCTCTCCCTATCCCTTTTTGCTCTTAAAACCTTTTCTCTTGTTCTTGTTGTTCTTCTTTTATAAGCCGTGTCACTTTAAGGCGATCATGGCCTTCCACATCTCCCTATCCCTTGTAGCTCTTAACACATTTTCTCTTGTTCTTGTTGTTCTTCTTTTATAAGCCGTGTCCATTTAAGGCGATCATGCCCTTCCACTTCTCTCCATGCCTTTTAGCTCTTAACACCTTTTCTCTTGTTCTTGTTGTTCTTCTTTTTGAAGCCGTGTTCCTTTAAGGCGATCATGGCCTTCCACTTCTCTCCATGCCTTTTAGCTCTGAACACCTTTTCTCTTGTTCTTGTTGTTCTTCTTTTATAAGCTGTGTCACTTTAAGGCGATCATGGCCTTCCACATCTCCCTATCCCTTGTAGCTCTTAAAATCTTTTCTCTTGTTCTTGTTGTTCTTCTTTTATAAGCCGTGTTACTTAAAGGCGATCATGGCCTTCCACATCTCCCTATCCCTTGTAGCTCTGAACGCCTTTTCACTTGTTCTTGTTGTTCTTCTTTTATAAGCCGTGTCACTTTAAGGCGATCATGGCCTTCCACATCTCCCTATCCCTTGTAGCTCTTAACACCTTTTCTCTTGTTCTTGTTGTTCTTCTTTTATAAGCCGTGTCCATTTAAGGCGATCATGGCCTTCCACTTCTTTCCATGCTTTTTAGCTCTTAACACCTTTTCTCTTCTTCTTGTTGTTCTTCTTTTTGAAGCCGTGTCCCTTTAAGGCGATCATGGCCTTCCACTTCTCGCCATGCCTTTTAGCTCTTAACACCTTTTCTCTTGTTCTTGTTGTTCTTCTTTTTGAAGCCGTGTCCCTTTAAGGCGATCATGGCCTTCCACTTCTCTCCATGCCTTTTAGCTCTTAACACTTTTTCTCTTGTTCTTGTTGTTCTTCTTTTTGAAGCCGTGTCCCTTTAAGGCGATCATGGCCTTCCACTTCTCTCCATGCCTTTAACTCTTAACACCTTTTCTCTTGTTCTTGTTGTTCTTTTTTTATAAGCCGTGTCCCTTTAAGGCGATCATGGCCTTCCACTTCTCTCCATGCCTTTTAGCTCTGAACACCTTTTGTCTTGTTCTTGTTGTTCTTCTTTTTGAAGCCGTGTCCGTTTAAGGCGATCATGGCCTTCCACTTCTCTCCATGCCTTTTAGCTCTTAAAACCTTTTCTCTTGTTCTTGTTGTTCTTCTTTTTGAAGCCGTGTCCCTTTAAGGCGATCATGGACTTCCACTTCTCTCCATGCCTTTTAGCTCTTAACACCTTTTCTCTTGTTCTTGTTGTTCTTCTTTTTGAAGCCGTGTCCCTTTAAGTCGATCATGGCCTTCCACTTCTCTCCATGCCTTTTAGCTCTTAACACCTTTTCCTCTTGTTCTTGTTGTTCTTCTTTTTGAAGCCGTGTCCCTTTAAGGCGATCATGGCCTCCCACTTCTCTCCATGCCTTTTAGCTCTTAAAAACTTTTCTCTTGTTGTTGTTGTTCTTCTTTTATAAGCCGTGCTACTTTAAGGCGATCATGGCCTTCCACATCTCCCTATCCCTTGTAGCTCTTAAAACCTTTTCTCTTGTTCTTGTTGTTCTTCTTTTATAAGCCGTGTTACTTTAAGGCGATCATGGCCTTCCACATCTCCCTATCCCTTGTAGCTCTTAAAACCTTTTCTCTTGTTCTTGTTGTTCTTCTTTTATAAGCCGTGTCACTTTAAGGCGATCATGGCCTTCCACATCTCTCTATCCCTTGTAGCTCTCAGCACCCTTTCTCTTGTTCTTGTTGTTGTTCTTTTATAAGTCGTGTCACTTGAAGGCGATCATGGCCTTCCACATCTCCCTGTCCCTTGTAGCTCTGAACGCCTTTTCTCTTGTTCCTGTTGTTCTTCTTTTATAAGCCGTGTCACTTTAAGGCGATCATGGCCTTCCACATCTCCCTATCCCGTGTTGCTCTGAACGCCTTTCCTCTTGTTCTTGTTGTTCTTCTTTTATAAGCCGTGTCCCTTTAAGGCGATCATGGCCTTCCACATCTCCCTATCCCTTGTAGCTCTGAACGCCTTTTCTCTTGTTCTTGTTGTTCTTCTTTTATAAGCCGTGTCACTTTAAAGCGATCATGGCCTTCCACATCTCCCTATCCCGTGTAGCTCTGAACGCCTTTTCTCTTGTTCTTGTTGTTCTTCTTTTATAAGCCGTGTCACTTTAAGGAGATCATGGCCTTCCACATTTCCCTATCACTTGTAGCTCTTAACACCCTTTATCTTGTTCTTGTTGTTGTTCTTTTATAAGTCGTGTCACTTGAAGGCGATTATGGCCTTCCACATCTCCCTATCCCTTGTAGCACTTAACACCCTTTCTCATGTTCTTGTTCTTCTTTTATAAGCCGTGTCACTTTAAGGCGATCTTGGCCTTCCACATCTCCCTATCCCTTGTAGCTCTGAACGCCTTTTCACTTGTTCTTGTTGTTCTTCTTTTATAAGCCGTGTCACTTTATGGCGATCATGGCCTTCCACATCTCCCTATCCCTTGTAGCTCTGAACAGGTATTTTCTCGTTCTGTTATATATCGACAAACAACAAACACGCATATATATAAAAATATAAAGTTACATTTTTATTAATGACGATGAACCGTGTAGCATAGGGAACAGAGAATTGAGAGAGCGCGCTTCTAATGGGTTGACGGGAGTGTAGTCTTATCTGTTGTGTCTCTCTCTTCACCGGCCGATCTCTGTTGCTCCTCTACTGACGAATCCGTGTGCCGAGGTCTTTTTATAATCTTCCAGAACCGGTACTTTTTCTTCCGGTTTTGCCTCGCCCACGCACGCCCACGTAATTCTCAGAGACACCTGTTCTGGTTGCCTCTATAGCTATTTCCGCTGCTGCCGGAAATAAGGTCAAACGACATCCGTTCCTTTCAACGACCGGAAACACCCTCGCTTGCATCAGCCTTCCTCGGGTGGCGCCAGATTTTTATATTACATTCCTCGCCCTCCCATTTTCCAAAATATTCACCTAAGAACATTTTAAGCGCAACACCCCCACACTCCTCCCCATGCCACACAAGCCCGAAAATTGTATAAAATATGTGCACGCCAAAACAAGAAAACATGTGCATGCCGAAACAAAAAAAAAACAACAAAAAAATATATAGGGGAGCCTACTTCGGCAACCAACAATGTTCGTGTCCATCGTGAAAATTGTTCTACCAGCTCGATGTTTCATTGTTCTTTTTTTTTTTTTTCTTTTTTAATATCCATTTTCACAGAATTGGGCAAAGTTCTTAAAAATGTTCATTTTCTTTCTCGACTCTATCCATAAGCGTAGACGCCTCGATGCACGACCACATGATCATAGGCGGTAACCGCGCCCCAGTTTCTAAACTGACATCGAGTAAATGACCTTTGACCAACACCATGCGTGTTTCTGCTCGAGTTTATTGTTACACATGTAACTTAATTTAATTTAATTTAATTTCAAACATACTATGTTTGAACACAGAAAAATGGCCATTATCTGCAGTACATATCATTCATAGTCTGACCGAGAAATGTTCAATAGAAAATGAAGAAAATTACCCTGATTCCAACGTTAATCCGCATGCAATTTACTTGTGGAGGATTAGAGGTTTCATCTATACTAATTTAGTCTAAAACAATGGACCCGTGACTCGTAGTTCCTTAATTTGTACAATGTTTTCTATTCCTTGAACTACTTCTTCTGGATTCGACTCCAAGCATATCTGGTTTGTTGACATCTCTCTGTTTAACGCAGAGACATTTGAGTGTTGATCACCCGTTGACCCCGGAGTACTATTCACAACGGATAACTCCCTTTCCTTTCCCGAAGCACTGTTGCTTCTTTCACACTTAAAAATCCGCTCCCTAGCTATTATTCCAAGGATTATCATAACGCCGACCATGCCAGCAATGACTCCTATCGTCAACTTCTTCGGGAGTTCTTCATATCCTTCACTAAATCTTTCCATATCTATCTGTTCCAAGGTATTTACTAGTTTGCGGATAGGAATCTCCTCCATATCGCGCAATTCTACCGGCATGGTGTCCACTGAAAAATTGGGAAATTTCTGCGTAATTGGGGACCAAACCACTGAACCAGAGACGAATAATTTACTTTATGCTTTAGATACTATTAATAATTTTCCACGTTTGTGTCTTCCTAACTATTTCACTTAAACTATCGTTAATCCTCCCACTGCTTCTTTCCCAATCCTATAGCATATCAGCCAATAAGTCTACAAGACTTTTCAGTTGTTCTTTCTTTCTGTTCCGATCAACTGTGGAATCGGCAGGTCTATCCGTGTCAATATAAAGATTTCAGAAATTAATATATCTTCAAAAGATATTTCCCAAGTCACATAAATGAAAATTCACAGAGGATGTTGAATTGATGGGAACCTGCACAAAAGCATAATTCACAAACATAGAAATGTAAATCATTTTGTAGTGTACAGTCATTGAAAAGAAATCCAAAAAAAAGAAAACCTAACACTGCACAAACCAAAGAAAACATTGTTATCAACAAGTTAATCCAATTATCCACTTTAAAGAGTAGAAGAAACTTCCTTTACATGATTTTACATTTCACTTACTCAATAAAAGTAAGATTAATTAAGCAACATACCAGTAAACTCACTTCACATATATGGTAAAATATTAACAAAAAAAATAAATCATTAACTCAGATGTTTTATACTTACAGATAGGTAATTATCTCAACTTTATTCCTCCGGTCAACCCCAACCTAAGCGCTCTCCGCTAGGCGTACTACTCTCTGCATGTAGTCCTGCACCCACTCCGTTCTACCCTTAATGTGTTCGACACCGAACAATCCACATTTCTCAATTCTAGGGTCAGATCGGCAAAAGTATGCTGTTCCATTTTTTTTTCTAACTAGACTTATAAACAAGAGCAGAACACACACACTATCAAATCAAAGAGTCACCTACCTTGGCTGATGTCTATAGTCGTGCGGCTGCTTCTATTTTCGTTTTCATTTTTCTTTCTATCTGGTAGTTTTAAGTCCGTTGAATTTCAATCGTCGCCGTGGCAACCAGCTCGCATCTAACTGTTTTGTTGTCTCAAAACACCAAGTTACTAGGCACCAATTACGTGTCTTAATGACTGAGCCGGTTAGAATAGCGAACAGAGAATTAAGAAAGCGCGCTTCTAATGGGTTGACGGGAGTGTAGTCTCATCTGTTGTGTCTCTCTCTTCAACGGCCGATCTCTGTTGCTCCTCTACTGACGAATCCGTGTGCCGAGGTCTTTTTATAATCTTCCAGATCCGGGACTTTTTCTTCCGGTTTTGCCTCGCCCACGCACGCCCACGTAATTCTCAGAGACACCTGTTCTGGTTGCCTCTGTAGTTATTTCCACTGCTGCCGGAAATAAGGTCAAACGACATCCGTTCCTTTCAACGACCGGAAACACCCTCGCTTGCATCAGCCTTCCTCGGGTGGGGCCAGATTGTTATATTACAGTTCTTGTTGTTCTTCTTTTATAAGCCGTGTCACTTTAAGGCGATCATGGCCTTCCATACCTCCCTATCCCTTGTAGCTCTTGACACCCTTTCTCTTGTTCTTGTTGTTCTTCTTTTATAAGCCGTGTCACTTTAAGTCGATCATGGCCATCTACATCTCCCTATCTCTTGTAGCTCTGAACGCCTTTTCTCTTGTTCTTGTTGTTCTTCTTTTATAAGCCGTGTTAATTTAAGGCGATCATGGCCTTCCACATCTCTCCATGCCTTGTAGCTCTGTACGCCTTTTCTCTTGTTCTTGTTGTTTTTCTTTTATAAGCCGTGTCACTTTAAGGCGATCATGGCTTTCCACATCTCCCTATACCTTGTAGCTCTTAACACCCTTTCTCTTGTTCTTGTTGGACTTCTTTTATAAGCAGCGTCACTTTAAGGCGATCATGGCCTTCCAAATCACCCAATCCCTTGTAGCTCTGAACACCTTTTCTCGTGTTCTTGTTGTTCTTCTATTATAAGCCGTGTCCCTTTAAGGCGATCATGGCCTTCCACATCTCTCCATGCCTTTTAGCTCTGAACACCTTTTCTCTTGTTCTTGTTGTTCTTCTTTTATAAGCCGTGTCTCTTTAAGGCGATCATGGCTTTCCACATCTCCCTATCCTTTGTAGCTCTGAACGCCTTTTCTCTTGTTCTTGTTGTTCTTCTTTTATAAGCCGTGTCACTTTAAGGCGATCATGGCCTTCCACATCTCGCTATCCCTTGTAGCTCTTAAAAACCTTTCTCTTGTTCTTGTTGTTCTTCTTTTATAAGCCGTGTCATTTTAAGGCGATCATGGCCTCCCACACCTCACTATCCCTTGTAGCTATTAACACCCTTTCTCTTGTTCTTGTTGTTCTTCTTTTATAAGCCGTGTCACTTTAAGTTGGTCATGGCCTTCCACATCTCCCTATCCCTTGTAGCTCTTAGCACCCTTTTTCTTGTCCTTGCTGTTCTTCTTTTATAAGCCGTGTCACTTTATGGCGATCATGGCCTTCCACATCTCCCTATCCCTTGTAGAACTTAACACCCTTTCTCTTGTTCTTGTTCTTCTTTTATAAGCCGTGTCACTTTAAGGCGATCATGGCCTTCCACATCTCCCTATCTCTTGTAGCTCTGAACGCCTTTTCTCTTGTTCTTGTTGTTCTTCTTTTATAAGCCGTGTCCCTTTAAGGCGATCATGGCCTTCCACATCTCGCTATCCCTTGTAGCTCTTAAAAACCTTTCACTTGTTCTTGTTGTTCTTCTTTTATAAGCCGTGTCACTTTAAGGCGATCATAGCCTCCCACACCTCACTATCCCTTGTAGCTATTAACACCCTTTCTCTTGTTCTTGTTGTTCTTCTTTTATAAGACGTGTCACTTTAAGTTGGTCATGGCCTTCCACATCTCCCTATCCCTTGTAGCTCTTAGCACCCTTTCTCTTGTCCTTGCTGTTCTTCTTTTATAAGCCGTGTCACTTTATGGCGATCATGGCCGTACACAGCTCCCTATCCCTTGTAGCTCTTAACACCCTTTCTCTTGTTCTTGTTGTTGTTCTTTTATAAATCGTGTCACTTTAAGGCGATCATGGCCTTCCACATCTCCCTATCCCTTGTAGCTCTTAAGACCCTTTCTCTTGTTCTTGTTGTTGTTCTTTTATAAATCGTGTCACTTGAAGGCGATCATGGCCTTCCACATCTCCCTATCCTTGTAGCACTTAACACCCTTTCTCTTGTTCTTGTTCTTCTTTTATAAGCCGTGTCACTTTAAGGCGATCATGGCCATCTACATCTCCCTATCTCTTGTAGCTCTGAACGCCTTTTCTCTTGTTCTTGTTGTTCTTCTTTTATAAGCGTGTCCCTTTAAGGCGATCATGGCCTTCCATATCTCCTTATCCCTTTTAGCACTTAACACCTTTTCTCTTGTTCTTTTTGTTCTTCTTTTATAAGCCGTGTCACGTTAAGGCGATCATGGCCTTCCACATCTCCCTATCCCTTGTAGCTCTTAACGGCATTTCTCTTGTTCTTCTTGTTCTTTTTTATAAGCCGCGACACTTTAAGGCGATCATGGCCTTCCACATCTCCCTATCCCTTGTAGCTCTTAACACCTTTTCTCTTGTTCTTGTTGTTCTTCTTTTATAAGCCGTGTCACTTTAAGGCGATCATGGCCTTCCACATCTCTCCATGCCTTTTAGCTCTGTACGCCTTTTCTCTTGTTCTTGTTGTTCTTCTTTTATAAGCCGCGTCACTTTAAGGCGATCATGGCCTTCCACATCTACCTATCCTTTGTAGCTCTTAACACCGTTACTTTTGTTCTAGTTGGTCTTCTTTTATAAGCCGTGTCACTTTCAGGCGATCATGGCTTTCCACATCTTGTTGTTCTTCTTTTATAAGCCGTGTCCCATTAAGGCGATCATGGCCTTCCACATCTCTCCATGCCTTGTAGCTCTGTACGCCTTTTCTCTTGTTCTTGTTGTTCTTCTTATATAAGCCGTGTCAATTTTAGGCGATCATGGCCTTCCACATCTCCCTATCCCTTGTAGCTCTTAACACCCTTTCTCTTGTTCTTGTTGTTCTTCTTTTATAAGCCGTGTCACTTTATGGCGATCATGGCCTTCCACGTCACCCTATCCCTTGTATCTCTGAACACCTTTTCTCTTGTTCTTGTTGTTCTTCTTTTATAAGCCGTGTCATTTTAAGGCGATCATGGCCTTCCATATCTCCGTATCTCTTGTAGCTCTTGACACCCTTTGTCTTGTTCTTGTTGTTCTTCTTTCATAAGCCGAGTTACTTTAAGGCGATCATGGCCTTCCACATCTCCCTATCACTCGTAGCTCTCAACACCTTTTCTCTTGTTCTTGTTGTTCTTCTTTTATAAGCCGAGTTACTTTAAGGCGATCATGGCCTTCCACATCACCATATCCCTTGTAGCTCTTAACACCTTTTCTCTTGTTCATTTTATTCTTCTTTTATAAGCCGCGTCACTTTAAGGCGATCATGGCCTTCCACATCTCCCTATCCCTTGTAGCTCTTAACACTTTTTCTCTTGTTCTTGTTGTTCTTCTTTTATAAGCCGTGTCCCTTTAAGGCGATCATGGCCTTCCACAAGTCTCCATGCCTTGTAGCTCTGTACGTCTTTTCTCTTGTTCTTGTTGTTCTTCTTTTATAAGCCGTGTCATTTTAAGGCGATCATGGCCTTCCACATTTCCCTATCTCTTTTAGCTCTGAACACCCTTTCTCTTGTTCTTGTTGTTTCTCTTTTATAAGCCGCGTCATTTAAGGCGATAATGGCCGTCCACATCTCCCTATCCCTTGTAGCTCTTAACAACTATTCTCTTGTTCTTGTTGTTCTTCTTTTATAAGCCGTGTCCCTTTAAGGCGATCATGGCCTTCCACATCTCCCTGTCCCTTGTAGCTCCTAACACCTTTTCTATTGTTCTTGTTGTTCTTCTTTTATAAGCCGTGCTACTTTAAGGCGATCATATTCTTCTACATTTCCCTATCTCTTTTAGCTCTGAACACCCTTTCTCTTGTTCTTGTTGTTCTTCTTTTATAAGCCGCGTCACTTTAAGGCGATCATGGCCTTCCACATCTCCCTATCCCTTGTAGCTCTTAACACCCTTTCTCTTGTTCTTGTTGTTCTTCTTTTATAAGCCATGTCCCTTTAACGCGATCATGGCCTTCCACATCTCTCCATGCCTTGTAGCTCTGAACACCTCTTCTCTTGTTCTTTTTGTTCTTCTTTTATAAGCCGCGTCAATTTAAGACGATCATGGCCTTCCACACCTCCCTATCCCTTGTAGCTCTTAACGCCATTTCTCTTGTTCTTCTTGTTCTTCTTTTATAACCCGCGACACTTTAAGGCGATCATGGCCTTCCACATCTCCCTATCCCTTGTAGCTCTTAACACCTTTTCTCTTGTTCTTGTTGTTCTTCTTTTATAAGCCGTGTCACTTTAAGGCGATCATGGCCTTCCACATCTCTCCATGCCTTGTAGCTCTGTACGACTTTTCTCTTGTTCTTGTTGTTCTTCTTTTATAAGCCGCGTCATTTAAGGCGATCATGGCCTTCCACATCTACCTATCCCTTGTAGCTCTTAACACCGTTTCTTTTGTTCTAGTTGGTCTTCTTTTATAAGCCGCGTCACTTTCAGGCGATCATGGCTTTCCACATCTTGTTGTTCTTCTTTTATAAGCCGTGTCCCTTTAAGGCGATCATGGCCTTCCACATCTCTCCATGCCTTGTAGCTCTGTACGCCTTTTCTCTTGTTCTTGTTGTTCTTCTTTTATAAGCCGTGTCAATTTAAGGCGATCATGGCCTTCCACATCTCCCTATCCCTTGTAGCTCTTAACACCCTTTCGCTTGTTCTTGTTGTTCTTCTTTTATAAGCGGTGTCACTTTATGGCGATCATGGCCTTCCACATCTCCCTATCCCTTGTAGCTCTTAACACCCTTTTTCTCTTGTTCTTGTTGTTCTTCTTTTATAAGCCGTGTCCCTTTAAGGCGATCATGGCCTTCCACAAGTCTCCATGCCTTGTAGCTCTGTACGTCTTTTCTCTTGTTCTTGTTGTTCTTCTTTTATAAGCCGTGTCATTTTAAGGCGATCATGGCCTTCCACATTTCCCTATCTCTTTTAGCTCTGAACACCCTTTCTCTTGTTATTGTTGTTTCTCTTTTATAAGCCGCGTCATTTAAGGCGATAATGGCCGTCCACATCTCCCTATCCCTTGTAGCTCTTAACAACTATTCTCTTGTTCTTGTTGTTCTTCTTTTATAAGCCGTGTCCCTTTAAGGCGATCATGGCCTTCCACATCTCCCTGTCCCTTGTAGCTCCTAACACCTTTTCTATTGTTCTTGTTGTTCTTCTTTTATAAGCCGTGCTACTTTAAGGCGATCATATTCTTCTACATTTCCCTATCTCTTTTAGCTCTGAACACCCTTTCTCTTGTTCTTGTTGTTCTTCTTTTATAAGCCGCGTCACTTTAAGGCGATCATGGCCTTCCACATCTCCCTATCCCTTGTAGCTCTTAACACCCTTTCTCTTGTTCTTGTTGTTCTTCTTTTATAAGCCATGTCCCTTTAACGCGATCATGGCCTTCCACATCTCTCCATGCCTTGTAGCTCTGAACACCTCTTCTCTTGTTCTTTTTGTTCTTCTTTTATAAGCCGCGTCAATTTAAGACGATCATGGCCTTCCACACCTCCCTATCCCTTGTAGCTCTTAACGCCATTTCTCTTGTTCTTCTTGTTCTTCTTTTATAACCCGCGACACTTTAAGGCGATCATGGCCTTCCACATCTCCCTATCCTTTGTAGCTCTTAACACCTTTTCTCTTGTTCTTGTTGTTCTTCTTTTATAAGCCGTGTCACTTTAAGGCGATCATGGCCTTCCACATCTCTCCATGCCTTGTAGCTCTGTACGACTTTTCTCTTGTTCTTGTTGTTCTTCTTTTATAAGCCGCGTCATTTAAGGCGATCATGGCCTTCCACATCTACCTATCCCTTGTAGCTCTTAACACCGTTTCTTTTGTTCTAGTTGGTCTTCTTTTATAAGCCGCGTCACTTTCAGGCGATCATGGCTTTCCACATCTTGTTGTTCTTCTTTTATAAGCCGTGTCCCTTTAAGGCGATCATGGCCTTCCACATCTCTCCATGCCTTGTAGCTCTGTACGCCTTTTCTCTTGTTCTTGTTGTTCTTCTTTTATAAGCCGTGTCAATTTAAGGCGATCATGGCCTTCCACATCTCCCTATCCCTTGTAGCTCTTAACACCCTTTCGCTTGTTCTTGTTGTTCTTCTTTTATAAGCGGTGTCACTTTATGGCGATCATGGCCTTCCACATCTCCCTATCCCTTGTAGCTCTTAACACCCTTTTTCTTGTTCTTGTTGTTGTTCTTTTATAAATCGTGTCACTTGAAGGCGATCATGGACTTCCACATCTCCCTATCCCTTGTAGCACTTTACACCCTTTCTCTTGTTCTTGTTGTTTCTCTTTTATAAGCCGCGTCATTTAAGGCGATAATGGCCGTCCACATCTCCCTATCCCTTTTAGCTCTTAACACCTTTTCTCTTGTTCTTGTTGTTCTTCTTTTATAAGCCGTGTCCCTTTAAGGCGATCATGGCCTTCCACATCTCCCTGTCCCTTGTAGCTCCTAACACCTTTTCGCTTGTTCTTGTTGTTCTTCTTTTATGAGACGTGCTACTTTAAGGCGATCATGTTCTTCTACATTTCCCTATCTCTTTTAGCTCTGAACACCCTTTCTCTTGTTCTTGTTGTTCTTCTTTTATAAGCCGCGTCACTTTAAGGCGATCATGGCCTTCCACATCTCCCTATCCCTTGTAGCTCTTAACACCCTTTCTCTTGTTCTTGTTGTTCTTCTTTTATAAGCCATGTCCCTTTAACGCGATCATGGCCTTCCACATCTCTCCATGCCTTGTAGCTCTGAACACCTCTTCTCTTGTTCTTTTTGTTCTTATTTTATAAGCCGCGTCAATTTAAGACGATCATGGCCTTCCACACCTCCCTATCCCCTGTAGCTCTTAACACATTTTCTCTTGTTCTTGTTGTTCTTCTTTTATAAGCCGTGTCACTTTCAGGTGACCATGGCCTTCCACATCTCCCTATCCCTTGTAGCTCTTAACGCCATTTCTCTTGTTCTTCTTGTTCTTCTTTTATAACCCGCGACACTTTAAGGCGATCATGGCCTTCCACATCTCCCTATCCCTTGTAGCTCTTAACACCTTTTCTCTTGTTCTTGTTGTTATTCTTTTATAAACCGTGTCACTTTAAGGCGATCATGGCCTTCCACATCTCTCCATGCCTTGTAGCTCTGTACGACTTTTCTCTTGTTCTTGTTGTTCTTCTTTTATAAGCCGCGTCACTTTAAGGCGATCATGGCCTTCCACATCTACCTATCCCTTGTAGCTCTTAACACCGTTTCTTTTGTTCTAGTTGGTCTTCTTTTATAAGCCGCGTCACTTTCAGGCGATCATGGCTTTCCACATCTTCTTTTTCTTCTTTTATAAGCCGTGTCCCTTTAAGGCGATCATGGCCTTCCACATCTCTCCATGCCTTGTAGCTCTGTACGCCATTTCTCTTGTTCTTGTTGTTCTTCTTTTATAAGCCGTGTAAATTTAAGGCGATCATGGCCTTCCACATCTCCCTATCCCTTGTAGCTCTTAACACCCTTTCGTTTGTTCTTGTTGTTCTTCTTTTATAAGCGGTGTCACTTTATGGCGATCATGGCCTTCCAGATCTCCCTATCCCTTGTAGCTCTTAACACCCTTTTTCTTGTTCTTGTTGTTGTTCTTTTATAAATCGTGTCACTTGAAGGCGATCATGGCCTTCCACATCTCCCTATCCTTGTAGCACTTAACACCCTTTCTCTTGTTCTTGTTGTTTCTCTTTTATAAGCCGCGTCATTTAAGGCGATAATGGCCGTCCACATCTCCCTATCCCTTGTAGCTCTTAACACCTTTTCTCTTGTTCTTGTTGTTCTTCTTTTATAAGCCGTGTCCCTTTAAGGCGATCATGGCCTTCCACATCTCCCTGTCCCTTGTAGCTCCTAACACCTTTTCGCTTGTTGTTCTTCTTTTATAAGCCGTGCTACTTTAAGGCGATCATGTTCTTCTACATTTCCCTATCTCTTTTAGCTCTGAACCCCCTTTCTCTTGTTCTTGTTGTTCTTCTTTTATAAGCCGCGTCACTTTAAGGCGATCATGGCCTTCCACATCTCCCTATCCCTTGTAGCTCTTAACACCCTTTCTCTTGTTCTTGTTGTTCTTCTTTTATAAGCCATGTCCCTTTAACGCGATCATGGCCTTCCACATCTCTCCATGCCTTGTAGCTCTGAACACCTCTTCTCTTGTTCTTTTTTTCTTCTTTTATAAGCCGCGTCAATTTAAGACGATCATGGCCTTCCACACCTCCCTATCCCCTGTAGCTCTTAACACATTTTCTCTTGTTCTTGTTGTTCTTCTTTTATAAGCCGTGTCACTTTAAGGCGATCATGGCCTTCCACATCTCCCTATCCCTTGTAGCTCTTAACGCCATTTCTCTTGTTCTTCTGGTTCTTCTTTTATAACCCGCGAAACTTGAAGGCGATCATGGCCTTCCACATCTCCCTATCGCTTGTAGCTCATAACACCTTTTCTCTTGTTCTTGTTGTTCTTCTTTTATAAGCCGTGTCACTTTAAGGCGATCATGGCCTTCCACATCTCTCCATGCCTTGTAGCTCTGTACGCCTTTTCTCTTGTTCTTGTTGTTCTTCTTTTATAAGCCGCGTCAATTTAAGGCGATCATGGCCTTCCACATCTACCTATCCCTTGTAGCTCTTAACACCGTTTCTTTTGTTCTAGTTGGTCTTCTTTTATAAGCCGCGTCACTTTCAGGCGATCACTTGGCTTTCCACATCTTGTTGTTCTTCTTTTATAAGCCGTGTCCCTTTAAGTCGATCATGGCCTACCACATCTCTCCATGCCTTGTAGCTCTGTACGCCTTTTCTCTTGTTCTTGTTGTTCTTCTTTTATAAGCGGTGTCACTAGCCGATCATGGCCTTCCCTTCTCCTATCCTTGTAGCTCTTCACCCTTTTCTTCTTCTTGTTGTTGTTCTTTTATAAAATCGTGTCACTTGAAGGCGATCATGGCCTTCCACATCTCCCTATCCTTGTAGCACTTAACACCCTTTCTCTTGTTCTTGTTGTTGTTCTTTTACAATCTTGTCACTTTAAGGCGATCATGGCCTTCCACATCTCTCCTATCCCTTGTAGCTCTTAACACCCTTTCTCTTGTTCTTGTTGTTGTCCTTTTATAAATCGTGTCCTTGGCTTGATCACAGCTTCCCATTTCCCTATCCTTGTAGCACTTAACGCCCTTTCTCTTGTTCTTGTTCTTCTTTTATAAGCCGTGTAACTTTAAGGCGATCGTAGCCATCCACATCTCACTATCCCTTGTAGCTCTGAACGCCTTTTCTCTTGTTCTTGTTGTTCTTCTTTTATAAGCCGTGTCACTTTATGGCGATCATGGCCTTCCACATCTCCCTATCCCTTGTAGCTCTTAACACCTTTTCTCTTGTTCTTGTTGTTCTTCTTTTTATAAGCCGTGTCATTTTAAGGCGATCAAGGCCTTCCATATCTCCGTATCTCTTGTAGCTCTTGACACCCTTTCTCTTGTTCTTGTTGTTCTTCTTTTATAAGCCGTGTCACTTTAAAGTCGATGTATGCATCTACATCTCTATCTCTTGTAGCTCCTGAACGCCTTTTCTCTTGTTCTTGTTGTTCTTATTTTATAAGCCGAGTTACTTTAAGGCGATCATGGCCTTCCATCTCCATATCCTTGTAGCTCTTAACACCTTTTCTCTTGTTCTTGTTGTTCTTCTTTTATAAACCGCGTCACTTTAAGGCGATCATGGCAGCCCATCTCCCTATCCTTGTAGCTCTTAACACTTTTTTCTCTTGTTCTTTTTGTTCTTCTTTTATAAGCGGTGTCCCTTTAAGGCGATCTTGGCCTTCCACAAGTCTCCATGCCTTGTAGCTCTGTACGGCTTTTCTCTTGTTCTTGTTGTTCTTCTTTTATAAGCCGGGTTACTTTAAGGCGATCATGGCCTTCCACATCTCCCTATCGCCTTATTAACACCTTTTCTCTTGTTCTTGTTGTTCTTTCTTTTATAAGCCGTGTCCCTTTAAGGCGATCATGGCCTTCCACATTTCCCTGTCCTTTATAGCTCCTAACACCTTTTCGCTTGTTCTTGTTGTTCTTCTTTTATAAGCCGTGCTACTTTAAGGCGATCATGTTCTTCTACATTTCCCTATCTTTTTTTAGCTCTGAACCCTTTCTCTTGTTCTTGTTGTTCTTCTTTTTATAAGCACGCGTCACTTTAAGGCGATCATGGCCTTCCACATCTCCCTATCCCTTGTAGCTCTTAACACCCTTTCTCTTGTTCTTGTTGTTCTTCTTTTATAAGCCATGTCCCTTTAACGCGATCGCGGCGCCCATCTCTCCATGCCTTGTAGCTCTGAACACCTCTTCTCTTGTTCTTTTTCTTCTTTTATAAGCCGCGTCAATTTAAGACGATCATGGCCCCTTCCTCCCTATCCCCTGTAGCTCTTAACACATTTTTCTCTTGTTCTTGTTGTTCTTCTTTTTTATAAGCCGTGTCACTTTAAGGCGATGATGGCCTTCCACATCTCCCTATCCCTTGTAGCTCTTAACGCCATTTCTCTGTTCTTCTGGTTCTTCTTTTATAACCCGCGAAACTTTAAGGCGATCATGGCCTTCCACATCTCCCTATCGCTTGTAGCTCTTAACACCTTTTTCTTGTTCTTGTTGTTCTTCTTTATAAGCCGTGTCACTTTAAGGCGATCATGGCCTTCCACATTCCTCCATGCCTTGTAGCTCTGTACGCCTTTTCTCTTGTTCTTGTTGTTCTTCTTTTATAAGCCGCGTCAATTTAAGGCGATCATGGCCTTCCACATCTACCTATCCCTTGTAGCTCTTAACACCGTTTCTTTTGTTCTAGTTGGTCTTCTTTTATAAGCCGCGTCACTTTCAGGCGATCATGGCTTTCCACATCTTGTTGTTCTTCTTTTATAAGCCGTGTCCCTTTAAGTCGATCATGGCCTACCACCTCTCTCCATGCCTTGTAGCTCTGTACGCCTTTTTCTCTTGTTCTTGTTGTTCTTCTTTTATAAGCGGTGTCACTTTATGGCGATCATGGCCTTCCACATCTCCCTATCCCTTGTAGCTCTTAACACCCTTTTTCTTCTTTTCTTGTTGTTGTTCTTTATAAATCGTGTCACTTGAAGGCGATCATGGCCTTCCACATCTCCCTATCCTTGTAGCACTTAACACCCTTTCTCTTGTTCTTGTTGTTGTTCTTTTATAAATCTTGTCACTTTAAGGCGATCATGGCCTTCCACATCTCCCTTATCCCTTGTAGCTCTTAACACCCTTTCTCTTGTTCTTGTTGTTGTCCTTTTATAAATCGTGTCACTTCTGAAAGATCAGCGGCTCTGCCATTTCCCTATCCCTTGTAGCACTTAACGCCCTTTCTCTTGTTCTTGTTCTTCTTTTATAAGCCGTGTAACTTTAAGGCGATCATGGCCATCCACATCTCACTATCCCTTGTAGCTCTGAACGCCTTTTTCTCTTGTTCTTGTTGTTCTTCTTTTATAAGCCGTGTCACTTTATGGCGATCATGGCCTTCCACATCTCCCTATCCCTTGCGCTCAACACCTTTTCTCTTGTTCTTGTTGTTCTTCTTTTATAAGCCGTGTCATTTTAAGGCGATCAAGGCCTTCCATATCTCCGTATCTCTTGTAGCTCTTGACACCCTTTCTCTTGTTCTTGTTGTTCTTCTTTATAAGCCGTGTCACTTTAAGTCGATCATGGCCATCTACATCTCCCTATCTCTTGTAGCTCTGAACGCCTTTTCTCTTGTTCTTGTTGTTCTTATTTTATAAGCCGAGTTACTTTAAGGCGATCATGGCCTTCCACATCTCCATATCCCTTGTAGCTCTTAACACCTTTTCTCTTGTTCTGTTGTTCTTCTTTATAAACCGCGTCACTTTAAGGCGATCATGGCCTTCCACATCTCCCTATCCCTTGTAGCTCTTAACACTTTTTCTCTTGTTCTTTTTGTTCTTCTTTTATAAGCGGTGTCCCTTAAGGCGGATTATGGCCTTCCACAAGTCTCCATGCCTTGTAGCTCTGTACGGCTTTTCTCTTGTTCTTGTTGTCCTTCTTTTATAAGCCGAGTTACTTTAAGGCGATCATGGCCTTCCACATCTCCCTATCCCTTTGTAGCTCTTAACACCTTTTCTCTTGTTCTTGTTGTTCTTCTTTATAAGCCGTGTCCCTTTAAGGCGATCATGGCCTTCCACATTTCCCTGTCCTTTATAGCTCCTAACACCTTTCGCTTGTTCTTGTTGTTCTTCTTTTATAAGCCGTGCTACTTCTAAGGCGATCATATGGCCTTCTACATTTCCCTATCTCTTTTAGCTCGAACACCCTTTCTCTTGTTCTTGTTGTTCTTCTTTTATAAGCCGTGTCCCTTTAAGGCGATCATGGCCTTCCACATCTCTCCATGCCTTGTAGCTCTGAACACCTCTTTCTCTTGTTCTTTTTGTTCTTCTTTTATAAGCCGCGTCACTTTAAGACGATCATGGCCTTCCACACCTCCCTATCCCCTGTAGTCTTTAACACCTTTTCTTGTTCTTGTTGTTCTCTTATAAGCCGTGTCACTTTCAGGTGATCATGGCCTTCCCCATCTCCCTATCCCTTGTAGCTCTGAATACCTTTTCTCTTGTTCTTGTTGTTCTTCTTTTATAAGCCAGTCAATTTCAGGTGATCATGGCCTTCCACATTCCCCTATCCCTTGTAGTTCTTAACACCTTTTCTCTTGTTCTTGTTGTTCTTCTTTTATTAGTCGTGTCACTTTTAAGACGATCGTGGCCTTCCACACCTCCCTATCCCCTGTAGCTCTGAACGCCTTTTCTCTTGTTCTTGTTGTTCTTCTTTTATAAGCCAAGTTACTTTCAGGTGATCATGGCCTTCCACATCTCCCTAACCTTTGTAGCTCTTAACACCTTTTCTCTTGTTCTTGTTGATGTTCTTTTATAAGCCGTGTCACTTCAAGACGATCATGGCCTTCCACATCTCCCTATCCCTTGTAGCTCTTAACACCCTTTCTTTTGTTCTTGTTGTTCTTCTTTTATAAGCCGTGTCACTTTAAGGCGATCATGGCCTTCCACATCCTCTCTGTTCTGCTAGCTCTGAGCACTTTTCTCTTGTTCTTGTTGTTCTTCTTTTATAAGCCGTGTCATTTTAAGGCGATCATGGCCTCCTACATCTCCCTATCCCTTGTAGCTTTGAACACTTTTCTCTTGTTCTTGTTGTTCTTTCTTCTTTTTATAGCCGTGTCACTTTAAAGGCGATGTGGTCTTCCACATCTCCCCTATCCTTGTAGCTCAGAACGCCTTTTTCTTGTTCTTGTTGTTCTTCTTTTATAAGCCGTGTCACTTTAAGGCGATCTTTGTATCCCATCTCCCTATCTCTTGAAGCTCAGCACGCCTTTTTTCTTGTTCTTGTTGTTCTTCTTTTATATGCCGTGTCACTTTAAGGCGAACATGGTCTTCCACATCTCCCTATCCCTTGTAGCTCTTAACACCTTTTCTCTTGTTCTTGTTGTTGTTTTTTTATAAGCCGTGTCACTTTAAGGCGATCATGGCCTTCCACATCTCCCTATCCCTTGTAGCTCTTAACACCATTTCTCTTGTTCTTGTTGTTGTTCTTTTATAAGCCGTGTCACTTTAAGGCGATCATGGCCTTGCACATCTCCCTATCCCTTGTAGCTCTTAACACCTTTTCTCTTGTTCTTGTTGTTGTTCTTTTATAAGCCGTGTCACTTTAAGGCGATCATGGCCTTCCACATCTCCCTATCCCTTGTAGCTCTTAACACCTTTTCTCTTGTTCTTGTTGTTGTTTTTTTATAAGCCGTGTCACTTTAAGGAGATCATGGCCTTCCACATCTCCCTATCCCTTGTAGCTCTTAACACCTTTTCTCTTGTTCTTGTTGTTCTTCTTTTCTAAGCCGTGTTACTTTAAGACGATCATGGCCTTCCACATTTCCCTATCTCTTTTAGCTCTGAACACCCTTTCTCTTGTTCTCCTTGTTCTTCTTTTATAAGCCGCGTCACTTTAAGGCGATCATGGCCTTCCACATCTCCCTATCCCTTGTAGCTCTTAACACCCTTTCTCTTGTTCTTGTTGCACTTCTTTTATAAGCCGTGTCACTTTAAGGCGATCATGGCCTTCCACATCTCCCTATTCCTTGTAGCTCTGAACGCCTTTTCTCTTGTTCTTGTTGTTTTTTTTTTATAAGCCGTGTCACTTTATGGCGATCATGGCCTTCCACATCTCCCAATCCCTTGTAGCTCTGAACGCCTTTTCTCTTGTTCTTGTTGTTTTTTTTTATAAGCCGTGTCACTTTATGGCGATCATGGCCTTCCACATCTCCCTATCCCTTGTAGCTCTTAACACCCTTTTTCTTGTTCTTGTTGTTGTTCTTTTATAAATAGTGTCACTTGAAGGCGATCATGGCCTTCCACATCTCCCTATCCCTTGTAGCACTTAACACCCTTTCTCTTGTTCTTGTTGTTGTTCTTTTATAAATCGTGTCACTTTAAGGCGATCATGGCCTTCCACATCTCCCTATCCCTTGTAGCACTTAACACTCTTTCTCTTGTTCTTGTTCTTCTTTTATAAGCCGTGTAACTTTAAGGCGATCATGGCCATCCACATCTCACTATCCCTTGTAGCTCTTAACACTTTTTCTCTTGTTCTTTTTGTTCTTCTTTGATAAGCCGTGACCCTTTAAGGCGATCATGGCCTTCCACAAGTCTCCATGCCTTGTAGCTCTGTACGCCTTTTCTCTTGTTCTTGTGGTTTTTCTTTTCTTTTATAAGCCGCGTCACTTTAAGGCGATCATGGCCTTCCACATCTCCCTATCCCTTGTAGCTCTTAACACTTTTTCTCTTGTTCTTTTTGTTCTTCTTTGATAAGCCGTGACCCTTTAAGGCGATCATGGCCTTCCACAAGTCTCCATGCCTTGTAGCTCTGTACGCCTTTTCTCTTGTTCTTGTGGTTCTTCTTTTATAAGCCGTGTCACTTTAAGGCGATCATGGCCTTCCACATTTCCCTATCTCTTTCAGCACTGAACACCCTTTCTCTTGTTCTTGTTGTTTCTCTTTTATATGCCGCGTCATTTAAGGCGATAATGGCCTTCCACATCACCCTATCCCTTGTAGCTCTTAACACCTTTTCTCTTGTTCGTTTTGTTCTTCTTTTATAAGCCGTGTCCCTTGAAGGCGATCATGGCCTTCCACATCTCCCTGTCCCTTGTAGCTCCTAACACATTTTCGCTTGTTCTTGTTGTTCTTCTTTTTAAGCCGGGCTAATTTAAGGCGATCATGGCCTTCTACATTTCCCTATCTCTTTTAGCTCTGAACAACCTTTCTCTTGTTCTTGTTGTTCTTCTTTTATAAGCCGCGTCACTTTAAGGCGATCATGGCCTTCCACATCTCCCTATCCCTTGTAGCTCTTAACACCCTTTCTCTTGTTCTTGTTGTTCTTCTTTTATAAGCCGTGTCCCTTTAACGCGATCATGGCCTTCCACATCTCTCCATGCCTTGTAGCTCTGAACACCACTTCTCTTGTTCTTTTTGTTCTTCTTTTATAAGCCGCGTCACTTTAAGACGATCATGGCCTTCCACACCTCCCTATCCCCTGTAGCTCTTAACACATTTTCTCTTGTTCTTGTTGTTCTTCTTTTATAAGCCGTGTCACTTTCAGGTGATCATGGCCTTCCACATCTCCCTATCCCTTGTATCTCTGAATACCTTTTCTCTTGTTCTTGTTGGTCTTCTTTAATTAAGCCGTGTCAATTTCAGGTGATCATGGCCTTCCACATCTCCCTATCCCTTGTAGCTCTTAATATCTTTTCTCTTGTTCTTGTTGTTCTTCTTTTATAAGCCGGGTCACTTTAAGACGATCGTGGCCTTCCACACCTCCCTATCCCCTGTAGCTCTTAACACCTTTTCTCTTGTTCTTGTTGTTCTTCTTTTATAAGCCTAGTTACTTTCAGGTGATCATGGCCTTCCACATCTCCCTATCCTTTTTAGCTCTGAACACCTTTTCTCTTGTTCTTGTTGTTGTTCTTTTATAAGTCGTGTCACTTTAAGACGATCATGGCCTTCCACATCTCCCTATCCCTTGTAGCTCTTAACACCCTTTCTTTTGTTCTTGTTGTTCTTCTTTTATAACCCGTGTCACTTTAAGGCGATCATGGCCTTCCACATCTCCCTATTCCTTGTAGCTCTGAACGCCTTTTCTGTTGTTGTTGTTGTTCTTCTTTTATAAGCCGTGTCATTTTAAGGCGATCATGGCCTTCTACATCTCCCTATCCCTTGTAGCTTTGAACTCCTTTCCTCTTGTTCTTTTTGTTCTTCTTTTATAAGCCGTGTCCCTTTAAGGCGATCATGGTTTTCCACATCTCCATATCCCTTGTAGCTCAGAACGCCTTTTTTCTTGTTCTTGTTTTTCTTCTTTTATAAGCCGTGTCACTTTAAGGCGAACATGGCCTTCCACATCTCCCTAATTTTTGTAGCTCTTAACACCTTTTCTCTTGTTCTAGTTGTTCTTCTTATATAAGCCGTGTCACTTTAAGGCGATCATGGCCTTCCACATCTCCCTATCCCTTGTAGCTCTTAACACCTTTTCTCTTGTTCTTGTTGTTCTTCTTTTATAAGCCTTGTCACTTTAAGGCGATCATGGCCTACCACATTTCTCTATCCCTTGTAGCTCTGAACACGTATTCTCTTGTTCTTGTTGTTCTTCTTTTATAAGCCGTGTCACTTTAAGGCGATCATGGCAATCCACATCTCCCTATCCGTTGTAGCTCTGAACACATTTTCTCTTGTTTTTGTTGTTCTTCTTTCATAAGCCGTGTCTCTTTAAGGTGAACATGGCCTTCCACATCTCCCTATCCCTTGTAGCTCTTAACACCCTTTCTCATGTTCTTGTTGTTCTTCTTTTATAAGCCGTGTGCCTTTAACGCGATCATGGCCTTCCACATCTCTCCATGCCTTGTAGCTCTGAACACCTCTTCTCTTGTTCTTGTTGTTCTTCTTTTATAAGCCGCGTCACTTTAAGACGATCATGGCCTTCCACACCTCCCTATCCCCTGTAGCTCTTAACACATTTTCTCTTGTTCTTGTTGTTTTTCTTTTATAAGCCGTGTCACTTTAAGACGATCATGGCCTTCCACACCTCCCTATCCCCTGTAGCTCTTAACACCTTTTCTCTTGTTGTTGTTGTTGTTCTTTTATAAGCCGTGTCACTTTAAGACGATCATGGCCTTCCACATCTCCCTATTCCTTGTAGCTCTGAACGCCTTTTCTCTTGTTCTTGTTGTTCTTCTTTTATAAGCCGTGTCACTTTATGGCGATCATGGCCTTCTACATCTTCCTATCCCTTGTAGCTTTGAACGCCTTTTCTCTTGTTCTTGTTGTTCTTCTTTTATAAGCCGTGTCCCTTTAAGGCGATCATGGTCTTCCACATCTCCCTATCCCTTGTAGCTCAGAACGCCTTTTTTCTTGTTCTTGTTGATCTTCTTTTATAAGCCGTGTCACTTTAAGGCGATCATGGCCTTCCACATCTCCCTAATTTTTGTAGCTCTTAACACCTTTTCTCTGTTCTTGTTGTTCTTCTTATATAAGCCGAGTCATTTAAGGCGATCATGGCCTTCCACATCTCCCTATCCCTTGTAGCTCTTAACACCTTTTCTCTTGTTCTTGTTGTTCTTCTTTTATAAGCCGTGTCTCTTTAAGGCGATCATGGCCTACCACATTTCTCTATCCCTTGTAGCTCTGAACACGTATTCTCTTGTTCTTGTTGTTCTTCTTTTATAAGCCGTGTCACTTTAAGGCGATCATGGCCTTCCACATCTCCCTATCCGTTGTACCTCTGAACACCCTTTTTCTTGTTCTCGTTGTTCTTCTTTAATAAGCCGCGTCACTTTAAGGCGATCATGGCCTTCCACATCTCCCTATCCCTTGTAGCTCTTAACACCCTTTCTCTTGTTCTTGTTGCTCTTCTTTTATAAGCCGTGTCACTTTAAGGCGATCATGGCCTTCCACATCTCCCTATTCCTTGTAGCTCTGAACGCCTTTTCTCTTGTTCTTGTTGTTCTTTTTTTATAAGCCGTGTCACTTTATGGCGATCATGGCCTTCCACATCTCCCTATCCCTTGTAGCTCTGAACACGTATTCTCTTGTTCTTGTTGTTCTTCTTTTATAAGCCGTGTCACTTTAAGGCGATCATGGCCTTCCACATCTCCCTATTCCTTGTAGCTCTGAACGCCTTTTCTCTTGTTCTTGTTGTTCTTCTTTTATAAGCAGTGTCACTTTAAGGCGATCATGGCCTTCTACATCTCCCTATCCCTTGTAGCTCTTAACACTTTTTCTCTTGTTCTTTTTGTTCTTCTTTTATAAGCCGTGTCCCTTTAAGGCGATCATGGCCTTCCACATCTCCCTGTCCCTTGTAGCTCCTAACACCTTGTCGCTTGTTCTTGTTGTTCTTCTTTTATAAGCCTGCTACTTTAAGGCGATCATGGCCTTCCACATTTCCCTATCCCTTGTAGCTCTTAACACTTTTTCTCTTGTTCTTGTTGTTCTTCTTTTATAAGCCGCGTCACTTTAACGTGATCATGGCCTTCCACATCTCTCCATGCCTTGTAGCTCTGAACACCTCTTCTCTTGTTCTTGTTTTTCTTCTTTTATAAGCCGCGTCACTTTAAGACGATCACGGCCTTCCACACCTCCCTATCCCCTGTAGCTCTTAACACATTTTCTCTTGTTCTTGTTGTTCTTCTTTTATACGCCGTGTCACTTTCAGGCGATCATGGCCTTCCACATCTCCCTATCCCTTGTAGCTCTTATCACCCTTTCTCTTCTTTTTCTTCTTCTGTTATGAGCCCTGTCTCTTCAGGGCGAAGGTGATCATGCCTTTCCACATCTTTCTCTCCCTTGTAGCTCTTAACACCCTCCTCATTTTCTTGTTCTTTTTCTCTTATGAGCCGTGTCTCTTTAAGGCGTTGGCGATCATGGCTTTCCACATCTCCCTATCCCTTGTAGCCCTTAACACCCTTTCTCTTATATATATAGATATGAACAAATTGTGATAGATGTGAACTGAATGAGATATGAACAGACTGAGATAGATAGAATGATAGATAGATAGATCATGAATACAATTAGATAGATAGATAGATAGATAGATAGATAGATAGATAGATAGATAGATAGATGATGATAGATAGTTCATGAATACAATTAGATAGATAGATAGATAGAATGATAGATAGATAGATCATGAATACAATTAGATAGATAGATAGATAGATAGATAGATAGATAGATAGATAGATAGATAGATAGATAGATAAGTCAATTGGAAAGTGTTGAAATAATCGGACAGTTTGAAATAAACATGCACACGTGGAGAAAATATTGAATTAACAACAAGTCCTGAATAACTAAGTCGGGGGAAAATGTCAAACTACATACAACCGACAAGGCCTTTCTATTTCTAAGATAGATAGATAGATAGATAGATAGAGAGAGAGAGAGAGAGGTGGGGGGGGGGGGCAGAATAGAACGAGACATAGATATGAAAGAAATATATATATATATATATATATATATATATGCATATAGATTCAGATGAAGTAGATAGATAGCTAGCTAGCTAGTTAGCTAGCTAGATAGATAGATAGATAGATGTAAAAGAAAAAGTGGTGACCCACAGTGAGAAAACGCGTAATTAACAACGAGTCATGAATAACTAAGTCGGGTGAAAAATCAAAATATACATAGGTGACGAAGCCTCTTTATTCTTAATGCTAGAGAATATATAAATAAATGCCGGAGAACTCGGAATTGTAAAACTATTGGTTCTCATTACCTGAATATATATATATATATATATATATATATATATATATATATATATATATATATATATGTTGTAATTTTGTTATTACAATGGATTATAAAAGCATTATATCACTACACAAAAATTTTCGCGTTTCAGAACAATACTGTTCATCAGATGATATGTTAAATGGTGAAAATGATTTATTTTTTAAATATAAGATTAATTCATTGTTATTTAAAAAACTTAGTGAGTGGTATTTGGAGGAAATGCTCTAGGTTTGTCAATATATTTCAATTAAAAAAGAGAATTAGGTAACCATGGAGTTTTAAAATTTGGGTCGTGAAAGGAAGCTGGATGGCCTGGTGTCTAGATATGTCACTTTTTAATTTTGTCTGGATAAAATACATAGTGGAACCATAGATTTTTAAATGGGTAGACAAAAATATTTAACAACATTTTATTTTTAGTTTTTTATTAAAAATTAGAATTAATTAAATGGGCTGGAATGTTTAATTCAGAATTAAGATTAAGTAATTATGATATATAGGATGTGCGTGGTGGTCCAGTGGATATCGGCTCGGAACAAGAGATCGGAGAGCCGAGTTCGAATTCCAGTTGAATTCTTTGCATTCACTTACGCGCAAATACCCTTGGGAAAGGTATTAATCCGTCTCTTCCTTCCAGTTATGGGTTAAGTAACAGGACAGATTGGATTCTATAGCCTTGGCTGGCAACCAGTCTATCGCAGAAAGCAATGGCAACCTATTGCGGGATAATTTTCTGCACAGTCAGTCATGTCTCTTTCGAGACATGATCGCCCAAGAGTGTTTCACCTATGGCACTTAACTGACTGAATTATGAATTCTTTTTTTAAGAAAAACAGTTAAGCAGTGTATGGGTAATTTATTTGAGTAAAATAATTGTTATTTTTTGAGTTATGCTGGATTATAAGTTATAAATTGAACATTGTAATTACTTAAATTTTAAAGAAAATTATTTTGTCTGAGGAAGGTACATAGTAGAAACACACACTAATAAAATATGTAAACAATAAGTATATCCAAAAATCGCTGAAAAAACAACATAGTCTGAAGGAAAAGGCCTCAAACTAAATAAAAACAAAGTTTTCTCGGTAAAATGTTTATGCTATCACGAAAAGAATAGATCAATGTATTTTTTAATTATTAAAAAAAAATTAATTGTTTCTAACAGGTTCATTTAGCAATGGAAAATCTTTTTTCTCTCGTCAGTGCGAGGTATAAATTGATGCCAGAGTTTATTACGTCAAAACGTAATATTACACAAAGCCATTTTTGACTTTGAAAGACACATTTAATTGGAAATTCTTGCAAAAATCAAACAATGGTCGGATTTTAATGAAAAATTCAGGATTTATTCATAATTGACTGAAATCAGTTTCGAAGTAATTATTTTAGAAAATATTACTAAAAACATTTTTGTTTACTTAAGTTAACCCCCACCAATTAATTTCCAGAAATGTTAAAAATGCGAAGAGGCCTCAACATAAAAATAATTTTAATTAAATTCAGGAATCACTGGGGAATGCTAATCAACTGTCTTTTTTTCTTCAAAACCTGCTCATTTTTAGAAAATCTGCTCGAAAACAAATGTGCAATAAAACTGTGCCATTTTTTATTTGGATAAACGTTTAATTGCTTTTATAAACATAAATTAAAATGATATAGTCTAGATAGAAAAAAGTTCGATTAATAATGAATTTTTACAAGACTTATTTTCATTTTTATTATTTTTTATTAAGTAATTTCTAAACAGTTTCAAAAATTTTTAAAAACTTCCTCCTCATAGGTCTCCCAGAATGTTTGAAATTAATGTGTGGCGAATATATTTACTAATCGAAAAATCAAAAAACTTACTGTAAATAAGAGTGCTCATTTTTTGTTAAAGAATTAAAACATTTTAATTTTCTGCATGTTGATTACCAGTATTTTGTTTGTACGGGTGGCCGTACGCGATCTTTATCATTAAAAGGCCACGTGATTCAAGGGTTGTCATCCCTTACATGAAAAAATCCGTATATAAACGTTTTTATACCAATTTCATTTTCGATACTTTTGGTCATCTCCTGTACATAATTCCTTAACGTCTCTGATAAGATGATGACAGCTGCGATATCAAGGCTACCGTAGTTGAGAGACGCTTTTTTGAAAACGTTCAGGCAGTAAGCAAGTAATTTTTGTTTCAGGGGAACTTCAGGTAAGTTTAAATTTTGTAATTTGAATAAAATAATGTGTCAGCGAGATGTATTTTATTTTTGTAAGATTTTTTAAAATTGAGAATTTGGCTTCTGTTTACAACCGATGAAAAATGTCAGAAAATTTGAAATTAAAAAAAAAAATTAAACCTAAGATTTTTTTATTCCGATTAATATAATTTCGGTTTGAAATACACCAGCGTATTTTGCTTACTGTAATTAGTAAATTTAATCTCTTGGCTTTTAATTAAAGCTAAAGTTATAGGTTCAAGAAAACTTTTTATTTTTAAAAATTCAATTTAAATTGAGGTATCGAAAATTTGAGTGGAGGTACCTAAAACAACAATTTTTAGCATCGTGTTGAATTGTTTTTTTTTTTTTAACTACTTCATGCGTAAAGGAACTGAAATGTTTAGGTTAGGGTTAGGGTTAAATAATATTAAGAAAACTAAATAAGTATTATGTGGGTCATTTATTGTAGTAAAATATTTACTTTTATCATCCAGATAAACTTCAAATAAACTACTTCATGCGTAAAGGAACTGAAATGTTTAGGTTAGGGTTAGGGTTAGGATTAAATAATATTAAGAAAACTAAATAAGTATTATGTGGGTCATTTATTGTAGTAAAATATTTTTTTAGTTTTAAGTTATAAATGAAATATTGTAGATTTTCAAATTTTAAAAGACACTGGATAAGATACATTGTGGGACCATACATTATTTAAATGGGCAGACAACAATCTTCAACAGCAGGCTGGACTTCAGGGTTTTTTAATTAGATTTTGTACTACCTCATGAGTAGATGTGATGGAACGTATAACTTAGGATCAAGATGTAATAATTATGGCATACTAAACTATATTATAGATTAGAAAACTAGTTAAGTATTGTGTGGATCTTTTATTTTGGTAAAATAATCTTTAATTATTTATGTTATATTGGAGCATAAGTTAGAAATAAAACATTGAAATCAATTAAAATTTAAAGATTTTGTTTATTTTTTATAACCTTATGAGTAAAGGGGCTGGAATGTTTAGGTTAGAATTAAATAATTATAGTATGAAAAGGTATATTGTAGTTAAGAAAACCAAGCAGTATTTTATGGGCCATTTATTTCAGTAAATTTTAATTTTTAAGTTATATTGGAGCAGAAGTTATAAATGAAACATTATAAGTAATTAAATTTAAAAAAATATTTTCCATGTTTACATAAAATATATTCCATGTTTACATAAAACGGTCAATTCATTTTTACGGTTCAGTAGTTCACCATTTTTAAAGAATCTTAAAATCTGAAGCTTTTCACTCAGGCACAAAAAGCAGATGCCGTAAAACGTATTACAGACTTTTTTCTTTTCTTTTTTTTCCAGAATTTTCCATTTTGCTTTGGAGGTTTTGTTTGTATCCTTTAACTTCCAAAAACACGTAGAAAGAGATGTTTTGTTTCAGTACGTGTTGTTTTTTAAGGAAATTAAGTGTATATACCAATGCTGTATAAAAGTGTTCTTAGTAGATTCAGTGTGAACTGTTTTAATAGTTGGGTTTTCATTTGATGTTATATTACATTGGTACACAATAGAATTTGTTAAACATCTATTCACCAGTGAGAAATTGTTAGAATTTCGACAGTTACATAAGTTTGTACTATTGTTGTCTTTATTATTTGGATAGTTATTGTTACTTTAGCTTACGTGTTGATTTAAGACATTATTATTATTATTATTATTATTATTATTATTATTATTATTATTATTATTATGTCATTTTTCATCATATTTCGATTTCTGCTTTGGTCTCACTACCAACCAAGTCTGCGGGGAGACCTAAGGCAGGTAGTGGCGTGTTGTTATGACTCCATTTCATGTTTTTCTATCTTCCCTATCACACACAGCATTACATAGATAAAGTTTTCCTTAGTGTGTGGGCTTAATAAGACACTTTTTTGTATATCTCTTAAGCTGGGGTTTCCAGGGATTCTTTCAATGTGTTGTTTTGTTCCATTTTTTATCATTCCAAGTGCACCTACTACCACTGGCACAACTCTTGTTTTCAATTTCCACATTTTTTCTATTTCAATTTCCAGGTCTTTATATTTTGACAGTTTTTCAAATTCCTTGATTGCTATGTTACAATCCGCTGGACAAGCCATATCAATTAATAGACAAGTTTTCTCCTTCTGGTTTTTAACAATAATGTCTGGCCTGTTTGCTTCAATTTTTCTGTCTGTGTAGATGGTGTAATCCCATAGAATGGTTACATCTATTTCTGTAACCGGTGCTGGGTGATGTTCATACCAGTGTTTGTTTACAGCTTTTCCATAATGTTTGCACATTGCCCAATGTAAATATTGCCCAACTCTATCGTGGCGATTTTTATATTCATTTGGGGCAAGCACAGAACAGCCTGAGATTAGGTGGTCTATTGTTTCTTGGTGTTTATCACAAAACCTGCATTTTGGATCCATATTATTATGCATAATATTTGCCTGAAAGTTTCTAGTGAAAAGACTTTGGTCTTGTGCTGCAAGAATAAAGCCTTCAGTTTCAGACTTTAATCCAGATGCACGTAACCATCGATGAGTATTAACTTTGTCAACATTGGATTTATTGGCACGTTCTGGATATTGGCCATGCAGAGGTTTGTCTTGCCAGCGCTGTTTCATCTGTTCGAGAGCTTTATGTTTGGCTTTTATTTTCATATTTTTTGCCGCAATAGTTGGTTCTTGGCTTCTGTTTTGCTTTTCTACAGAATCTACTAACTGTAAATCTTGTTTGTATTTACTGCCTTCTTTTATTATTGAATATTTTTTCTTTCTTTCTTCATGTTGCCTTACTAATTGTATCATCCAATCCTTTGTTGTTTCTATGTATGTTAGTAAGCCAATAGTTGTTGTCTTGTATGACAATTCCAGCTGAATAAGACCTCTTCCACCTTCTTTACGGGGTATGTATAGACGGTCTACATCAGCCTTTGGATGATGCATCTTATGCTTAGAAAGAAGCTTTCTTGCTTTAGCATCCATTCGCCTGATGTCGTTTAGAGTCCAGTTTAAGATGTTAAAGCTATATTGGACAACTGGGATTGCAAGGCTATTAATGGCCATAACTCTGTTCTGTGAATTTAATTCACTTTTTAATATCATTCGTAGCCTTCTATAGTACTCTTTACGCACTATTTCTTTCATTTTTTTATGGTGAATGTTTTCACTCTCATTTACACCTAGGTATTTATAAGCTTCTTCTGGTTTCAATTCTTTTATTGTTACAGCAGGGTCTAAGCTAATTGAGGATGTTTCTTGTATTGATCCACGTAAAACTGTAGCTTTAGCACATTTATTCAAATTAAATTTCATTCCAATGTCTTCGCTGAAGCATTTTACAGTTTGCAGAAGACCTTCCAGCTCATTATCATTCTTAGCATATAACTTTAAGTCATCCATGTAAAATAGATGGCTTATTTTCTTTTGGCCTATTTTATAACCACATTCTGTCTTATTAAGTTGACTGGTTAGTGCTATTAATGATATGCAGAATAGTAAGGGAGATAAAGAATCACCTTGAAATATACCTCTTTTGATGTTTATTTCATCAGACTTATAGGTTCCATTTATATGATTGAGGTAAAGGGTTGTTTTCCATATAGACATGCACTGTTTGATGAAATTGATGATGACGGGCGATATCTTGTATATATTTATTACTGATGTATTCTAGATTATTTGTACAACTATAACTTAATTGAAGGGCATTTTTATTAAAAATTTTATTTAGAGAGTTATTATTAGGGACATTTTTCATAATTAACTTAAGGAAGTTCAGCCCTAACTTGGTGCTAACCATTTGGTTAAAAAAGGGGTATACCAAATTATTTTTTTATTTATATTTTTCCTGTTATAGTGATAATTTATATGTGTTTGATATCCTGATTTTTGCAACTATTCTTTAGGGCATTATTATATTATACTTTAAGTTTATAAAATAATTATTCACTAGAAAAGATTTTACTAATTCTATATTCTATGGAGGAGGAGGGTACATGTCTGATTATACTTGTGTGGTGATTAGTCTTTGGGTGGATGTATAATGGATATTCATTAGGTTTTATGTATGGTTGATAAATATCTTTTACTAAGTCTAGTGTTACATCGAGGAAATTTACTACTTTTAAATGTTGATTATTACTTTTAGGTTTAGACTTGATTTCTCTATAGATTGAGACAAATAGATATTAAAAAGAAATAAAACTTAACATAGATAGATAGATAGATAGATAGATAGATAGATAGATAGATAGATAGATGTAGAATAGAAGGAGACTGACAGAAACTGAAATGAAGAAGACAGATATCAAAAGAAGAAAGACAGATATTAAATAAGGAATGAGAGAGATATAGTAAGAATAAGATAGATAAAGAGATGGAGAAATAAAAATAGGTAGCTAGATGTGAATAAGACAGATATTGAAAGAAATGTGATAGATAGATAGATAGATAGATAGATAGATAGATAGATAGATAGATAGATAGATAGATAGATAGGAAGAGAGAGAGAGACAGAAAGACAGCTTGGTACATAGATAGATAGATAGATAGATAGATAGATAGATAGATAGATAGATAGATAGATAGATAGGAAGAGAGAGAGAGAGAGGGACAGAAAGACAGCTTGGTATATAGATAGATAGATAGATAGATAGATAGGAAGAGAGAGAGAGAGAGAGAGAGAGAGAGAGACAGAAAAACAGCTTGGTACATAGATAGATAGGAAGAGAGAGAGACAGAAAGACAGCTTGGTATATAGATAGATAGATAGGAAGAGAGAGAGAGAGAGACAGACAGAAAGACAGCTTGGTACATAGATAGATAGGAAGAGAGAGAGATAGAAAGACAGCTTGGTACATAGATAGATAGATAGATAGATAGATAGATAGATAGATAGGAAGAGAGAGAGAGAGAGAGACAGACAGACAGACATACAGACAGACAGCTTGGTACATATATAGATAGGAAGAGAGAGAGACAGAAAGACAGCTTGGTGCATAGATAGATAGATAGATAGATAGATAGATAGATAGATAGGAAGAGAGAGAGAGAGAGACAGAAAGACAGCTTGGCACATGGATAGATAGGAAGAGAGAGAGAGACAGAAAGACAGCTTGGTACATAGATAGATAGGAAGAGAGAGAGACAGAAAGACAGCTTGGTACATAGATAGATAGATAGATAGATAGATAGATAGATAGATAGATAGATAGGAAGAGAGAGAGAGACAGACAGACAGAAAGACAGCTTGGTACATAGATAGATAGGAAGAGAGAGAGAGAGAGACAGAAAGACAGCTTGGTACATAGATAGATAGATAGGAAGAGAGAGAGAGACAGAAAGACAGCTTGGCACATAGATAGATAGGAAGAGAGAGAGACAGAAAGACAGCTTGGTACATAGATAGATAGATAGATAGATAGATAGATAGATAGATAGATAGATAGATAGATAGATAGATAGATAGATACCGTTAAAATGTGTTGATTGGAATAAAGAAACCGGTTGGGAAATTCATACATAATTAATTTGATTTCAGCAGAAAAAGGCAAGATGTGTTTGGAATAATCGGACAGTTTGAAATAAACAGTCAAACGAGGAGAAAATATTGAATTAACCGGTCCTGAATAACTAAGCCAGGTGAAAAAGTCAAACTACACCTAA
The DNA here is from genome assembly GCA_037127315.1 of Ascarosepion bandense. NCBI lineage: Eukaryota > Metazoa > Mollusca > Cephalopoda > Sepiida > Sepiidae > Ascarosepion > Ascarosepion bandense. The sequence continues at coordinate 497,986 of JBBBDQ010001558.1, read as the reverse complement.
CCGATAAGGCTTGTCTATTTTTAAGATAGATAGATAGATAGATAGATAGATAGATAGATAGATAGATAGATAGATAGATAGATAGAAAGTGAAAGAGGGATAGAGAGACAGAGAGGTAGAAGTGAATGAGTCAACGATATTGAAAGAAATGAGAATGATATTGAAATTAATATATATTTATATACATATAGATTCAAATAAAGTAGATATATATAGATATAGATAGATGTTGAAGAAAAAGTGGCGAAGCGTTTAGAATAATCCGACAGTTTGAAATAAACAGAAACACAGGGAGAAAAATGTTGAATTATCAGCTAGTCATGCATAACGAAGTCGGGTGAAAAATCAAAATACATATGGGGAACGAAGCCTGTTTATTTCTGATACCAGAGAATATATATTTATATATAAAGTAAATGCCGGAAAACTCGAAATTGTTAAACTGTTGTTTCTCTTCTCCTATATATATATATATATATATATATATAATTTTGTTATTACACTGGTTTATAAAAGTATTATATCAAAAAACAAAGATTTTCATCTTTCAGAACTATACTGTTCTTCTTCAGAGGATATGTTAAAATAAATGGTGAAAATGATTTATTTTTAAAATATAAAATGAATTTATGGTTATTTAGAAAATTAGGGAGTATTAGTTGGAGAAAATACGATTATATATATTTAGTCATTCGCAGACAGTCTTGTTTCGCTGTATCACAGCTCGTCAGTTCCGTTAGTCATCCGATTGCTACTAGCCAGGATTGAACCCGACCGAACTGACATCAGTCGATGATTCTACCTCTAAGCTTTGGGCGTTTGGTGGCGGAAGGCGGATTTTAGCGTGATATATACACAATGTGAACACACGCGAGTAGCCGAGATTGTTCAAAGTAATTACTGAAGGAACAATGCCTTAATGCGTGAGTTGCTACTGTTTATAAGGTCAACCATTTCTCCATAGTGCTCAATCGGCGTGCGAGAGCGTAAATAGTCATCCACAGACAGAGATAGATAGATAGATAGATAGATAGATAGATAGATAGATAGATAGATAGATAGATAAGTCAATTGGAAATTTCATACACAATTAATTTGATTTTAGAAGAAAAAGTGGCGAAGTGTTGAAATAATCGGACAGTTTGAAATAAACAAGCACACGAGGAGAAAATATTGAATTAACAACAAGTCATGAATAACTAAGTCGGGTGAAAATGTCAAACTACATATAACCGACAAGGCCTGTCTATTTCTAAGATAGATAGATAGATAGATAAAGAGAGAGAGAGAGAGAGAGAGAGAGAGAGAGAGAGAGAGAGAGAGGGGCAGAATAGAACGAAACATAGATATTGAAAGAAATGTGTATATATATATATATATATATATATATATATATGCATATAGATTCAGATGAAGTAGATAGATAGATAGATAGATAGATAGATAGATAGATAGATAGATAGATAGATAGATAGATAGATAGATATAGGAAGGGATGAGACAGACAGATATTGAAAGTACTGAGATAAATATTGAAAGGAATGTATACATACATACATACATACATACTATTAAGTCCGGAATAGATGTTAAAGTTGAAATAAACGATTGTTTCTAAAATTTAAAAGAAATTATTTTTTTTCAGAATAAAAAGTGGTAAGGGGTTTGGAATATTTGGTCAGTTTAAAATAAACAGACACACCTGGAAAATACGTAGAATTAAGATGGAGCCCTTAAAAGCTTAGTCGGGTGAAAAAAAATACTTATAGCCGAGAAGGCTCATCTATTTCTGATGCCATAGATGATAGATAGATTTATCAGTCTATCATTTAAGTGCCATACGTGAGACACACTTGGGTGATGATTTTCCCGTTTTCAATTTACTTCTTTTGTTTAGTAAATGAACGTTATTTAAGTGTTTCAAGATTATGAGTTTGTTTTTAAAGACATAAGTTATTTATTTTCTATTCCATTATAAGATTTGGTTTTTGCCATAATATCCAGAGCTTTTGTTGTTCTTAATTGCCAGAGATATTTTGAAAGGGTAGTGCTTTTACTGTATTTACTGTTGCTTAAATAATGTTTATGCTTGTAGTAACGGACTTTTCATTGGTTTTCAGTTGAGCCAAAATAAAATTTAACATCGCCATCAGAATGGTTGCTAACTTTGTAAATTATACTTTCGGTCAGATACTGGCCGTTTAGTGAGCAGGTTTAATTTTTTAGGCAGATACAATTATATTTATTTATTTATTTATATTAGAGTCACTATTGTTTTGCATGTTGGATATTCGTTTATTCAATATCATATTGCTATGTTGTGATATATATTTATCGATATTCTTACTGTAATTATAGTTCACTTTCAAATTGTTTTTGCTGAAAATCTTTTTTAGTATAGAGGAATGGTTGAAATGCTTGTGAGTTAAATTTAGGAAATTTCTTTTTATAAAACCTGTATTCTAAATTTTAATTTTGCATATAAGATTTTACTTTCTAAATTCAGTTTTAGAAAGTTTTAGTTCAAATCAAATTAAATTATATAATTGAATATTAGAAAATAGCATCGCTGCAATTTAGTTATAATATATAAATACCATGAATAACCGTGATCTGCCATAACAAGGTTAGAACCAAAAGCATAAATTCCCGGGTACAAACCGATGATAAATTACCTATGCATCACAGCAAATTAAATATCACCAGGTGGAGTGTTAAAATTTGTAATTTTATTTATTAAAAAATTTTAAAAATAAAATATACTTTTCTGAAACTGAGTAATGTTACCAGATTTAAATTTTGATTAATCTTATCTGAAACGATTATTACTTTTAATTTAAAATGTCAGAGACATGCATTTTTAACACAAAGGTAGGCGTTCATTTAAGGTGATGTATGGCTGGCCACTCATATCCAAGTATGTTCGTTTACTAGGCCAGCTAGATAATCCCCATTGCAGACGCCTGCTCTGGCACATTTATATTTGTCCAACACCCACAGAGCTCACCTGTAGTTTATACTGCAACTATCCTGAGCGGATATTAGTTACAGTCTCTGTGAGAGAGCACGTTATCTAACGTGAACAACAGTTTGAACAAGCCCAAGACACTCTAACACACGGTCACGATGACTTGTGACTTCGAGCTAACACAATTTCACTCACACAGGTTTGATGAATCTTACCAAAGGTGCCGTGATCACCTCCTCCTGGCCGATAACATCAAGAATTCGCCTTCCTGACGAATCAACCATGTGTCTCATGGTCAAAAAGCGAACACTCTAACCACTCGGCCACAAGGTGTTGACAGCTTCACTAATAGGCGAAAGTTTATCTATTTTTTTTTACGATTGACATATTTGTAAAAATTACTTGAGAACTATAACGTAAGCTTCATCTTTTCTTTTAAATTTTTACAACTCAGTAATCTTTAAAATTTAGGAAAATCCATTGTTTTATTGAATTTTAGGCAACCTCTTCTGCCTCCCATATGCATAGACCAGGTGATTCTCCCGGAGAGTAATACACTACGCCTCCTCGGACTTACCCTGTCCTCAGACCTCAAATGGAACCACTATATTGAATCCATAGCAAAATCTACTGCTAAGAAGATTGGGTCACTTGGGATGTTTTTTCCACCTGAATCCATCCTGCATATATACAAGTCAACCATCCGTCCGTGCATGGAGTACTGCTGCCATTTATGGTCAGGTGCCCCTGCCGTTCTCCTCAGTGTTCTTGACAAGCTCCAAAGGAGAGTCTGTAATGTGATAGGTACTGATCTGGCGACTCGACTGCAGCCACTTTCCCATCGTCGAAATGTGGCCTCCCTTTGTCTCTTCTATAAATACTTTCATGGCTTCTGCTCGGATGAGCTTAAGTCACTGATGCCTCCTCAACAGGTGTTTACCCGTGCAACCAGACTGGCTACTGGGTCCCACCCATTCACAGTCAGGTTAGCCAAATGCCTGTGGAACTCACTCCCGTATTCTTGCTTTCCTGACGACTACAACCTCCAGAAATTTAAATGCAAAGTTAATACTCATCTACTAACCACTGGCCTCTAGCTCTCTTCCCTCCCTTGTATAACCTTCCTTTTCTCTCCACCTATGTATCTGTCATCGCACCTGCTTTCTCAGCTTTCTATTGTTCCTTTCTAACTAGCTTGTACTCCTCACTCTTTTCTAATTAATCTTTTTACATTTATGTAACCCCCTGCACATCAGTGGCGTTTCCGCCTTGCTCGGGGTGAAATGATTAAAAAAAAAAAAGAAAAACTTTAGGCTTTAAATGTACTATAGATACCGCTTTTCTTTTTCGACAATATCCTGTATAGACATTCGTATTTGCAAAAATCGGCAGACGTATATATACAAAAGAAAAGAAAAAATTAAAATTCTTTTAACATATTGGATGTCGAAGATTCGTAGTAAGTTTTTCTAGTTATGATTAGTAAATTACTTAATAACAATACCACCTAAACGGCACGAATTAATTCAGAAATTTAGATTTAAAACTTTATGTGTTATTCTAATTAAAACAAAAAAAATGAAAAAATTATTGTAGAAATTCATTATTCATCGAAAAATATGTTTTCTCAGGATAATAGTGCCAAAAGGAAATCTTATTTATAAAATAATTGAATGTTTTTATAATGAAATAATCTTAGTTTTATCGCATTTTTTTTTTATTTAACGATTTAGAAGATATTTTCGGTAACTGGGGTCGTTTTTAACTAAAAAAAAACTAATTGATCATATAAATTCTCGAGGCCGTTCTGCATATATCTAATATAAACATTAAGTGGTACAAAACCTAATTCCTGCATATTTTATAAAATTAAATAAGTGAGAGGGGGCGAGGAAGAGAGATAAGAAAATTTTTTCACCAAAATCTTCTAAAAAAGAAAGATTTCTAGAATAATTTAACATCTTGCCCCACTTTCATAACCCAAATATCAAATCTCCATGGTTACATAATTCTCAATTTTGATTGAACAGTATTGACACACCTAAAGCAATTTCTTTAACTACGACTCCCTAATTTTCTAAATAACCATGAATTCATTTTATATTTTAAAAATAAGTCATTTTCACCATTTATTTTAACATATCATGTGAAGAGGAAGAGTTTTGTTCGTAAACATGAACATTTTTGTGTAATGATATTATGCTTTTATACACCATTGTAATAACAAAATTACAATATATATATATATATATATATATATATATATATATATATATATATTCATAGAAATCGTATTTCTATTCGCTAACTGATGTTAGTAGAAACATTTAATTGCACAATCACGAGTTATTTCGTCGGATTCTACGCAGAATATATCAATTTCTTCCATAATAAGTTTTATTTTGCTCTTCTATTGTCTACTTCGTTTGTTGTTAAAATCAGCAGGTCAACATGTCGAGGTTAACAATACCTTCATCTTCGTAAAATTTTTCAACTCGTCTTTGTGAATTTCTATGTCTGAAAAAAATATCCCAATTACCTCGATAAATAGCACGGATTTTTCTGTCTGTTTTCGCAGAATAATTATTTTATCTAAACTCATATGATTTTACCTTTCATGTAGCATTACATTTTTTCATATGGCGTTGCATTTATTTGAATTCCGTAAGCAATATATCTATTGCATCTACTGCAACGAACATTGGGTCACTGTTTCGTGCCAGTAAAAATTTTCTAACCATCTTATCATTCGTTCAAACATTGGATGCCATATCTAGATTAGGGTGGACCTGTAAAAAACAGCAATTAAGAGGTGGTTCCATACTCCTCAAAACCACCCGATCTTACTGCTGGATGTAGTTTGTCGTCATATCCAGGACACACACATGGGCCCATAATTTGTAAATTTATTCTACAGAATGCCTATATTTTGGATATAAGACCAGAGCAGCGTGGAGTCGCTTGAGGCTCGGTGGAATTTTTAAGCGTCGATAGACGTTCCGCATCCAGCTTCGTAAGACAGGCCAAGGCTGCACTTGATTTTATGATAAGCCAACGAGCGCATATTCGTTTTCCCGAACTTCTCCCTCTCGTTATCTTCTATTTTTTTTTAATCATATCACCCCAAGCAAGGCGGTAACGCCACTGATGTGCAGTGGGCTACGTAAGAGTGAAAAGGTTGGAAAAGAGAAAGCCGGAAACCACATGCTAAACAGGAAACAAGGATGAGCCTCTTCACCTGTTCAATAGATGTGGGTGGAGTGTGAGCCGGGCGATAGTTTAGTCTATCTACTCCAATTGAAAAAAAAAAAAGAAAGAAAAGAGTAGAAAGATTGGAAAAGAGAAAGCCGGAAACCACATCCTAAACAAGAAACAAGAGAAAAGCCTCTTCACCTGTTCAATAGATGTGGGTGGAGTGTGAACCGGGCGATAATTTAGTCTATCTACTCCAAAACCTGTTTCATATAATTAAGCGAATAAGCAACCCCCCCCAAAAAAAAACGGTCTTTCGTTGATACAATATATGAAGTGCCATTGTGGACCGAAAGACGGAAGCAACATTTATTTTCCTATGAACTGCTTATCATCTCGAGGTTCTTGACAAAATCTAAAGACGGATCTGTAATGGAATTGGATTAATTACATTACAGATCCTTATTTAGACCAGGCATCTCCGATGTGATTTGACTTCTCTCTGTCTTTTCTACAAATATTTTCATGGAAGCTGTTCTGACGAATTCAGCAAATATACATTTTTGCATCGAATTATTACATGCAATGGGGAATGGATACTAACCAGTGAACAAGGAATGCGATATTTACGCTTAGGATGCTATCAGAAAGGGCGATACAAATAAAAAAGCAAGTTTATCTGTGTTTTATAGACTATGCCAAGGCGTTCGACAAAGTACACCACAAGCAATTAATAGAAATGCTCAGCAATCTCGACATATTTGACAAAGATATCAGAGTAATCAAGAATCTCTACTGGCAGCAAACCGCCTTCATACAGACAGGTAATTAATTCAGCAGATATACAAAGATAGAAAGGGGCGTAAGACAAGGATGTGTCTTTTCACTATTCTGAGAACCCTAGATGTTATGCCAGGATTTGTCATCGGAGGCCACAATTTGAACAACGTAAGATACACAGATAATACAGTGCTGATAGCAGACACGGGAAGGAAACTACAAGGCCTCCTACAGAAGGTAGCTGAAGAGAGTAAAAAGAAAGGACTAGAAATAAACTGTAAGAAAACCGAATGCATGGTCATCAGCAAAAAGAGCAGCCCAAAATGCCAAATACAAGTGGGGGGATACTAAAATAAAGCATGCACAAAAATTTAAATTCCTGGGAAGTGTTCTAACAGAAGACGGAAAGTACGACACAGAGATCCGAAGGCGAATTGGCATGGCTAAAGAAGCATTCTAGAAGTTGAGTAAAGTATTAAGAAACTGGACATTTTCCCTATAAACAAAGAAGAGAGTACTAGATTGTTATGTGTTGTAAGTTCTTCAATATGGCAGTGAATGCTGGACAATATCATCAAAGATGAAGGAAAAACTTGAAGCAATTGATATGTGGTTATATAGAAGGATGCTGCAAATATCGTGAATCAAAGGATGCATTTGAGCAATGATGAGGTTTTGGAAAGGATGGAAACTAAAAGGAAATTAATACTGAACATCAGGAAGAGACAGCTGAAGTTCCTAGGACATGCAATGAGGAAGGAGGGCTTGGAGAACCTTATACTAATAGGCCAGATAGAGGGAAAAGAGACAGGGGAAAGCAGCAGATAACATATTTGAAGGATCTGAGTAGGTGAATGATAGAACGAGGATTGTGTGATGTAACAAGAGAAAGCGTGCTAAGAGCCACCAGGGGTAGAGAGACGTGGAAAGCCATTATCGCCAACGCCCTGAAAGAACAAGGAAAATCGAAGAAGTTCTGACGAATTTTCTTCGATGGTGCCTTGACTACATGAATTTAAGCGTGCTAGTAGATTGGCGTCTAGGTCCCACCCGTTTAATATTGAGGTAAATGCAACCGCTACTAGTACCCAACCATTTTCTTTTCTCGTACTTCCCGCCTGTGGAACTCCCTTCCTATACTTGCTTCTCTGATGACTTTACTTTTCAAAAATTGAAATCGTCTTGTTGAATCCCGTTCATCTTGTCTTTTCTTCAGTCCTACCTATACTCAGTCTTTTTCTCTGACTTTTGCTCCCTGTAAACCCCTACATTCCAACTTTGCTTAGGCTGAAATAATTAAATTTTTTTTTAGGGAGTCATTTAGCTAAAATGCGGCTTCGTGACTTAGCAATAGGCTTGCGACGTTGCTTATGTGGGGAAGTATAAGGCTACTATGAATTTTTACCAATAAACAATTTCGCTACAATTTTGCCAACTGTTACATCAACCGATCACGAGACTCATGATTCATTAGGATTGATGGCGCTCCACTTTACGCTGTAGCAGTATATATGGTTGACGCAATGCAACCTGACGGAATCTATCTCTCACCTGGTGGGGGTACCTCGACATGGTGTTATAGTTAGCAAGCTTGTATTGCTAGAACCTGTTACAACTGAATAATGATATCGATCCTCACTGGGTACCCCATACTTTCGGCCTCGTACCACATCTAAGCGGCGATTAGAAAATCAAATATCTCTCATCTGGTGGATTTTGAATTCGAAATTACCATTCCCTGTACTGGTTGCCGTCTTCTTCTTTTATACAATGTGTTTGTTCAAGACATAAACAATGCTGACCCTCCACAGCATCCCGTCGCTTAATAAGTTTTGTGTTTTTGCCATTTCTTCCAAACCATTTTCTGTCATCCATTTACTGAAGCTCATCAAATATTTTACGCGCTGGTTTTCTCTGCTACCCCATTCCCTCAATCTATTCTGTGAGTATCAGGTTTTCCAAGACTCACTTCCTCATTACGTGTCCCAAAAAATTCAGCTGCATCTTTCTGATGTTAAGTATCAGTTTCTCTCGGTTCTGGTTGCCGTATCAAGTCTAAAGAGTTCCGTTTTTTCTACTATATGCGAGAGTCGTGACACCTCGACGTGTTGTTTTTGTTAGAAAGCCTGTTTGGCTAGATTAACCCTCTAGGGCCATCCGTATCATATTTGATACAGTATTTCCCTATAAGGAAACATTTGGTATTTCCCTATAAGGAAACATTTGGTATTCATTGACTGAGCAGTCAGTACTGCTTTCATTTGAAATTTATAAAATATTTCTCTTAAAAAATTTTTCAGGAAAATATTTCTTTCAAGGCTTGTTTTCATACTGTATCAAATATGATACGAATGGCCCTAGAGGGTTAATAACAACTGAGTAGTGAGTTCGATCCTTACTGGGTGCCTCAAACTTTTGGCTGGTCTTACGCCACATCTAAACTATGCTTAGAACATCACTGTATGCGAGATTTTGGATTCTATGTTTTCTAGTTCTAGAATTGCAGGAACACAAGACAAGAAATACCAGTCAGAACAGACTTCGGCGGACCTGAAGCAGATTACAACAACGTTGAATTTCGTTGTTTTTCATTATATTTTACTTTTTTCAGCGCAGTCCTATCGATTGTTACTTAAACTTTCCGATTATCAAAAAACAATTTGAAAAATTACAATATTTAAACAAATTTGGGGTGGGGGGTCAGTTTCTCATACAACGTTATAGTAAATCGATCCTCCATTTTCAAATCACTATAAGGTTGTATGAGAAACTGGTCCACCCCACCAAAATTGTTTAAATATTGAAATTTTTGCATTTTTTTTTGTCATTCGTAAAGTTCAAGATGTAAAAGATAATATTGCACTGAAAAAAAATCCAAAAAATTTTATAATGAACACATTTACAGGTGGTGGTAGTGTTATACCGGCGACTGGTTTCAAAATGGAGGCTCAATTTACTATAACGTTGTATGAGAAACTGATCCCCGACAGAAAATGTTTAAATATTGAAATTTTTCAAAATTTTCTTTTGTTAGTCGTAAAGCTAAGTGGGTAATCGATAGGACTGCGCTGAAAGAAAAATGATAAAAAAAAAAATCAAACGTGGTGGTAGTCTGCTTCAGGTCTGCCCAGATTTCTTTATTTAATCTATATTTAGAAATAGATTCTTTCATTTTCCAAGTGCCTTAGTGCGAAATGAATGGAACAGAATAGACCTGAAGAGCTCTGTTTGCTCTGTTATGCGCGAAAGTTTGGATTCTGTTTTCTTCTTATAGACCGGCAGGCACACAAGGCAAGAAGTCTCAGTCTGCAGTACTATTCAATCTATAATCGGAAGTAGATAGATTCTTGCGTTTTCCAAGAGCATTGATGCGAAGCGAACGGAACAGAATCGACCTGAATTTGAACTCGGCCCATTCCATTTCTGCGCTGAATACAGTTGGGCTATTCACGCGTCAGTTAAAATATGATTATCGAATAGGATATTGGTCTGTCTTTGAATCAGATTCAGCAAGTAACTATGTTCAATGTCTTTTTTTTTCAGGTGGAATCAATCGGCGATGCATACCTGGCTTTGTGCGGTGCCCCATATGCCGTCCCCGACCATGTATTGCGGATTGCTAACACATCTCTTGCTATACTAGCCGGCAGTAAACAAGTTCGAGCCCCTAACAAGACCGGGTCTTTTGTATCGGTGAGTGACATTTTTGTTGCTTCCACTCGTGTGTTTATTATTATTATTTGTTATGGTACCCTCATACGAGGAATGGACTCTTCCTCTTACTATATAACTATCTGCAGGAGGCAGTTAAGTACGTCAGTTAAAGCTAACCACTAGTCAGGCAAATAAGCAGCATAACTGTACCGTTCGGACTTACTTATTTCTGTTTACTGATTACTAACACTTACCTTGTACATTACTTCCGGCCAAACCGGTCACTACAACTTTGCGGCGAAGTTTCGCCACAACAATTCCACAACAAATTGGCGACGAAGATCCACAACATTATTATTATTATTATTATGTCATTTTTCATCATATTTCGATTTCTGCTTTGGTCTCACTACCAACCAAGTCTGCGGGGAGATCGTGGCGTGTTGTTATGACTCCATTTCATGTTTTTCTATCTTCCCTATCATCCCTAGCATTACATAGATAAAGTTTTCCTTAGTGTGTGGGCTGTACTTAATAAGACAATTTTTTGTATATCTCTTAAGCTGGGGTTTCCAGAGATTCTTTCAATGTGTTGTTTTGTTCCATTTTTTATCATTCCAAGTGCACCTACTATCACTGGCACAACTCTTGTTTTCAATTTCCACATTTTATTATTATTATTATTATTCCAATCAATCCGAGGGTTCTAACCACATCTGGAATTATTGATGCTTTCATTCGCCTACTGTTTTACATTTCCACTCCAAGATCCTTGTATTTTGATAGTTTTTTTAAGATCTTCAAAGATACATATTAGTCTGTAGGAAATGTCTTGACAATAAGAAAATCCATTCTATTTTTGCTGATAATTGTTTCTTGTCGATTAAAATGATTGTCCTGCATAGAGTGCCATAGGTTAATTTAGCGCATGCGCATTCTTTGCATTTTTAGTCGACTTAGGGTCAGTTGGGCACCGTCTGTGAGAATAAAGAGTACCATGATGCAATTCACTTCGCCAAAGATTTAGAAACAAAATGCTGTACTGATTGGCATTCACACCGTAATCACCAATATAAAAATTTCAGTTCATTTGGATATCAATCTGAGGACAGCACAGAGGATTCGGAAAGAGTGGAACGAGTCTAATGGTGATTCCTAAGGTACGACAGTTCGGAAACCTCCCTTTAACCGTTCCGAACTTCCGAATTTATTGGTGAGATCCAGACTATGATTAGCAAGGATTCCTCCAAGTCAATCAGGTCAACAGCCAGGAACACGGAAGTGTCTGAGTTTCTCATCAGGCAGGTAATGCATAAAGACAATTGGTATTTTTCAGTATGCGTTATTCGAAAATTTCGTTGAAAACAAAGAAAGGAGTACTGGATTGTTATGTGATGTGTAGCATTCAATCTGGCAGCGAATGCTGGAAAATCTTATCTAAACTTATTTATAAATGGAACTTTGTCTCTGTGTGTGACATCCTGCCTTTTATATATATATATATATATATATATATTATCGATTTTCTGCACTATTGCAACCTTGAAACTTCTGAATATGGTTTCTAATGTCTTTGTTTATGAGTGTATCAAATTTGATTAAAATCGGACCAATCCTTCTATAACCCGATTTTTTCCATTATCGATTTTCGATATTTATCGGGGGTACCATGACACAAAACCTAGCTAAGAACACTCGCAGACGCTTATAATACAACTGTGTAAATTTTCAACAAAATCAGTTCAGCCGTTTCGGAGTCTACAGGTAACACACACACACACACACACACACACACACACACACACACACACACACACACACACACAGAGAGACAAAGTTCCATTTATAAATAAGTTTAAATAATGATAATTCTAACTAGTATGCTCTGCTACTAATAATTCAACACGCTTGTTTGTTCTACCCTATCTTCGCACCTACACTGCACCTTCCTAGAGGTGGTATCTAGGGGTAGTACTTTTATTTTTCGGAGAAAGGGCAAAAGAAGGATGGGAATATCAGTGTGAAGACAGTTGCAAGGGTGGAGTGAGAAAGGAAAATATCAAGATACACGAGGTGATGGGAAAAGGACTGGAGTCAAGTGGAAAAGAGATGGGAATTGACATTGCATTTAAATTCTTGGAGATTGTATCCGCCATGGAAGCATGTATACGGAAGGGAGTTCCACACGCGGTAAGTGCGAGAAAGAAAGCTGATGGAGTAGAAGTGGTGGCTGCATTTACTTGATTTGACTGTAAAGGGGTGGGACCTAGTTTCCAGTCAGGTTGTTCTAGTAAATTCTTGTAGAGTGGGCATCAGTGAGCTAAGCTCATCGCAGCAGAAGCGGTAAAAGTATGTGTAGAATAGATAGAGGGAAGCCACATCCTGCCGGTGAGAAAATGGTTGGAGTCGAGTTACCAGGGCGCGAATAATCACGTTACAGATTCTCCTTTAGAGCCTGTCGAGAACCCTGAGAAGAATGGCAGGGGCGCCCGACCAGGTGGTATCTAGAGTTAGTACCTAGGGATGGTATCGTGAACAAAAAATTACCCCTTGGCGGTTAAAGATAAAATGCAAAGAATACAAATATCAATGCTTACAAACGATAACTCATACCGGATCTGGTGTCACCCGAGTAATCAAGGGCCGCGTCCCTCACAGAGGAACAAGTCTGCGGTCGAAAACTCTGTCATTAAAACAAACTGTTCCACCAACAATGAGGCCAAAACCCGATTAACTCCAACATTGAACCTGGTGATGTAATGTCAAATCAATTAAAAAGAAAGCGAACGAAATGGAATCATAAAAGTAGGTATCTCCACTGGAGTCCAGTCATTTTTCTATATCTAAATTTAAATTTAAATTTTAAAAATAAAATAAGTTATCTTCAAGCTTTAAAATTAGCTTTAATTGAAAGCAAACGGATTAAATTTATTAATTTCAGTAAGCAAAATACCTTAAACCGAAATTATATTGATCGGAATAAAAAATTTTCTAAATTTAAAAAAAAATTTAAAATTTAAAAATTTCCGCCATTTTTCATCGTAAACAGAAACCAATTCTCGGTTTTAAAAAAAATCTTACAAAAATAAAATGCACCTCACTGACACATTATTTTCTTCAAATTACCAATTTAAACTTACTTTAGGTTGACTTGAAACAAGAATTCATTGCTTACTGCTTGAAAAATGTTTCAAAAAGCATTCCTCAATTACGGTAGCCTTGTTATCACAACTGTCAACACCTTATCAGGAGGCCATAATGAATGATTTGCAGCAGCCGACCAAAAGTATGGAAGACGAATTTGGTATAAATCTTTTTCATATAAATAATTTATTTTTAACTATGTTAAAATTTAAAATTTCACACAGTTTTCAGCAATTAACCAATATTTAATGAAATTTTAGTTATTTTAGCTTTGTAGGCTTACGTTTGAAGATGTTTTATGAAAAATAAAAATTAAAATAACATAAAACTTTCTTTAAAAAAACAATTACAATTTAATAACAATGAAAATAACGGCAGAGTTAACTCAATAATTTATGAAATGTTATGGTATTTATTAATTTTTATTTTTAATATCTATTTTTCATATTATTTTTAGGTACCTCTACAAATTGTGAATTTCACTATTATTATTATTTTTTTAAACAAAATTAGAATAGTAGGAATTAAAATGTAAAAGTTGCTTTAAATGTTTAAGGAATGACTTACAAAACAGGTTGTTGAATTTTATAAACGTCTTGAAGAGACTTGAATCAGGATCAAAGCGAGGTTTCTGTCGTTTTCCATGTAAGGGGAATAATCCAAAACACTTGTAAACTTCTAAAATAAATACGACACCTATGGACACTTGTTATGACCCTTATGGAACATCGTACTTAAATGAACATATTTATTTACACACAAAAATTTTTATTTTTTATTATGTTAAAAATATATGGGGAGAAAATTTTTATTAATTTTTTTTGATAGGCATTAGAATCATCAATTCTTAACTAATAAAAAAATCATACAGTTCTTTAAAATATTTTAAAAATATTTTTAAAACTTTATGAATTATTATAATAATAAAAAATTAAAACAATTCTTTTAAAATTTTATTAGTAACCGAAATTTTTTTTTCTTCAGACTATAATGTCCTTAATTTTTACTATTTATTCCAGCAATTAAAAGCTTATCAAATTCAATTATATCAAAGTTGTATTGCATTTTTTATATTTCTCTTCGAAGCAGATTTTCGTATAGTGAATGATATTTTTAAATAAAAAAAAATAGATGATTTATATTTCCCGATGAGTTCTGCGTTTAACTAATAAAAAAGTAAATCGCAGAAAATTAAAATTTATTAAACTTTCATGAATTTACGTGGAGAGGGGTAACATAGTTAAGAAAAAAAAATTTCTTCAATATTTAAAAAAAATAACAATTTCAAAAATAATTTTATTCATTTGTGAATGAGTTCTGAAAGTTTCAGCAAAATCTGACAAATATTTTATCTTGTGTTCCTATAAAACTCAGCTAAGCAACGGCAATAGTTACCAAAGATAACAAACGTCGCTGTGTGTTACCATCCTTATAATCTCTCTGAAGATGGCTCATGTGAGCTTAGAACCAACTTAATAAAAAATTATCCAAATGTTGGAGAATTTCTGTCTTTATTTTCAACTGAAATTAAAGCCAAAATACGATGTTTAGAACGGCTCATGATTAAATATAATAGACATTCATTGTCTCTTATATTTAAAAGTATGTTTTGAAATTTATTTGCTGCCTCGATACACTATATATATATTCACGGATTCGGACAAATTGATTCCAGGAATGATATCAAAATCTTCGAAGATTTTTCATCCTTCAATAGTCAGCTTACTCTTGTAACGTATATAAATGCCGGTAGAAAAAAAAGCGAATGTTAATAAGAAAGCGATGAACACAAAACACTGTTCGGGACACCAAACAGGCTTCAGCTCTTTTCTCAACCTGGCCGAGAGATTTGTATGCGCCGGCCCTGAATATCAAGGTGATTACAGTGGTAATTGACGCATTGTGATGAATTCTGAATCATTGATTCTTTAATCATCTGTTGATACCATATCAACTTGGAGTCAACAAAAAATCGACTATTTGGGCAAGGCGGTCATTTTGAGGTCCTTGTGACTTAATAGATAACGTAATGTGCCCGTTGGTAGGAAGAGAAAACCAACGCAAAGAGACGACGTATATGTGATCAAGGATAGTGTGAAAGATCCTAGGAAGACACTACTCGTTTTGTTTCAATTAATTTGCACAAATTCAAAAACCAACGCTAGGTTATTGATATATTCCGCTTTTTCACGGAACGGTTTTTTTTCTTGCTCTTTCGAACAGTCTGCCATTATCATAACGAAGTTACTACCACTTGACATTACTAGTTCAAGATAAGTTGATAACTGGAAATTGTTTCAAGCACTTCTTCTTCTATGTGCCGTGTCTCTTCAGGGCGTAGGCGATCATAGTCTACCACATCTCCCTATTCATTGTCACTCTTAATACCAAATTCAATCCCCGCTCCATCATCCATATCCTCAAGTCCATCAAGTACGCCATGCGTTGCTTTCCCTTGTCTCTCTTCCTTTCTATCTGTCCTGTGAGCATCAGGTTATCTAAGCCCGTCTTCCTCATTACATTTCCCAACAAATTCAGCTCTCTTTTCCAGATGTTAAGTATCAGTTTCATTCTTGTGTTTATCTTCTCTTCAACCTCGTCGTTACTCATATGTTACATCCATAGTATCCTCAGCATCCTTCTGTAGAACCACATTTCGGTTTCTTTAAGTCTTTCCTTCATCTTTGACGAGATTGTCGAGCGTTCGCTGCCATATTGAAAGATAGACATTACATAAACATCCAGTACTCTCTTCTTTAAAATCGCAATACACGATTAGGCGATCACGGCTCTTTCGATTCATAAAAGACTAGGCAGATGCTTTACTCTCGGTGTGCGCTGTGGTGCAGTGGATATCGGCTCGGAACGAGAAATCAGGAAGCCTAGTTCAAATTCCAGCTGAATTCGTTGCATTCACTTCCGCGCAAATACCCTTGGTAAAAGGTATTAATCCATCTCTTCCCTCCAGCTATGGACTAAATAAAAGAACAGATTAAGTTCTCTAGCCTTGGCTGGTAACCAATCTACCGCAGAAAATAATGGCAACCTACTGAGAAATAAACTTATGTCGAGTTAGTCATGTCTCTTTCAAGATATGATCGCCCAAACGTGTATCACATATGGAACTTAACTGACTGACTGACGTTATAATTCCTAGATTGGTAAGAGTTTGTCTTATTCAATCAATAGCATACCAATATTAAAGAAATAGCAAGATGAATTCATACCTCCCCGAGGGTATTTGCGCCTGAGTGAGTGCAGAGAACTCGACTGAAACTCGGCTCCCTAATTTCTCATTACGAGATGATATCTCTTACATCACCTGTACATCACAGTGTCATCTGCGTATATTTTATTCATATTGACTCGCACCGATAATACATCTTAGTTACATTTCCAGGACCCTTAGTATAGCCAGTTGTGTTCCCTCGGTATAAGGGGCCACTCGGTATAAGGGGCCACTCGGTATAAGGGGCCACTCGAGGGTTACAAATGACAGAATAAGAGTCATAGCTTATGCTTATGAATAAACACAATTCTTCTGTCCAGGAACGAGGGTGCGCTGATAAATCCACTTATTATGAAGGAATGATTGAAGAGCTGTGAAATCTTGCATTCATTTATTTTTCTTATGAATAACTACAATATTTTTGTCCGATTAAGAGGGTTATTTAGACATGAATCGGTTAAGAGTAGAGTGACCGGTGAAACAAACTCTTGGGAGTCGGTTTCACGAGACGGTGGTTCATGAGAAAAAGGTGCTTTAGTAGATGTTGTATCTCACCGGGGGAATATGTGGTTCGCTACAACGTGCGTGGCATGGCGGGTTTTAGCTGTGACAGTCAGAACTGGTGGGATTTCATCTGAACACTCTCCAGGTAAAAAAGTGAATGTAAACTTCTCGTTGAAAGTAAGATAAATTGTTGTAAGCTAAGATGTGACTAGGAGGCAGATTGCCGCCGTAAATAGGCATTGTCAGTCAGTTAAGTTCCATACATGAAACACGCTTGGGCGATCATGTCTCGAAAGAAACTAGACTGATTGAGCAGACGATTTTCCTGCATTGCTTTCTGCGGTAGGATGGTTGTCAGCCAAGGCTATAGAACCCAATCTGTCCTGCTATTTAACCCATTACTGGAGGGAAGAGACGGATTAATACCTTTCCCAAGGGTATTTGTATGTAAGTGAATGCATTTAATTCAACTGGAATTCGAACGCGGCTCTCCGATTTCTCGTTCCGAGCCGAATTCCATCGAACCAGAATGCACATCCAAATAGGCATATTATCGAAACATTTATGAAGAAGTATTCATTCCGATTTCTGTTTCAGTTTCAAATGAAAGAATTGTTTCTTCTATTCTAGTCTGAAGTATGACCTGAAATGACAAATCCATCTGGGTTGCAGACACGGCGCACCTGATTGCAATATATTAACATCATTTGCTAAGTTGCCTCTGCGCTGTCCTCCCATCTCCTATCGACAAGCCATCATCGCATTACTTATTCTCACATATCTCACCAAACAAATTTACAACAATGAAACTCCAAACAGATTATAATTAACATTCAGAATTAGCGCCCAAAGTTATTGCGCGGACATAATTATTCAGAAGTGTCGCAATTGTATTGCAGCTTTGGCTATTTTGAAACTCTCAATTTTCTTTCGTTACTGTTTTCCGCCTTTCAGCATTTTGGTATTCACAAATGGTCATGGGAATTTGACGAGTACAACAACAACAACAACAACAACAACAACAACAACAAAAAAGTTAGAAGAAGAAAAAGAACTAATGTATTACACTGTTATTGTTAACATACCCCCCCACACACAAAAAAAACCGCCATCGATTTGATTGTCTAAATAACGAAATCAAAATGGAAAGCAGTTTCAAGTATCGAAACCGAAAGAAAACGATATTCCTTGAAAAATTGTGCGTGAAATTCATCAGGCAGCATCCTCCAAGTCATTGTGACAAAAATGAACAATGGCAGTTAATTAATTATTTCAAATCTGTTACTCAGCATTAACTCTTTCACATCGCAATAAAATGTTTATATAAGACAACTAATTGCGGTGCAGCGAATATCAGCCCCGAACATAAGATCCGAGTGCCGAGTTCGAATTCGAGTTGAATTCGTTTGATTCACATAGGCGCAAATATACCACTGGGAAGGGTATGAATCCGTCGCTTCTCCCTCCAGCTATGGGTTAAATAGCAAGACAGATTGGGTTCTATAGCCTTGGTTGGCAACCAGTCTACCGTATAAAATGGCAGCCTACTGCGGCAAAATCTTTTGCCCTTTTGATATATGATCGTCCAAGTGTTTATTACGTATAGCAATTAAATGCCTAATATTATAAATTAAATCTCTATATTAGATTGTGGGATTTTCATTCGGCCATTTATTTTTTTTTTATTTTTGTTTCTAGCAGGAAGATAAACTAATGGGTTTAGTTCATTATTAACTATTTGCATTATTAACTATTTCATTTATTAATTATTAATTCATTATTAACTATTTCATTTATTAATTATTTCATTATTAACTATTTGCAGGAAGATAAACTAATGGGTTTAGTTCATTATTCCCTGTTTAATTCCGATTTGTCGAAACGTTATGATAACAACAACAAAGATGAGGATATTCGTCGGAATATAAATAGTGTAAACAAAAATATTATCTTGAATCATTATTGCTTGTTCATATCAAAAAATTAATCTTACAGTCGTCACGTGTAAATATAATAGCTTGTCATCAATGAAATGACGCATTTTTTTGATTGGTTGTTGATCCGGGCATTTAACTAAGTAATGTCCTTAGTATATAAAACTTTGACTTATTCTTGACTATTTTTATTTTCTGTCAGTATAAAAAAAAATTAAATACTTGGGAAGTGTTTTGACAGAGGATGGAAAATGTGACACGGAAATCCAAAGACGCATTGACATGGCCAAAGACGCACTTCAGAAGCTAGCCCGAGTACTGAAAGACAGGATGATCTCATTAGAAACAAAGAAAAGGGTGCTGGATTGCTATGTGATAGCTGTCCTTTTGCATGGAAGTGAATACTGGACGATCTCATCAAAGATGAAGGAGTGGCTTGAGGCAGCAGAAATGTTGTTTTACAGAAGGATGCTGAAGATGCCATGGACAGAGCACGTGTACAACGATGAGGTGTTGGAAAGGGTGCAAAAGAGAAGAAAACTGATAATAAATATCAGGAAGAGACAAATGAGGTTCCTGGGACACGTAATGAGGAAGAAGGGCCTGGAGAATTTGATACTCACAGGTCGGATAAATAGAAGCAGGAGAAAGCAGCGCGAGGCGTACTTGTTAGGTCTGAACAAATGGTTGACGGAGCGGAGCTTGGAAGAGATACCAAGAGAAAAATTACTGAGAGCGATAAGAGACAGAGCAAAGTGGAAGTCCATGATTACCTACATTCTGAAGGGACACGGCACAAGAAGAAGAAGAAGAAGAAGAAGAAGAAGAAGAAGAAGAAGAAGAATTGTTACTCATAATCCCAATTAAAATGATCACAATGAAACAATGTCGTGTAATCTTATTGTATGAGTAAAAACTAAAAAAGAACCATTTTTGCATCGAATTATTACATGCAATGGGGAATGGATACTAACCAGTGAACAAGGAATGCGATATTTACGCTTAGGATGCTATCAGAAAGGGCGATACAAATAAAAAAGCAAGTTTATCTGTGTTTTATAGACTATGTCAAGGTGTTCGACAAAGTACACCACAAGCAATTAATAGAAATGCTCAGCAATCTCGACATATTTGACAAAGATATCAGAGTAATCAAGAATCTCTACTGGCAGCAAACCGCCTTCATACAGACTGGTAATGAATTCAGCAGATATACAAAGATAGAAAGGAGCGTAAGACAAGGATGTGTCTTTTCACCGGAACTATTCAACTTGTACAGTGAGACTATTCTGAGGACCCTAGAAGTTAATTACTATTCTGAGGACCCTAGAAATGCTCAGCAACCTCGACATGTTTAGGAAAGACATTAAAGTAATCAAGAATCTCTACTGGCAGTAAACCGACTGCATAAGGACAGGAAACGAATTCAGCAGATATACAAAGATAGAAAGAGAAATAAGACAAGGATGTGTCTTTTCACCGGAACTATTCAACTTGTACAGCGAGAATATTCTGAGGACCCTAGAAGTTATGCCAGGATTCATCATTTGCGGTCACAATCTGAGCAACATAAGATAAGCAGATCATACACTACTGATAGCCAACACAGAAAGAAAACTATAAGACCTCCTAAACAAGGTAGATGAAGAAAGGATTACAAATAAACTACAAGAAAACCGAATTTATGGTCATCAGCAAAAAGAGGATCCCAAAATGCCAATTACAGGTTGAACACGGAAAGAACATGGGAAGTGTTCTAAGGGAGAGACGGAAAGTGCGACACAGAGATCCAAAGGGGAATTGGCATGGCGAAGGACGCGTTCCAGAAGCCGAGTAAAGTATTAAGAGACAGGAAACTTTCACTGGAAACAAAGAAGAGACTACTAGATTGCTATTTGATGTCTGTTTTTCAATACGGCAGTGAATGCTGGACAATATCATCAAAGATGAAGAAAAACTTGAAGCAACTGAAATGTGGTTCTACAGAAGGATGCTGCGGATATCATGGATCGAACCTGTGAGCAATGATGAGGCTTTGGAAAAGATGGAAACGAAAAGGAAATTAATACTGAGCATCAGGAAGTGACAGCGGAAGTTCTTGAGACAAGTAATGAGAAAGGAAGTCTTGGCGAATTCGATACTCACATGTCAGATAGAGGGAAGGAGAGAGAGATGAAATCAGCGGATAACATATCTGAAGGGCCTGAGCAGGTGGATGGCAGAGCGGGATTTGGGTGGGGTAGCATGAGAAAGCGTGTTAAGAGCTACAAGGGATAGAGAGACGTGGAAAGTTATGATCGCCTACATCCTGAAGAGACACGGCATATAGAAGAAGAAGAAGGAGAAGGAGAAGGAGGAGAAGAAGAAGGAGGAGAAGAAGAAGAAGAAGAAGAAGAAGAAGAAGAAGGAAGAAGAAGGAAGGAGGAAGAAGAAGAAGAAGAAGAAGAAGAAGGAAGGAGGAGGAAGAAGAAGAAGAAGAAGAAGAAGAAGAAGAAGAAGAAGAAGAAGAAGAAGAAGAAGAAGAAGAAGAAGAAGAAGAAGAAGAAGAAGAAGAAGAAGAAGAAGGAAGGAAGGAAGGAAGAAGGAAGAAGAAGAAGAAGAAGAAGAATTAGCTAGTGATTAGATGCAAGTGAACCACCAAAACAATACCCAGAACCTCCACTGCACCCGAACAAATTACTGGTTTTTGTCTCGATGTAAAACAATAAAAGAAACCTCGTATTGTTGAGAAATTGAGTGCATACCCGAAAAATTGAAAAAAATCATTGTAGACTTGTGAATAGTGATGGCCCAATTCGCTGCATGACAACTCACGGACACACGCTTCTTAATCAAGCAGTATAGCCTGATTTATGAAATATTATCTCCATATTCACCTAATATCTCTCCTACTGATTATCACTTAAGTAAGATTAGTGAGCTTTTCATAAGCAATAAAACATGCTCCAATAACCATTTGAACTGTTAATCAATAACCATTTATAAGGAAACCATTTGAACTGCTAATCAAATCAAAGGATGAGAATTTTGAGAAAAGATGGGATAAAGAATTTAGAGATCCGTTGGAAAACTCGCATGTAAAGATGTAAGAAATGAGCTGTAATGACAGATCATTTTATTATTCATTTCTCGATATTTCCAAGAAGTTTCAGTCTCCTTCCTAGATCATCTTCAGGGGTTTTTATGTTTTAACACGTGCATCACCATGACATTACAACATAAAAAAAAAATCCATTTTGAGTATTTTTCAAGTTCTAATGAACGCTAAGCAATTTGTCAACTATTATATTTGAAGCTAGAAAAAAATTTACACTTATTTTTAGCAACACAGTTTTGCGGTTATTTTTTTTGTTACCACAACTCACACACCTGAAGATGATGTCGGAAAGAGATTGAAA
Organism: Ascarosepion bandense; assembly: GCA_037127315.1. Classification (NCBI taxonomy): domain Eukaryota; kingdom Metazoa; phylum Mollusca; class Cephalopoda; order Sepiida; family Sepiidae; genus Ascarosepion; species Ascarosepion bandense. Next base: position 475,183 of record JBBBDQ010001558.1, on the reverse strand, counting down.
GTACTTGAAAATATCGAGAAATATATAATAAAATCATCTGTCAAAGTTACAGCTCATTTCTTACATCTTTCAATTATAATACGCGAGCATGAACGGATTTTATTAAAAATCACACAATGTTTGCAATTTATTTAATCTCTCTCTCTCTCTCTCTCTCTCTCTCACACACACACACACACACACATATATATATATATATATACGTACACACATATAAACATAAATACATATACGTATATAAGTACATACGTAGAGATACGTACAAACACACACACACATATATATATACACAGACATATGTATATATATACGCACACACACATATATACGTACAGATATATATATATATATATATATATACGTACACACATATGCACGTATATACGTACACACATATGCACGTATATATGTACACACATATATATACTTACATATACATATATATAAAAATATATATATGTACATACCACACACACACATATATATAAGCACACACATTCACGTATGTACGTACACTCACACCTCATATATATATCTAAGTACACACATTCACGTATATACGTACTTGCGCACACTCATAGACATGAAATCATTATAGCAGTGTACAGTTGTATTAAGAAGTATTCAATAAATATATAATGTAGAGATTTTTAATATTTTTCATTTGGAAACCAGTTACTTACGCAACCTAGGTTTCAACCTTTCGGTATCTTCAGGTGATTTATATTAATTGATTTTTTAACGTTTTCAAATGTACAACAGAGATTTTTTTACGAACGCGTTACTGGAAGTTTAAAATAACTGAAATCTTTAAGATTATGGAGGAGTTTTTTTGTTAAGTATCTTAAGTACTTAAATTCAGGTTTGGATGATTTTAAAATATATTTTCTGATGAGATTACATTCGGTCATCATTTCAGATTTTTCATTTAGTAATGTATTTTTGTTCTGGAAATAATATTATGGCTAACTTATCTTATTGGCACAATCTGCAGACATCACCTCCGTTGTAAAGTTTAGCTTTGTGTTATATTCCATGTTATATTAGGGTCTTTCCCGTTTTTTTCTCTTAATTTCCACACGTGGTTATCCAATTTACTACAATTTTTAAGGTTTTCTCGTTTGAATGTACACCAGTGATTATACCAGCTGTTCTCTACTAGTCGCCCTTGTAATGCACTGCGACTATGATTGTGTAAATTGTTTTTAATTATCAAATTTAGGTTTGGTATATTAGGGTTTCGGTTATATGTAGGAATTCTGAGTAAAGACCGGCCATGTTTGTTTTTTTTGTTCTCTCTTTCTTCCTTGCTAACTGGACACATGGCTTTGAGGTGTCCCCTCCCTTCCACTCCAATGTATTCTGCCATTGCACTACTCTCTGTTACTGCTTAGGGTCAATAGACACCTCCTATCACACTAACTCCCAATTATTCTCAGAACACTCTCATCTACCCAACCCTCATTCTCGGTATCCTTACCCGCCTATCACCCACCCTCTGACATTTCCTATATTTAATTATCCTTTCTCCACTCTATGTAGCCCCCTGCGCAGTAGTGGCAGTGACATGCCTTGCTCGGGGTGAAACGCTGATAAAAAAAAAGACTCTAAGTATGTTTTATTTTTTGTCCATCTGTATCATGTAATTCTGCTTTGTAAATAACTTCTTCTGTTTTACAAAGTCAGTCAAATCGGCATTTATTTTTGTCCCTGCAGTTAAATACTTTATTAGAGATATTATGTTGCACGCTATTTTTGAAGTTTCTGGGGTTTTGTCTTTTTAATGTAATTTTCTGTTGTAGTGAAATATTCTGGCCTACCCAGGAATGAGTATGGCCCGGGTTATAAAACGAACTCCAGAGTGATCGAGAGTGTGATTATACGAGAGTAATCGTGGTTTAGTCGAGAGCCATCGACCTTAGACGTCACTAGACGGAAGCCTTCTTCTGAAGACGGACGCATACGTCTTATACAGAGACATTGCCTTCTTGATTGTTATTCTTGTTAACTGTTCGTTGGTGTACTTGTATTTGGTTTATTGTACTGAGGTATAATAAATCTCTCTTTATATTCCGGTTTTCTCTTTTCCATTCTTTTCACACCTACGTAGCCCCCTGCACATCAGTGGTGTTACCGCCTTGCTTGGGGTGATATGATTAAAAAAAAAATCAGTCTTTGTTGGATTTATTATGTTGTCCCAAAAGTTCGTAAACACTTTCGAAATGGGTCTATCTGGTCCAGCACAATCGAGACAAGCGATGGGTTCAGAAAGGGCAAGAGACACCGTCGGTTCCAAAACAAGATCGATTCGGCAAGAAAGTCATGTTGTGCGTTTGGTGGAACTTTGAAGGAATCGTGCATTTTGAGTTGGTTCCGAATGGTCGTGCCATCAGTGCCGAACTTTACTGTCAGCAACTTGAGCGGGTCTACGAAAAGTTGAAGCAAAAGTACCCGGCTCTGATCAACCGAAAGCGCGCTTTGATGCAGCAGGACAATGTCAAGCCACACACCGCCAGAAAGACCAAAGACAAGTTTGAAGAGCTGGACGGCGTTGAGGTTCTGCCATATCCAGCCTACAGTCCTGACTGTGCTCCATCGGATTAAGGCCTTTTCCGCTCAATGCAACACTTTCTGAAGGGCCGCCGATCCGACTCGTTTGATGAAGTCGAGGAAGCGTGTCAAGAATTCATTGATTCAAAGCCGGCTGAATAGGACTTTGATCAGAACCGAAAGCTTGCAGATCAATGGCAGAAAATCTTGAAAAATGATGGTCTTTATTTTGAGCAATAATTTTGTTGTTTTTGCTAGTAAAATTTCAATTTTTGCAAGTGTTTTCTGGGAATCTTAGATTACTTGGCGAGTAAAATTTTAATGTTTTGCAAGTGTTTATGAACTTTTGGGACAACCTAATATTAGCCGGTACGAGAGGCTACTGGAGAAATTATATTTATGGTCTTTTAAAGTAAGGAATGCTTGCCTATTGGTTAATATTTAAACCCTGTCGCATATATCCAACTTCTCTGCGATCTTTTTCGCCTCGTCGTGTATATTTTCTATGTAGAAGTCTGGTGCTTTTTTGTAACATTTGGTGATTTCTTCATTTATTTTTTCCATATTCCTTTGAACCTATTTCATAGGTGTTATTTGATTTGTTACCTTTATTAAAAAGACACAAAATATCCTTTTATCATTTCGTGTTTTTTTTATTCTTTTTACTTCAGTGTTTAATAGCTTTTGGAAATTGTTATTAATTTTTAAAAAATGAATTTGATCTATTATGCAAATAATATCTTTTTCGAATTTATTTAATTCTTTAATTGCAGGAGATAACTCCTGGATTTAAATTTGAATTTGAAATTTTCTACGTTTTCCCTTTCTCCTGTATATTTTGCAAGAATACTCATCTATTAACCACTTAACTCTAGTTCTTTCACCACCCCGTATATCCTTTCCTTTCTCTCCACCTTTGCAACTGTCATCACACCTGTATTCCCACCCTTCTCTTGCTCCTTTCTAACTGGTTTGTCTTTCTCTTCACTCTCTTCTACTTAATCTTTTTACTCTTATGTAGCCCTCTGCAAATCAGTGGCATTACCGCCTTGCTCAGGGGTGATACGATTAAAAAAAAGTTTTTCCCATTTCATTCTGTTAAGAAACTGTTTAAATGTAAGAATAGTATGTATACATGCCTGTTAAAAATAGGAATGTTTTTTAGCGAATGTGATGTTTTAAATTCTTGCATTGTTTTTTTTCTGTGGATTTTCAATTGTTGTCGTGCGGTCCAGTAAATCTTGTATTAGTTTTCGTCAGAAAACACTTGATAAAATTGCTCACTTGTAAGACAAGAGCAAATTAATGATTATTGCTACCCAGTTTCTGATCATAATTAAACTAGTATACACTTGAATTAAAAAGTGCTGAATACGTATATAATGTAAAGCTTTTATATACACTACCGGCCATTTTTAAAGAAATGATGTAGTTCATACTATTTTCAGTATTTATTGCCAAGTGGATAATTATAAATGAAAATAAAATGGTTCTTTGTTAATACTTTACAATGGCATGTGCATCAAATGAACTGTTCTGGTGTCCAGTTTTTGTGCTCTCTTACTCATGCTAGTCTCTTCTTCTTATTGGCTGGCCGAAGCAAAGGTTCCTGGCTGCCTTGTAAAATTTTGCAAAATAATAATAAAAAAAGGAACCATTCTATTTTCATTTAGAATTATCCACTTGGCAATAAATACTAAAAATAGTATGAAATACATCATTTCTTTTAAAAAAAAACTTGGGTGGCCTAATAATTATGGCCGGTAGAATATATATAGACATGTATAGCAATTCTTGAGAGTGCGATGGCTAAATTGCCACTATTTTCCTTGTAAAATTTTGCAAAGTAATAATAACAAAAGAAGCATTCTATTTTAATTTAGAATTATCCACTTCGCAATAAATACTAAAAATAGTATGAAATACATCATTTCTTTTAAAAAAACTTGGGTGGCCTAATAATTATGGCCGGTAGCATATATATAGACATGTATAGCAAATCTAGAGAGTGCGATGGCTAAAGTGTCGCTATTTGCCTTGTAAAATTTTGCAAAGTAATAATAACAAAAGAAGCATTCTATTTTCATTTAGAATTATCCACTTCGCAATAAATACTAAAAATAGAATGAAATATCTCATCATTTTTTTTAAAAAACTGGGTTAGCCTAATAATGATGGCCAGTAGTCTATATTTCTCTTCTGTCACACTCAGGGATTTGAATTATTTTGTTTTGTTTTTTCTTATGTATCAATGTAAGACACACAGAAGTAGGTTTATCAATATATATGTATGTTGCCGTCATTTTAGACGGCATATCAATATAAATATTTTGCCGTAATTTTTGATAGCATGAGTCAAATAGTTTTTATATAATTTATGTTTTGCAGTGAAAAAAATTATAAGATCACATGAAAAATTATATAAAAAAATTAACCATATCAACTTGTATGTCATTTTTTTGAGAGATTGCTGCTGAAATATACAATTTTAAAACCCACACACTTATTAGTAATTGATTTAAAGAAAATGTAAAAACGTATTTTATGTAACGCGTTTCGCCATTCAAATAGACTTCATCATATCAAATGTCTTCGTTGATGGTGCTATATATATAGAGAGAGGTCATCATCATTTATCCATCACACACAGGTGGTGCATTCGGCAGCAACTTTTTTTTGCTGTTTCTGTAAAAAGCTGTTTTTTTACGGGGTAGGGTTAGTCAGCCCTGCACTCAACCCTGGAGGACCATTCTTGGAACTTACGTTTCCAGCACCTGGTATTCCCAAATGGTCACCCATTTAAGTACTGACCAGGCTCAATGTTGCTTAATTTTGGTGATCGAACGGGAACCGGTGTATTCAACACGATATAGCCGTAGACTAGGTAGAAGGTAGTGGGTAAATATATGAACTAAAATGTGTTTTAACAATATATTATGACAAACGCTGAAAATGTAAGGTAGCTGAACTTTGCATTTAAATTTTAAATTTTTGGTGGTCGATATGTAAAATGGTACATCATGGCGGACTTCATCCAGCTTCCCCACAGTTGTGTTTTTTTTAGCATTGTTGTGTTTATATTTCCCATATTGTGAAAGCCTTAGATTTGTTAAGAAAAGTGAAATGTGGTATGAACCTGGATGTAATTTTAGCGTGGAAGACTCAGAAATTAGTGCACTTTCTATACACTTTCGCTTTAGATTAATACTTCCTCTTTAAATTCAGACGTTTCACTTTGATTCGAAATACAATGAATTTTCGTTTTTGTTAATTACGTTCTTAGTTTTACTAAGTAGTTCATTCTTTAATTTTAAATTATGTTTTTATCCATAACGATGAATAGCTAATGTATTGTTTTTGTGTTATCGCTTTTGCGTTCATATAGAGTGGGCCCTCAGTTCACAAATTCAATCCGTTCCTGAAGGCCTCGAAATGTTCGTAAACCGAATCTATTTTCCCCATAGCAATCAATGTAAGATGGATTAATCCGTTCCTGAAGACGCACGTGACCAGAAAATTTCGTAAACAGAAACTATTTTCCCTATAACAATCAATGTAACATAGATCATTTGTCACAGCACCAAAGATCATCACAGAAGCGGGATTCTTAGTCTCAAACACAGATAGGACGTCTGAAGGGTTGTATGCAATCACATGAGAATTTCTACGATTCACTTCAGCATCCATAGTGAACTTCTTTTTGTCAACAAACATGAGTGTTTTTTCCTGCACCTTGATGCTTGATAAATGAGAGAAGCTTTGAGCATCTCTTGGATATGATTACTTTTGCTTTGGTTGTTAAAACATGACGGTGTCATCGAGCATAGCTAGTCATGCCAAGGTTCTTGATCACAGCTCTGGACACCGTGGAATGGGACACATCATGTTTCTGTGAAAGTGTTGTCATGGATGTGGATGGGTTGTCATCAATTGAGTGTTTGAGGCCAGCAAGAAACTTTGGATTTCACTTGGGATCCACAGTGAGTTTTCTGTTCTTTTCTACAAAGTTTCCCGTTTTTTAACTTATTTAAACATGCGACAAACTGTTACTTTTGAAAATTTTGTCGCCTTAACAATTGCAGTATGCCTAGTGCATGCTAAGACTATAAGAGCCGAATAATTATCATTCTATGATGTTTTGCTGTGAATTCATTCGCCGTTTGTTTGAGAAGAAAGAGAAAGATTAGATACTTAAGCAAGCAATGTTTTGTCAGAAAATAAATTGTTAAATCTACAAAATTGTTTGTAAAACCCTATGTAATATATATATATATATATATATATATATATATATATATATATATAGTATATCGAGGCAGCAAGTAATTTTCTAAACATATGCTATTAAATATAAGAGACAATGAATGTCTATTATGTTTAATCATGAGCCGTTCTAAACGTCGTATTTTTGCTTTAATTTCAGTTGAAAATAAAGACAAAAATTCTCCAACATTTGGATAATAATTTATTGGTTTTCTTCTAAGCTTTCGGCTCACATGAGCCATCTTCAGAGAGGTTGTTTAAACTGAAATATTATAAAATCCATCACCGACGATTTTATTTTTTATTTTTGGTAACTATTGCCGTTGCCAAGCAGAGTTTTATGTCAACACAAAATAAAATCGTCGGTGATGGTGGATTTTATAATATTTCAATATATAATATATTGCGGGATAATCTTTTGCCCAGTCATACATGTCTTGAAAGAGACATGATTGCCCGAAGCGTGTATCACTTATGGCACTTAACTGACTTTTTAAAAATCTCACACAGCTCTTTTTTACAGTGCTGACCACACACCAAAAACCACGCAAGAAATAAAATGTCAAAATGTTATTAGTCAATGCCAAGTCGGTGTTACTCATGACCAGCCATTCTCTTTTCCAATCTTTTCACTCTTTTCTTTTTTTTTTTCAATTGCAGTAGATGACTAAACTAAACTATCGCCCGGTTCACACTCCACCCACATCTATTGAACAGGTGAAGAGGCTCATCCTTTGTTACCTGTTTAGGATGCGGTTTCCGGTCTTCTCTTTTCCAGTCTTTTCACTCTTCCTTTTTTATTTTGTTTTCAATTGGAGTAGATAGACTAAACTAAATTATCGCCCGGTTTACACTCCACCCACATCTATTGAACAGGTGAAGAGGCTCATCCCTTGTTTCCTGTTTAGGATGTGGTTTCCGGCTTTCTCTTTTCCATTCTTTTTACCCTTACGTAGCCCCCTGCACATCAGTGGCGTTATCGTCTTGCTTGGTGTGATATGATTAAAAAATAAAAACAAAAAAAAACAAATCGATTAATCTGTTTCAGAACACCGTATCTAACCTGAAATATTTGTAAGCAGAAGTTATTTTTCCATCGTAATCAATATAAAATTGATAAATTCTTTCCTGGAACCCAGATGAGTGCTTATTTAAAATTTTACAACAGCACTTCCTGTAAAAAGTTTTATATGCCGCACCATAAAATTAAATTTAATGCTAAAAGAATATAAAGACAATACTAAAGAGATAAAATGCAGTCAGAATAAAACATCTTTTTTTTTAGAATAATACAGAGCGTTGATTTTGTGAAACTAAACTGAGTAACAAGATCAGAGACATAAAAGAATTTTCATGTTTAGCTTGAATATCTTTTGTCACGATTATCATGATTTTGGTCATTTTTCTTTGCATTTGCTGCTATTTAGACTTTATGTCTAATGAGATTAGTTCTTGTCTACGTTTGAAAATGTTTCTAAAGTAAGGAAGTACATTGTAATTCAAAATATTTATGCTTCGACTTGATACTGCCATGAAATTTGGCGTTTCATCCCATTTTGCACAAATTTCGTGGATAAAAGAACCCGATATACGTTTCCTCCACAATCTCCTTTTCTTGCTGCTCGCAATGCATTAACCTGCCACGTCGCTCTTTCGCCGACCCTCGTATTCTGTTCTTTCGTTATGAACTCTCTTCTAACAACTTCTTAACACACTTCGGCAGTGGACAGCAGTATGTCTCACGTGAAAAACCAAATTCTTTTAATAACTTTTTGGGATTTTACCCCCAGGGAAATCAGTGATCGGATTACTGTATCTTTCGTGGAGCGACAAGTTTTGCGCGGACGCTATTTTTCTTACTATGAAGATCAACCTCATTCCCTTTTCGAACCTCTGTAACTCTTGTTTTTTTTTTGTTTTTTCTAAAAAGTCTATTTTCTTTCAAAATATAACCATAGACTTTAATCCTATCCTAGAATTCCGCGAGGCTAATAATACAACTTGGTGGGAAAGGTCTAGCAAGTTTCTCGACTGTCGTCTTGTCAGATGTTTCCTAAGTCTTTAGGAAGCTGGATGAAGTCCGCCATGATGTACCATTTTACATATCGGCCACCAAAAATTTAAAATTTAAATGCAAAGTTCAGCTACCTTACATTTTCAGCGTTTGTCATAATATATCGTTAAAACAAATTTTAGTTCATATATTTACCCACTGCCTTCTGACTATATATATATATATATATATATATATATAACACCATCAATGAAGACATTTGATATGATGAAGTCTTTTTGAATGGCTAAACGCGTTACATGAAATCCGTTTTTACATTTTAATTTTTTACGGTGTCACTTTTGAGGGAAGAATCCATGTGTTGATTTTTCTTTTTATCGGGTGAGACTGCATTATCAACAGACACAAATATATTTAATTAAGATGGTACCCTAGTATTATATTCTATTCGCTGCATGAATAGAATTGCCTTTTTTCTTGATAAATTGATAACAGAGGCCTGTGATCAGTCTTCAATAGAAAACTTTGTGAAACTTTTTGACTGCTTATGTAATTACTAACGCCTCTCTTTTTATCGGGCTATAATAGGTTTCTGGTGAAGGTAGTAAACACGAAGCTTGTGCGATAGCTTTCATATTACCGTCATCATAGCTGTGCAAAATTACTACTCCTATACGTAATCATTAGCACCTGAAGCCACTAAGAATTTGGCTTTTGGATCGAATATCAAACGCCCTCTGACATTTATCAGTCCAGTTCCATTTTTTAAGTAAATTGTTCAGTGGAGCTCTCATGTTCTGCATATTACAAAGGAGGATCTGTAACGTGGTTGATACTGACTTGGCAGACCGGCTGCAACCACTCTCTCACCGGCGTGATGTGGCTTCCCTGTGCCTCTTCTACAAGTATTTTCATGGCTTCTGCTCCGATGAGCTTAGATCACTGGTGCCGCCTAAGCAGGAATTTACACGAGATACTAGAATAGCAACTAGGTCCTACCCTTTTACAGTTAAACAAATAAGATGTAACCGTAAATTCTACTCCAACAGCTTCTTTTCTCGCGCTTCCCGCCTGTGGAACTCCCTTCCACAAGTCTGCTTTCCCGACAGCTACAATCTCCAGGTGTTTAAATGTAGGGTCAATAGACACCTCCTATCACACTAATTCCCATTTATTTATTCTCAGAACACTCTCATCTACCCAACCCTCATTCTCGGTATCCTTACCCGCCTATCACCCACCCTCTGACATTTCCTATATTTAATCATCCTTTCTCCACTCTACGTAGCCCCCTGCGCAGTAGTGGCAGTGACATGCCTTGCTCGGGGTGAAACGCTTATAAAAAAAAAATATTAGCTACATAAATTTGCCAGCAATTCATTTTTGAATACAAAACTAGAAGACATCTTCAGTTTTCGAAAATAAAATACAAATTTCTATTAAAATTTGACTAAATCAACCGTCTTACTAAAACTGAACATAAAAATACCATAAAACCCTATCTTTTTGGCATTAAATAATCCATAGAGGTTGATATACCGTTAAACAAAACTCAAACTCAAACTCAAAACCACACTTGTAGTATTTCGAATTCTTAAAGGGACAGTCATCTCCGTGATGAAACCTTCTATATCTGATTAATGGATTAATTTTCTGTTTTGTACATTTTTCTTTTCCTTTATGCATGCGCATTCTTGTTTTGAATTTCTTCGGCATCGCGTTTCAGATTTAGGATTCTCTGTAATGTAAGTTTATTATTTTGTTCAAGCTTTGTTAGAATTTTCGCTCATATTTCTGCATTTTTTTCTCCGTTAAACTTTGAACTAAAATTAACCGTTTAATATATTATAGTATTTACATTATTCGTACTATTGTCCTCACTTTTGTTGCCATTTGTACGACGATTCGGCTTTTTTCAGGTGCTAGAATTTTGAACCGAACCCTTTATTACGATCACTGTGGTATATAAACTCCATTCCTTGCGGGAAGTCTCAATTGGAAGCATGAGTTATCTCCCTCTAACCCTGAAAGTTATTTGCTCACTACTGCTGTAGCCTGGTATTGAACTCACAACTCCAAGAGTCAAGTCAGGAACTAATCAACGTCTATATCCACTGGGCCACGTGTTCTTAGTTCCTGACTTGACTCTTAGAGTTGTGAGTTCAATACCAGGTAACAGCAGTGGTGAACAAATAACTTGCAGGGTTAGAGGGAAGTAACTCATGACTTATAATCGATTCTTCGCACAAGGAATGAAATTAATATACCCCAGTGATCGTAATAAAGGGTTCGGTTCGAAATTCCTAGCACCTGAAGAAGGCTCGAGGGTACAACGGCCGAAACGTCGTACAAATGGCAACAAAGATGAGGACAATAGTTCGAAGATTGTAAACACTGTAAATACTACCTCGTCTCAGAAATATAGACAAATAATAATAAATTATAATTTAACAGATCTGGAGTCTGTTCATTTAGTCAGAATCTTTTTCGCACTTTTTGTAAACAATTCCAGCAGATGCGAAAAATCCGTCATCTTCTTTTTTGCCAAATTCATACATTTCTAATAAGTATTAAATAAAGAGCTTTCGGCGCTAAAAGTTTTGTCAGAATATCCATTGCACAAATCTCTTCTGTTTTTTTTCGGTAGTACGAACTTAGAGTATTTTTTATGTTCGACTGACGTTAATTCCCTCAGCAAAAATATCGATTTTCTTTTGTCTTTCCTGTCACTGCACTCTTCTCTGAAAATTTGTTCGTATTTTTAAAAAAATGCCAAAAAGGAAGGCCCATCATCTGAATCGTATCTACTCCGATGAACTTAGATCACTGGTGCCCCTAGATACGAATTTGCACGAGATACTAAATCAGCAACTAGGTCCCACACATTTACAACGAAACCGATAAAATGTAACCGCAATTTATACTCTAATAGCTTCTTTTCTCGCACTTCCCGCCTGTGGAATTCCCTTCCACATACTTGCTTCCCCGACAGCTACAATCTCCAGGAGTTTATATGTATACGCATCCATTCTCTCAAACACTCTTCCCATCTACATCCTTACCCGTCTATCACCATCCTTCTGACATTTCCTGTATCTAACCACTCTTTCTCGCCACCTTCTCCTATGTAACCCTCTGCGCAATAGTGGCAGTTGAATGCCTTGCTTGAGATGAAATGATTAGAAAAAAAATTCAATTATGACATTTGCTACTGCGTCAAGATAAAAACTTATGGAATTCACTGTTTTACTCCGTACTATTTCAATAAACATTTTTTGCTTTTTCTTGACTTCGAACAACTGATGCTATTGCTATTGTTGTTGAATATGTGCCATAGAAACCCATATTCCCTCAATACTGTAAAAGTCTTCTAGAACAACCAGCCAGTAATCAACTAGAATAGAAGTTGGGTTTGACTGTTTATTTATTGTAACAAAATTACAATTGTGGCACATGGCCAAAAAGGGAGGGGGAAACAAAACAGAGGATGGTCTTCAGTGATCTATCTTATACCTAGCTAATCTCTTTCGCGACCCAGACACACGCTACAGTTTTTCTCAATCACCAAAAGAACTTGTCCATCAACACTCATACTGCCGTGCACCAAAATACCACAACGCATTCCGGGGACCTAAAAATTCCCCACAATGTACATAAAAATTTGACAATGTACAATATTTACAATAAATTGCAAAAATATATAAAAATTTTCGACATGAAATGACAAAGGGGGAGGGGCATGACACAAATCCTCAAATAAAATTTCAAACAAAATAACAACATAAACATTGTGTTAGCTGGACCCAACCTACCCTGAAAACAAAGAGGTCGCTGTATTCCGCCCAGAGGACGAAATCAAGAAACTCTCTTTCTACAGGGAGTGGAGAGGTAAAAAGAAATTGGACTGGGGAAAATATAATACTGGCTCAGACGAGATGAAACGGGACAAAAAAAAAATTAACGGAAGCAGGGAATCTCGAACTGGACCATAAACAAAGACGAAAACCGGGGAACAGGCCAGGAATCACACTCACTCACATTAACTAGGTACACAAAAAGGGACTTACCTTAACCAAAGGGGAGGGTTCCAGAGGAATCCAACCCGATGTGACTACCAGGTCTAAAAGAGAAAATCCAGGCTAGCCCCAGTCACGCGAACCAGGCTCGCCACATTTACCCACCTTTTGCTGAACTCTGTCGGTGGCAACCGTTTCCGATCAGTTCTAATCTTCATTTTGAGTTGGTACTCAAAATATCGGATTAGATCCTGATGCGAAAGACGGCCACCCCGCAAGACTTCCTCCATACGCGTCGTCCATATCACCATTCGTGCCGTGGCCAGAAGCGACAGAAACACCATCCGTTTCACTCCGGTGTACGGGGGCAACACATTATCGCAGGCGTATGCACGATCAATGGACACAAGTTCCCGCGGCGCGATGCGAGCAGTCAACTCGCCGACACGATCCCACAACGGGCGAACGCGCGAACAATGGAAGAAGGCGTGCGCCGACGTCTCCTTTAAGCCAAGGTTGCAACGTTCACAATCTGGCAAATCCGCCAGGCCCATTATGAAACGCATGTCATTGAGAGACAAGGCGTTACGAGCTAGTCGCCAGGTCAGAGAAAACTCAGAGTTGCTGAGCCAATCCGATCCTGGCGCCCAAGACCAATGAGAGCGATACTCCTCCTCCATCATGCCGAGCTTCTCCCTCAATCGATCCTTCGCGACGCCCTCCACTAATCCCCGATAGAAGTGCCTCCTAGGCCGAGAAAGGTCACTAGACCGTGGAATGGCCCACAAGGCCCTCCGGCACTCGCGGATGAAAGCCGGTTGCTCTCGAAGCTTGCCGGAAGACTTGTCGCGGTTAATCTTGGCCCCTGTCACCTGTTCGTACCGTTCAAGCGCCTTCTGTACCGCTCTTATGTCCCTGCGGGAGGACACAAACGTCGTTACGTCATCGGCGTATGCGGAAACCCTGGCTCGAGCACCACCAGGGATAGCGATTCCACATAGGGCCGGACTGCACGTCCTGTCCCTCAGCCGGCGAAGGAGGGGCTCCAACGCCAAGACATAAAGTAAGGACGACAGTGGACAACCCTGGCGAACCGACCTGGACAGCGCAAAAGCTCTCGACAGCTTTCCGTTCACCTGCACCACAGCCGTGGGAGAGCGATACAGGAGACTAATCCAGCGGCAGAAGTCGGGTTCGAATCCGGCAGCCTGCAGGACAGCCGCCAGGTAGCCATGGTCGACCCTATCAAATGCCTTGGACTGATCCAAATTGATCAGCGCGGCTTCATCGTCGTCTTTTACACCCTCTAGGATCGTGCGGATTAAATGCAGGTTGCTCTGAATTGTTCGGCCCTTCACAGCACAAGTCTGATCAGGTCCCAACAGAGACTCGGCAACTAGCTGCAAGCGATTCGTCAGGATCTTGGCCAAAATCTTTAACTCTGTGTTTAGCAGAGTTATGGGCCTGTAACCGTCTAGATCCCTCCCAACCTTCTTGCCTTTTCTCAACAGCGTGACCACACCCCTGGTGAACCGATTGGGGATGGACCCCTGCCGGAACCAGTTGTTGAACACGACAGTCAAGATCGAGACAAAAAGGTGCGACAGCCTCAAGTACAATTCATAGGGCAAACCATCCAAACCTGGCGACTTGCCACTGCCGACTCTCTTCAAAGCCGCGTCGACTTCGTCCTCCGTAATCTCTCCCTCGCAACTAGCCGCTTCAGCCGGCAAAAGCCGGGGAAAGTCAGCCAAATAGCTGCGAAACTCTGCTTGGCAGAGACCAGGCTCCTTGGTGAAGCCTTGTTCGAAATGTCGCCGAAACGCCTCGCACATGTCGTCAGTCGAACGCAGGAGATGTCCCTCCGGGTTTCGTATCTCGCGAATGTGCCGGTCGCCGCCTCGACGAACTTCTTCCTTGCGCATATCAGCGCCCATGTTCACGGCTTCGGAAGACATCTTGCTTAACTTATGTCTAATTACTTGGCTCATGTAACGATCGCTAGTCGACCGCTCCAGAGCCTCCTTAGCTAAGGCTATCTCTAGGGGATCCCCACCAGCCTCCGCCCGGGTGAAATTAGCACTAAGTGTCTTCGCCTTCTGAGCCTTATCTAGGTTGAGCCGTTGGCTGAATTAAGTGGCGAAAGACCTAATACTATCCTTAAGTCTATCCCACCACCTATTCCCGATGACTCCCCCAGTTAACGCCCGCTGAACTACAATAGTCAGCTGCTTCCGGAAGTCCCGCCTGTCCAGTAAGGACTGGTTGAACTTCCAGTAGCCAGCCATTCTAGCCCTAAATTCTAACACCACACGAGCACATACCATTTTGTGGTCCGTGTAGCCTAACCAGTGGAACGTTGGACATTCTACGAAGTCTATTTCGGCTTCTCTCACTAACACTCTATCTAGGTATGAAGATACCTTGGTAGAGGGCCAACTATGCGTCCACGTCCACATGCTCCCGCCCGGATGATCGGCCCGGTATCTATCGACGAGACCAAATTCGTTGATCAGATCAACCAGGCTGCGATCATCACTCCTCCCGCTAGCTCCCCGCCCTCTATCCAATTTGGGGTTCAGGATGGCATTCCAGTCCCCAACTAGGATGAGTCGCTTGGAATCCAACAGAAAGGGCTCTAACAACCGAAAAAAGTCGACACGCTCACCTTGCTCGTTGGGTGCATAAACCGCAATCAGCCGGAACGACCTGCTTTTCACTGCAATATCGGCCACGATCAACCGGCCCTCGGCACCGGAATGGACAAGGACAACCCCCGCATCTAGGGTACGCTTGACCAGCAAAGAAACACCTCTGGCATGCCGGCTCCCATATGCTGAATAGACGACAAAGTCGTTAGACAGCACACAAGAGTCGGTTTCGCAAACAAAGTTCGTTTCTTGGATCGTGGCCACATCCACGCCGAACGACAGGAGGTTACGAAGCAGGCGAGCTGCCTTACCCCGATCCCTCAAGCCATTCGCATTCAGACTGGCTATCTTGACAGACATCGATTAGTCCTGAAAAATAGAAAAAGGAGAATTAATCTACTCACATACCGGATAGAAATCTCTAGCAGAAGGGACCCCGACGGATTGTCCAAGGGACCCTGTACCAACGTCGGACGTAATCCGTCCGTCTTGGACAATTCCGCCGACGTCCGTGGGGTAGGTTAGTTTCACTACCCTATATAACGATGGATGGAGAAGAACGGGGAACCTCCCAGCACAATTTTTCTCCATTTTTTTAAATTCCGGTGTGTTACTTCGGCACATGACAATATCTTCGTAGACCTTGCTGGCTTGATGAATGTGCTCCCACACCCTCAGATTACCCCCTGTGCTACGCACAAGTGTGAGCACACCAGGGGCATTGGAGAAGTTGGAGGGGTCTTCAGTGGATTTGCCATCCACCGAAGTCAGCTTCAGCAACGGCTTAAGAAGTGCACGCCTCTGGGCAGACCAGTCTTTTACAATGTCCTTCTTGTGGACTTTCATTAACTTTTCCCCCTGGGGAAGCGGTTTCTTCTTTTTGACGAGGGTGGGAGTGGGAGAAGGTGTAGTAGGGGTGGGAGATAAAGGAATCAGTTTGAAGATTGGGGGCTGGACAGGTTTCTGAGGGGACGAGGGAAGACTCTTGGTTTTCTCAGCATATGTCATCCTTTCCGGGGACTTGTGCATGGATGTCGATCTAGACTTCCCTTTGCTGCTCCCGACACTCCTGGTCTTCCGCATATTTTTGCTGCTCTCTGGGTTGTCATCCTCTTCTTCCTCTCTCCCTCGTTTGAGTGAGGAAGATCTTTGGGTTTCCATATCTTCCTCTGTTGCAGCCTCTTTTTGCGGAGGCTTAAGAGGCGGTTTTTGTGCCGCCTTTGTCACTTTCCCTTGTGGGACATCCCGCTTGGGGGGAGGCTCTGGTGGCGAAGATGACTTCGGAGCCGACTTCGCCGGAGACACAGCTTTTGGCGACTGCATGGTTTTAGCTGCTGCAGTCGTTTGGGGAGGTGATTTAGGGTTCTTTTTCCCTGCCGTCTGCCACTCCCCCTCTTTTCCTTTGCCCGCTGGGCTAGCTTCCACTTTCTCCAATGGTTTTTCTGCTTGTGGCTTTGGCGCTGGGTCCTTCTTTGGGCACGCCTTAGCCACATGATCTGCAGCGCCACATGCCCAGCAGCACGGCCTTCTCCCTTCTACCACAACATAAATTGATCACCCCTGCAGGTGAGGATGTTGGGAATGTTGGTGAACTCCTTTCGAGTCACCGTCACCTGCAGGGTGATGTCCCCAGTCAAAAAGCCTGGCTTTGATAGGACCGACTTCACCTCCGCCACTCTACCAAAACTAGAGAAAAACGCTCCCACGTGGTCTTCGCTGATATCCATTGGGACTCCATGTAGTGTGACCTTTGTCTTCCTTGTGCCCATGTATTCCGTCTGGAGCTTCAGGGTTTTCGTGGCCAATGTTGTGCCGGCCAACTGCTTTGCCTCCTCCATGGTACCAAGCAGGATATCCCACATGGCATGGCTCCTCCTAGCCACAGCTTTCGCATTGATCTCCAATGCTTGCACCGTTTCTTCGATGACCTCCCTGCTGACCCCCACAAACTTTTGCGTTTTGGGGTCCTTCGTCAACAGGGAGATAATCCTGGGCTCAATTGCCGCCAATGACTCGGGAACTGACAGGAGTTAGTTTCCATCAATGTATTTTTCGTACTTTTCGCGTAACTCGCCGTAATAGTCTACACCCTTTCTCACTTTCCCCCCATTCCACGCCGTGGTGGAAGGGATGGGAGATTCAGGCCTTTTCGGGACCTGCGAAATGGGAGACCCAAACTTTTCCTTTTCTGCCGCCGACATGCCTGTAGCTACTGCGACTGCACCTTCAGCCTGCGTTATCTGCCACTCGCCTTCTTTTCCATTCCACACCGATGTGGACGGTATCGAAGCCGACTCTTGGTTCGTATGAGGTATGTCCTCATCTATCTCCGCTCCACATAACGCCAGTGTGGAGGGAGCCGGACTCCTTGGCCTATCCGCGGCCATTGACCTCCTTCGGACGGAGGGCTTCCTCTCTCAGCGACTTTCAATCAGGAACCGCCGACAAGTATTTTTCGCTCTTGTACTACTGCTCGCTCAGCTTGCCTACAAAGAGTAGAAAAAACGAACACGAAGGCCGTCTAACTGAACAAAAAAAAAAACCCAGGGCAAATTGGTAGGTGGTTTAAATAATAACCTGGGAGATTCCTTTCTGTTACAAGCAAATCCATTCTATAAGTATTGATTGGCTGACAATTTCAGTGTGTATATTGAGCTCCATAAATTTTGAGCACAATATCCGCACTTTTGAATAGACACCTTCCTGCAGGGAGACAAAAGGAGACAGCCATGTTGAAAGGTATGTTATTTGACTTCTACAAATACTTTCAAGAAAAGTTTTTTTTCTACCCTGAAAGAGAAAAAATTAATTTCCGGTCGTCACTGTTTTCCAAGCATCAAGAATTTTTTTTTCAATTTGAATAATGCGATTATTCAAACTATTTCTCGTATTAATTAAAATTAAGCTTACTGGCAATATTCTAAATTTGAAGTGTATTTGCATCATCTGTAGGCTTGTCAGTATCCATTGCATTTCAAAATTTTTGACCATGTGGTCTTCTGAATATTTGATTTTTCCTTTATTTCTATTTATTTATTTTTCGTTCTTCGAAAAATAAAAACCCCACTAGCTCTGTGTCTAATCTGTATTATGCTCTTACCACCCAATTTCTCTTTGGGGTTGACCTGTAGGCAGACAATTCCTCTCGTACGATAAGTAGAATCGCAGCAATTTTTTCTCCACTTCTGTTTTTAGAACGCTTGTGCTGCCAATTTAAAAAAGTAATCTTAATATTTTATTATTTTTCTTTTCATTTGAATAATGTGATTATTCAAGGTATTTCCCCTATTAATTAAAATTACGTTTACTGGCAATATCCTAAATTTGAAGTTCATCAGGCTCATCTGTATGTCTGTCTGTCTGTCTGTATCCATCACGTATTATAATTCTCGCTCATGCCTTCTTTACGAACTATTTTTGAGGAATCCTATATCTTCTTTCATAATTTTGACTATTAAGACTTATACAAAGTATATACTTAATAATGATGTTATTTTTCTCCGGTTCCTACCCGTTAAAAAAAAAAAGAAAACATTTTTACAATTTTTTTTTCGTGCCACGGAAGGTTAGCAACAAAGGGTGGATGAACTCTTGAAGGGCCAACGGCCAGCTGAGTAGATGTGGCGTCTCAATAAAACGCCGTGGAGAAGGCAACGGAAACCACTCCATTAATCCTCCGCGTATACTAATGTTCTTGCACAACAATATGACAAATCTCAACAGCGTTAGAAGGTTAAGCCTAAGGACACTGACTCCTCGCCTCGTAAAGAACGACATGCACTACAGGTGTCACCCGACCGTCATCCTGCGATTGTCAGTATTAATGTCGTAAAGGGGACACATTTCCTTAGAATTTATCCCTCATCCGGAATGGAAGGACATGAACGACATGTTTCACCGGATCGTTATTCTTCGACTGTTTGCAACAAACAAAAATTAACTCTTGGAGCCTGAAACATTAGAACCATGAACAACTGTGGACAGCTGGATAACGTGAAGCAGGAGATGACTAGATTGAGCATAAACATTTTAGGCATATGTGAAACGAGATGGCCAAACGACGGAGATTTCATCAGTGACGACCACAGAATTATAGACGCAGGTGTTGAAAATAGTGAGAAACGAGTTGATGTTGTACTAGATATAGACACAAAAAAAAAATGCGTCATGGGATGCTGCCAAATATCTGAGAGCATCTGTCAAAAAACGCGAAATATTGTAAGAAACCACACACACACACACACACACACACACACACACACACACAGAGGAGAGAATTGCAAACCCGGGAAAACGGAGAGAATAATCTCCGAAAATGTATCCAATTAATATAAAAAAAATAATTAAATAAAAATAGATAGCTCGATGGATATAATCCACAGCATTATAAAATATTGAGAATAAAACTCAGCACATGGTTAGACGGTTATAGAGATTTATTTCGGCAATATATTGTAAATTTACATAATCTCTTTCAAACTGTTGAAAATGAAATAATACAAGCTACACTTCCTTTGTTAAAAGCGTTTTTCTAATATTCTGAATTAATTAATTTATTTTCAAACGTTCTGAATGAAATAATGAGCACCAGTGACTTAAGCTCGTCGAAGCAGAAACCATGAAAATATTTATAGAACAGACAGAGGGAAGTCACGTCCCGTCGGTGGAGTCGAGCAGCCTAGTCGGTACCTTTCACATTACTGATTATCATTTGGAGCCTGTTGAAAACACTGAAATGGACAGCAGGGGCGCCTGACCATATATGACAGCAGTATTCCGTGCACGGTGGGATGGCTGATTTGTATATGTGCAAGATGGATTCAGGCGGCAAAACCCTTCTGGCCCGACAGTGACCCAGCCTTCCTAGCAGTGGATTTAGCTATTGACTCAATGTAATGGTTCCACTTCAAGATCGGAGGATTAGGTAAGGCCGAGGATGCGCAGTATGTTGCTCACAGAGAGACTAGCTTGGTCCATGCCTATGGAAGGCAGTAGAGATTGCCTGTGATGATTGACAGACAGCAGCTTCATCTTAGACGCATTGAAATTTACAAGCCAATTCTTTCCCCAGTCCACCACTGAGTCTAGATCCGTCTCAAGACCAGCAGCGTTGTTATGTTTGTCCGCCTCGCCGGATTTCTTACTGAAGCGGGAGTAAATTGTGGTGTCACCTGCGTAGATGCCTACTTGGGACTTGATCACGTCTGGGAGATCATTTATGAAAATAAGAGCGTCGGGCCTAGGATAGAGCTCTGAATATTGTGAATGTAGACAGACATTTTTAACAACACAGTTTTTCGGTTATTTTTTATCACAACTGACTGACACTTAAAATCAAATTAGAAGAGTCGTTCATGAATGTTCAAAGATAAGAAATGCAGTCTGGAAACAAACAAATTAAACTTTTAAATTTAATCTTTTTATGATGTTTCTAGCTATACAGAATTTCGTTTTGTTTATTTTCATTTTTTTATATTTTTATCATTTTTATTTTGAAGAAACCTACACTATAATAGAAGATCTACCAAGAAACACGAAATACTACCAGAATCTACATATATATATATACATATATTATGTATAATTAAGCAGAGCACACAGAATATTCAGCCCACACGAAGAGAAAAATATAAATTGAAAACACTTTAAAATTTCTCCGGTATCATAATTTATTTTTTGTTTCATCCGGAACAAAAGACTCATGAAATATTCTAAGACCAAAACAAGACTGTCTGTGGATATATATATTTTTTATTTTCAAACGAGTTATTTCGCTACCCAGGTTTCTACCATGAGTGGTGTCTTCAGGTGATTTTTAATAACTGATTTTACCTTTTATCATTTTTCTTTTTAAGAACGCTCTTGGAACGGTGTTTGAATTTATGAATGCGCATTGTTTACATTCAAACGAATTATGACATCAGGACCAAAAACTAAGTATTAAAAAATCAATCAATCAATCAATATATATATATATATATATATATATATATATATATATACAAAAAAAATATTTTCATTTACAATTATTCAGTTAGTAATAAATACTAAAAAATTGTGTGTATATATACACACTACCGGCCAAAATTATTAGGCTACCCCAGTGTTTTAAAACAATTATGTATTTCATACAATTTTTTAGTATTTATTACTAACTGAATAATTGTAAATGAAAATAAATTTATATATATATATATATATATATATATATATATATATATATATATATATAAAGTTTTCAAACAATTATGTATTTCATACAATTTTTTAATATTTATTACCAACTGAATAATTGTGAATGAAAATAAATTTTTTTGTATATATATATATATACACTACCGGCCAATTTTTTAATATTTATTACCAACTGAATAATTGTGAATGAAAATAAATTTTTTTGTATATATATATATATACACTACCGGCCAAAATTATTAGGCTAGCCCAGTGTTTTAAAACAATTATGTATTTCATACAATTTTTTAGTATTTATTACCAACTGAATAATTGTAAATGAAAATAAATGTTTTTTTTTAATACAGCACAATAACATGTGCATCAAACAAATTTATATATATTTAATAATTACCTATATTGCCGTTTCATCAATGAAAGAATGAAGAAGGTGATTCGGACGAGTTCATCTTTGCTTCTTTGCCTTGTAATATTTTGCAAAATAATAATAACAAAATAATAACAAAAGAGGATGTGCGTTGTGGTGCAGTAGGTATAGACTCGGAACGACAAATCGGGGAGCCGAGTTCGAATTCCAGTTGAATTCCTGGCATTCACCTACGCACAAATACCACTGGGGACGATATTAATCCGTCTCTTCCCTCCAGTTATGGTTTAAACAATAGGACAGATTGGGTTCTATAGCCCTGGTCGGCAACCGGTCTACCGCAGAAAGCAATGGCAACCTACTGCGGATTAATCTTCTGTCCAGTCCTTTCGAGACATGATCACCCAAAGCCTGTATCACGTATCTCTGTTAACTGACTGAGTGTATATATATATGTATTGTGAAAAATATCGTGTAGATTAAAAAGGAAAATTTTTATGTCCTTATTAGATTCACACTACTGCGCATGCGCTTAAAAGATAGATTCTGGAAATTATACTTTTTTAGAATTTGTCTTTATCATAATTTGCCGAAGAGTCTTGTTCTTTTTGTTTCCACTTCTGTTAGTAGGTATCCCACATTGTGACAATAGACGTTCTGCCCGAAATAGGAAAATGTTGTAAGAGCCAAGGTACAAGTTTAGTGTAAATGACCTTGCGATCAAAAACTCTCCAGGCATTTCCATTGTAGTCATGATTTTTTGCGTTGTGGTACGAGATATCAGAGAGCCGAGTTCGAATTCCAGTTGAATTCGTTGTATTCACTTACGTGCATATACACTTGGGAAAGGTATTAATCCGTATCTTCTCTCTCCAGCTATGGATTAAATAGCAAGACAGATTGGGTTCTATATTCATGGTTGGCAACTAGTCTACCGCAGAAAGTAATGGCAACCTACTGCGGGAAAATCTTCTGCACAGCCAGTCATGTCTCTTTCGAGACATGATCGCCCAAAGCGTGTATCACTGTCTGACTGAAATCATTTCTTCTTTTGTCATTTTTTTATAACAAAATTGTGGTCAGTCTCGATACGGTGTGCAAAAACCGCATTTGACGTATTGTTTTGTAAACTTTTCTTTTTGTATTCATCTCATCTTTTATTTAGAATCCTTCAGGGTTCTTCAATGTAAGTGTCACAAAGTTACACTTATTAAGGGCGATGGATTAAATTTATCCTTCAGGTTTTAGTTTATTGTTTAGTTTAGTATTGACTAAGTTTTATTATTTTTGGATGTAGTAGTAACAAATTTTATGTTAAGTTTTTCATAGATTTTTTTTCGATTATAGAAATGTTAAATCTTTTTAAAAAAGCAGGAACTTAACTTTATAAGATTTAATTCCCATGAGCATCGAGTGAACTTAAATTCAAATCTATTAAATTGCACCTGATGATTTCATAACGCATGAAACCCCTAGTAGTGATATTGACGTAGGACAATATGTATATTTTTAATATATATAAAATATATCTGTTCAGACTACATTGAGCAGTTTTATTAACACCTGAGTAATAATACTACACATGTGTGCACCCTCATATATATGTTTTTATTAATTCACGATACTATATGTATATATATATTTTTTTTTCTAAACATATGCTGTTAAATATAAGAGACAATGAATGTCTATTATGTTTAATCATGAACCGTTCTAAACGTCGTATTTTTGCTTTAATTTCAGTTGAAAATAAAGACAAAAATTCTCCAACATTTGGATAATTATTTATTGGTTTTCTTCTAAGCTTTCGGCTCACATGAGCCATCTTCAGAGAGGTTGTTTAAACTGAAATATTATAAAATCCACTATCACCGGCGATTTTATTTTGTGTTGACATAAAACATATATTTAACAGCATATGTTTAGAAAATTACTTGCTGCCTCGATATACTAAATATATATATATATATATATTATGAAGGAAGAAATAAGCTTTCTATCTCATTCTTCTAATTATATATATATATATATATATATATATATATATATATATATAATTAGAAGAATGAGATAGAAAGCTTATTTCTTCCTTCATAATAATAAGCTTTCTATAGAATCGGAACCTGATGGATTCAAAAGCATAAAAACAACACCAGTAATTGGAAAATGTTTGGTTTTAAAATTGATTTATTTGAAATGATCAACAACATCTCTTTTAACAAGAGGAAAAATAATTTCCAAAGACACCTTAACCATGTTGCATTAAACATAAAAACATCAGACAAATTATTTGTTAACTTGACAAAAACATCTAACTTCTATAAAATTATGACTTATGATTATACTAATTTAATTAAAAAAAATTAACAAAATATTATGAAAAGGTAAATAATAACTCACTTAATTAATACTACAAGCAAAACTATTACTGAAAAACTCAAAATTAATGACAAAGTTAGTAAACTTTGAACTAAAGAAGCTTACATCATTTTAAAAGACCATCAACCTAACTTTGAGACAAATTTGCTCGCTAGAATAATCAACCCTACTCGGCCAGAAATTGGTAAAATCAGTAAAATTATTCTAGAACGAATTAATAACTAAATCAAACAGAACCTTGGATTACTACAAGGGATTAATACAACTGATGTAATCTTTTTTGCAATATAAACGATAAAAACAACTGTTTTTTTAAAAATCCAATTTGACATAATTGATTATTACCCATCAATTTCCAAAGAACTTTTCCTTTTGGCACTAGAATTCGCCACACAATCCTCGAAATTAACTAAGGATGAATATAATATTATAATGGCCACTAAGACATTTGTTCTTATCCACAACCATTAAACAATATATAAACAATAATTTTGGTGAATGATTTGGAATTACAATGGGTGCGTTAGACTCTGCGTAGTCTTCCGATCTTATTGGTTTATTCGCTCTCTATAATCTCACCAAGGCTATGAAACCCAATCTGTACTGTTATTTAACACATAGAGGGAGAAGCAGTGAATTTACACCTTTCCTAAGTGTATTTGCACGTAAGTTAATGAAACGAAATCGACTGGGATTCGAACTCGGTTTTCCGATTTCTCGTTCCGAGCCGATATTCACTATACCGCAACGCGCTATGTTTTTTTTTATTGTTTTTTTATTTTATGATCTTGTCGGATTCCGATCCGCATTTGATGTGAATTTGATCCTTAACTCAAATATATATATATATATATGTTATATATCCATAAATAACAAACACGCATGTATATAAAAATATGACTTGTGTTTTTATTAATGACGATGGACCGTGTAGCCTAGTGAACAGAGAGTTGAGGGAGCGCGCCTCTAAGGGTTGACGTGGGGTTCGACGTGGGGTTCGACGGGAGTCTAGCCTCTCTGCTTAGCTCGTCTAGCTTCTTTTTCGACTTCTGGTCTTGTCTGGCTCTCTGCCCAGACTGCCTGTCGAGCCTGACTCCTGTCGAGGCTGACTGGGACTCTTCTTCTTCGACTTCTCTTCTACTGTCGACTTCTGGAGACTGGTCTGGTTCCTTGACTCTGACTGGACTGGCGAATCCGTGTTTTTCGCAGTCTTTATATATCTTCCAAAAACGGGACTCGTTTCTTCCGGCTTTGCCTTGATCACGCGACGCCTACACGACGCCTACGTAAATTCTCAGAGACACCTGTCTGTTTGCTCTGAGCTATTTCCGCTCTGCCGGAAATAGGGTCAAAATGACATCCGCTGCTTTCAATGACCGAAAACACCCACGCTTCATCAGCCTTCTTGGGAGGGGCCAGATTATTATATTACATATATATATATATTTATATAAAGTGTGTGTGTGTGTGTGTGTGTGTGTGTGTGTGTGTGTGTGTGTGTGTGTATTGTTTACGCATCGTTCTTTCATTAATGAATCTAAAGACTCTCGGATACTACGTGTGTTTACATTGAGTATATAACACTCTAAAGTCTACCTCCTTCCCCCATGCGCCGATAGCCTTGAGGTAGAATCTCCAACTGATTTCAAATCGGTCGGGTTTCTATTCCTGTCAAGCCATCGGATGTCTAACCGTAGGTGATGAGCTTTGAAACAGGACTGTCTGCGAAAGACTATATATGTGAAAAAGTAATTTTCATTCTTTTTTTTTTCTGAAGGTGTTTTACGGTAACATGAAGTTACTTTCAGAATCTGTGAAGTACAAGCATCAATATTTTGGTGCTCTCATATATATCATATATATCTCAACTTATTTATAAATGGAACTTTGTCTGTGTGTGTGTCTGTGTGTGTGTCCGTTACCTATAGACTCCGAAACGGCTGAACCGATTTTCTTGAAAATTTACACAGTTGTACTATAAGCATCTGCGAGTGTTCTTAGCTAGGTTTTATGTCGAGGTACTCTAGATAAATATCGAAAATAGAAAATCGAAAAAATCGGGTTATAGAAAGAGTGGTTCGATTTTAATCAAATTTGATACACTCATAGACAAAGACATAAGAAACGATATTCAGACGTTTCAAGGTTGCAGTTCTTACAATAGTGCAGAAAATTTGATATCGATACCAGGAAAACAAAATTTGATTTACATCCATTCATTTTTTTTCAGTCTATGGTTTCACTTTAACTGGAAACAACTATTGCTTTTTAGTCTTTCGTGCCAACGTCCAAAGAGTATGAGCTCCAGGACCATGGATTAGTTTTAAAGCTTTCATTACACCCGAGCAACGCCTGGCTATACTGCTAGTTATATATATTTGTATCATATATATGTTTTACTAATACCTGATTTCGTGTTTTTCCTCCGGACTTATCCTGGGTCCACAACGTAGAGCAAAATGCATCTAAATTTTAATTCATTGCATCCAGATTAGTAAAAGACACTTATTCCCATGCTTGCCTAGAGGGAAACAAAATGTAAACCCGTGTTATTAATGTTATTAATCTTATTTCAGTACAAATGTGCTAATTATCATTATCAACCCCATTTCGGTAAACATTTGTAAATTATTAACCTCATTTTGTTCAAAATTTGTTATTTACTAGCCTCATTTCAGTCAGATTTTGCTAATTATTAACCTCATTTCGGTAAAAAAAAAAAATTATTATTAACTTCAATACGGTAGATATTTGCTAGTTATTAATCTCATTTTAGTAAAAGTTGGTTTATTATTAACCTGAAGTTTTTTTTTTTTAATCATATCACCCCTAGCAAGGCGGTAATGTCACAGAAGCGCAGGGGGCTACGTAAGAGTGAAAAGATTGGAAAAGAGAAAGCCGGAAACCACATGCTAAACAGGGAATAAGGGGTGAGCCTCTTCACTTGTTCAATAGACTTGGGTGGAGTGTGAACCAGGCGATAGTTTAGTCTATCTACTCCAATTGAAAAAATATAAATAAAAGAGTGAAAAGATTTGAAAAGAGAAAGCCGGAAACCACATCCTAAACAGGGAACAAGGGATGTGCCTCTTCACCTGTTCAATAGACGTGGGTGGAGTGTGAACCGGGCGATAGTTTAGTCTATCTACTCCAATTGAAAAAAATATATAAAAGAGTGAAAAGATTTGAAAAGAGAAAGCCGGAAACCACATCCTAAACAGGGAACAAGGGATGTGCCTCTTCACCTGTTCAATAGACGTGGGTGGAGTGTGAACCGGGCGATAGTTTAGTCTATCTACTCCAATTGAAAAATATAAATAAAAGAGTGAAAAGATTGGAAAAGAGAAAGCCGGAAACCACTTACTAAACTGGGAACAAGGAACGAGACTCTTCACCTGTTCAATAGACGTGGGTGGAGTGTGAACCGGGCGATAGTTTAGTCTATCTACTCCAATTGAAAAAAATAAGAGTGAAAAGATTGGAAAAGAGAAAGCCGGAAACTACACTCTTAACAGGGAACAAGGGATGAGCCTCTTCACCTGTTCAATAGACGTGGGTGGAGTGTGAACCGAGCGATAGTTTAGTCTATCTACTCCAAATGAAAAATTGAAAAGAGTGAAAAGATTGGAAAAGAGAAAGCTGGAAACCACATCCTAAACAGGAAACAAGGGATGAGCCTCTTCACCTGTTCAATAGACGTGAGTGGAGTGTGAACCGGGCGATAGTTTAGTCTATCTACTCCAATTGAGAGAAAAAATAAATAAAAACATAAAAGAGTGAAAAGATTGGAATAGAGAAAGCCGGAAACCACATCCTTTTCCATATAAAATTAATAAATAAATATTTCCGGTTCACACTGCTCCCTGAATTTTTGAACATATGTAGAGTTTTATCTCTTGCTTCCTGTTTAGGTTTGTATTCCTGGTTCCTTCTAAAGTCAACTCTATGCTTCTAATTGAACTTTATTTACTATTTCTGTCTTTATTTCTTTTTTCCTCAATAGAAGTTGATGGGTTCACCAATCACCTGTTTCCCCCACCTTCCCAGTCTTTTGAACAGGAGTAGAATTTCATCCCTTTCCTGTTTAGGATTGGGTTCTTGTTTCCGTTTAAAGCCTATTTGGAATCTATACTTGTAATATACCATGATTAATGGGTCAAACCGTCTACATTTCCGGTGTGTTCTTTTGATAAAAAGCAATTTCTACTTGGACAGCTTCTTCCCAGAGCTTTTACGTTATGAAACAAACTCCTGATAGAATGCTTCCCTGACGATCACAATCTTGGTCTCATTAAGTTCAGGGTCAACCAGTATTTATTCTACTCGTTCTCATAATACTCTCTTATTATCATTTTCCTTACACCCTTCGTCATTATCTCTCTACCTTGAGTGTTTCTTTGGCCCTGTATCGAGTGAACAGTAAAATCATGTAAATAATAATAATAATAATAATAATTTCACTAGAAACTTTCAGGCAAATATTATGCATAATAATATGGATCCAAAATGCAGGTTTTGTGATAAACACCAAGAAACAATAGACCACCTAATCTCAGGCTGTTCTGTGCTTGCCCCAAATGAATATAAAAATCGCCACGATAGAGTTGGGCAATATTTACATTGGGCAATGTGCAAACATTATGGAAAAGCTGTAAACAAACACTGGTATGAACATCACCCAGCACCGGTTACAGAAATAGAAGATGTAACCATTCTATGGGGTTACACCATCTACACAGACAGAAAAATTGAAGCAAACAGGCCAGACATTATTGTTAAAAACCAGAAGGAGAAAACTTGTCTATTAATTGATATGGCTTGTCCAGCGGATTGTAACATAGCAATCAAGGAATTTGAAAAACTGTCAAAATATAAAGACCTGGAAATTGAAATAGAAAAAATGTGGAAATTGAAAACAAGAGTTGTGCCAGTGATAGTAGGTGCACTTGGAATGATAAAAAATGGAACAAAACAACACATTGAAAGAATCCCTGGAAACCCCAGCTTAAGAGATATACAAAAAATTGTCTTATTAAGTACAGCCCACACACTAAGGAAAACTTTATCTAGGTAATGCTGGGGATGATAGGGAAGATAGAAAAACACGAAATGGAGTCATAACAACACGCCACTACCTGCCTTAGGTCTCCCCGCAGACTTGGTTGGTAGTGAGACCAAAGCAGAAATCGAAATATGATGAAAAATGACATAATAATAATAATTAACACATAAATTTAAGAATATTGATACTTTATAAATTAGTTGAATTACATTAAAAAAATGAATAAATATTAAAATAATATTAAAAATGTATTTTTGCTAAGAGAATAGTCTTACTAATAACGTTATTTATTCAGGGATGTGTGTTGGTGTGCAGTAGATATCGGAGACCGAGTTCGAATTCCAGTTGAATTTGTTGCATTCACTTACGTACGAATACCCTTGGAAACAATATGAATCCATCTTTTCTCCCCCAGATAGGGGTTAAATAGCAAGAGAGGTAAGGTTATATAACCTTGATTGGCAACTAGTCTAACGCAGAAAGAAATGTCAACCTACCACAGGAAAATCTTCTGTCTAGTCAGTCATGGATCGAAAGAAATATGATCGCACAAGTCAGTCAGTTAAGTGCCATACGTGATACACGCTTGGGCGATCATGTCTCGAAAGAGACATGACTGACTGGGCAGAAGATTATCCCGCAGTAGGTTGCCATTACTTTCTGCGGTAGACTGATTGCCGACCAAGGCTATAGAATCCAATCTGTTCTGTTATTTAACCCATAACTGGAAGGAATAGACAGATAAATACCTTCTCCAAGTGAATGCAACGAATTCAGGTGGAATTCGAACTCGGCTCCCCGATTTCTCGTTCCGAGCCGCTATCCAATACACCACAACGCACATCCTGATCGCACAAGGATTGACCAAAATGTTTTGATTATTTGAATAACATAAATAGATAAAAAGAAATACAGATAAACTATGTAAAGAGCATTTATATTGTGTAATGGCTAACAAGCTTATCTTGTTAGATCAATTACAACTGAATAGTGAATTCGATCCTCACTGGATGTTCCATATTTTCAGCCTTGAAGTTGGTAAATTTTGCTGCTAGCTTTTTCCCGGATGAAACTGTCTCACATGTGATCGTAGTTCTCGCTTAAAGATAATAGAACCGTTCCGCTTTTACAGAACCCCAACGATTAATAAGTAGTTTCTTAATGGATACACGTCGAACGTAGTCCGGATGAAAGGTTCAATGTGTACTCTACAATCCGATTCTTTCGTTAGCTGCATAGAATGTGCTTTTTCCAGGTATACACATGATTGTGAAATTAAAAGGTGGCTTTTTCTTAAACCGGTTGCATTCCAAGGCTACCGAACCCAATCTGCTTTGCTATCTATTCATAGAGAGAAGAGGGGCACCTCGGCGTTGTGTAATGGTTAGCAAGCTTGTCTCGCTACAATCTATTACAACAGAGTAGTGAGTTCAGTCCTCACTGGGTACCCCATACTTTCGGCTTTGTACCACATCCAAGCGGCGCTTAGAAAATCAACTACCCATAGAGAGAAGACATGTATTCATACCATTCTCAATAGTCTTCGCATATACGTGCATGTCAAATTCAACTGGAATTCAAACTCAGTTTTCCAATTCCTCAATAAGAGTTGCTATCCATTGCTTCACCTTACCTCCATTCAATTTATGAAATCTATCCTTATTAAAATATTAATAATGAATAGTTTTAAGGTGTGAAAGCGAGTATCGGTGCAGTAGGAGGCGATTTTTCCTTTGATCAGTCAGTTAAGTGCTATACGTGAAACACGCTTGGGCGATCATGTCTCGAAAGAGACATGACTGACTGGGCAGAAGATTATCCCACGGTAGGTTGCCATTGCTTTCTGCGGTAGACTGGTTGCCTGCCAAGGCTATAGAACCCAATCTGTCCTGTTATTTAAGCCATAACTGGAGGGAAGAGACGGATTAATACCTTTCCCAAGGGTATTTGCGCGTAAGTGAATGCAATGAATTCAGCTGGAATTCGAACTCGGCTACCCGATTTCTCGTTCCGTGCCGATATCCACTGCGCCACAACGCACATCTCTTATTTTAACTACCTTCTCTCTTCCGGACTGTTTATTGTCTTAAAAAGTGATGGTTGGAATTGTAGTAAAACGTAAACATAAGATGAAAGTGAATTTATACGTTTTGTGTTTTATTTGTTTATGGTTTTGTACGTTATTTTTAATAGTTACTCGTATTTAAGTAGATATTTTGTTTTTAAATAAACAGTGTATATATATATATATCGGCCTGATAAATTTTACTAAGAAAATATGTGTCATTCGAACAGGATAAGAGAGGATCCCTGGCAAAACAGGGGAACCTGTCAATTGATACGCGTCTTACACTACGCGAATACGAATGATTTCACAGGCTAAACAAAGCCGAATGAAGCTTTATAAACACAATTTCCAAATTTCTCGTAATATTCATCCCTGCTCTGAAAGTGTATCGCAATGTAAACAACTGTAAACATACAATGTTACGGAAAGTGTCGGAGATTTACGAAATGGATTAGTAATCGACATATTAAAAACAGAGTATCTACTCAAAATAATGTTTAAACAAATAAATTAAATATGTTGGTTGTTAAACAATTTCGCAAATCTCCGGAACTTTCCGTAATATTTTGTTTTTTGTTCTTGCGAATTTATAGTACAAGAATTAAACACTATTTATTTATTAGATTCTTTATTTACAAAAATTATTTTATTTGATTTTTACTATATTCTGAAAACTAATTAACTTATGACTGATGCAAATTTTGTGAATTTAAGTGCAGGACTAGATGGTAGTAAGGTCTAATCCTTTTACAGCTGAAATCGCTAAATGTAACCGTACGTTCTATGCTAAAAGTTTCTTCTATCCTACTCCTTGTTTCTGGAACTTTTTTCTGGCTTTTTGGTTGTAGTCAACAGTTAAATTTCATTAAAAATTTAAATGAGATGCCAATCGTTATCTTTTCTATTGTTAATTCTTATTTTTTTATTGTCCTTTCTCTTTAATAGTAGTTTTTCTCATATTCTCTAACAATCATTGAACCCTTGTGTCTTAGTTGCTTTATTGACTTGATTGGGGTGAAATGATTAAAAGAATACTCATCACTTAATGAAACCAGTAATAGAATGGTATAAAATGAAAATAAGAGATAAAGCTAAAAGAGAGACAAACGTCCATTTTGAAAATCACACAGCGTGTAACAAATTGTTAATGTTAAAAAAAAGTAAAGAAAAAAAATAACATCTCCAGACCGATAATTTGGGAAAACGAATGTTCAAATGAAGTGACATTGCGCTCCAATAGGTATATCGCATGTATAATAAAGTAAATTTTTAATTACAGGTTCGAATTGGTGTTCAGACGGGAGACCTTATCTGGGGTATCATTGGAGAACAAGTACCTCGTTTTGTTATCATGGGAGAAACAGTCATGATGGCTTCTCGTATGGAGAGCCACGGTCTTCCAGATAAGGTTCACATCACGCAACAAGTGTACGAGTAAGCCGACATTGTTTTTCTTTTTAAAATATTTTTTCACATTAGGTTAACGGACATATCACATTGAAATACCAGTTATATTGTAATAACCGAAATTAAGCAACGTCCAGCCTAGTCAGTATCTCGACTGGTGGTCGCTTGGAAATACCATTTACTGTAATGGTTAACGAGTGGTGTAATGGAATTAAATATCAGAAAGCTGAGGTCTAATTCCAGTCGTGTTCGTTATATTCGCTTACGCGCCAAAACACGTGGGTAGGCAAGAATCCACACCTTCTACTCAAGATATTGGTTAATTAGTAGAATTTGCATCTTTGATATATATATATATATATATATAAATGTACAATATAAAAATACTTCCGAAAAGGTTGATAATCTGTAAAATAGAAATCGTTCATTTATATAAAATCAATTTAGGTAGCTTAAATAGATCACATTAAACAAATATACCAAAATTTGCATTAATTCAAAATCTGCAATGACACAGGGAATTGTGTCAGTCTGTGCGTAATGAGGCAGTAATCACAGTTGCTGTTTTAATAACAAAGTTTTTTTATATTATTGAAATGTGTAAAAATCTATGAAAAAGTTTGACGTCATGATTTGGGCATGCTGTAGATTGATTGGTTTGTTTTTACGGCTTATCGACCCTTTTTAGGTCATTTAAAGCCAGAAATTTTATTTTTTGTCTTCTCAGAATATTTTGGAGATAAAAATGGTTTCCTGATAAAAATTCTTACTAATTAATCCATAGATGGGAGAGAAGAGGAGGACACAGGAAAAGATACTTTTTAGAATTCGGACTTTTTAAATACTATTGTTCCCCCGATACAAAGAACAAGAGCCAGTCAAGGTAAAGGAACGAAGTTGTTGCATATTATGAAGATAATGGTTCACCCTAAACTTGAAGAGATTAAGATTATAATAATCCTTATAACTTGATTTACCTTACAAGTCTTTTTAATTAGCCCATAGCTGGTGTGGGGAGAGAAAATGTGTATTTATCCCTTTCTCAAGTGTATTTACGTGTAAAGGAATATAACGAGGATGTGCGTTGTGCTGCAGTGGATATCGACTCGGAACGACAAATCGGGGTGCCAAGTTCGAATTCCAGTTGAATTCCTTGCGTTCACTTACGCACAAATACCCTTAGGAAAGGTATTAATCCGTCTCTTTCCTCTAGTTATGGGGTAAATAATAGAACAAATTCGGTTCTATAGCCTTAACTGTCAGCTAGTCTACCGCAGAAAGCAATGGCAACTTACTTCTTCCCAGTCAGTCATGTCTCTTTCGAGACATGATTGCCCAAACGTGTATCAGGTATAGCACTTAACTGACTGACTGAATATAACGAAAACGAGTGGAATTCGAACTAGGATCTCTGATTTTGAATTCCGTGTCGTTTATCTATTACACGGCCAATATATCGAAACTTACTACTTCTGGTATTTCCAAGCAGTCACTCATCTAGGTACTGACCAGGTTCGACGTAGCTTAATTTCTATGATTGTGCGAAAACCGGCATTTAAACGTAATATGGCCGTAAACCAAAACTTTTGTATGTAGTCTTTTCTTCTTGCTTTCTTGTACGATGTCATCTAAGAGTCCTTTTTTTCATTCTAAATTTGTCATTATCACTGTGTCATCCATAATTCTGGAGTTTTATGATTATATCTTGAAGTTAAAAATAAAAACAAAAAACTGTACCCCCACCAAAGGTTTTTTAATTAGCATATTATGTTGCTAAAATATTTCTTTGAATGAAGACTAAAATACGACCCTTCACGTATAACCTGTGACGTATACTTTAAAAGAATGAATGATTTCTAAACTTTTATCTGAATTGGAATAAGAATTTAAGCCACAAGTAAATGGAAGGGAATTTCACAGGCGGAAAGTGCGAGAAAAGAAGCTGATGAAGTAGAATTTGCGTTTACATTTTATTGGTTTCACAGTAAAAGGTGGGACTTAGTTGCTAATCTTGTGGCTCGAGTAAATTCATATATAGGGGGCACCAGGGAGCTAAGTTCATCGGAGCAGAAGCCGGGAAAGTATTTGTAGAAGAAACACAGGGAAGCCACATTGCACCGGTTAGAAAGTGACTGTATCTGAATTGCCAAGTCGGGGCCGATCACATTTTAGAGATTCTCCATTGGATTTTGTCAAGGACACCTAGGTGGATGGCAGGAGCACCCGACCAGATATGGCAGCAGTACACGGGCGGATGGTAGATTTATATATGTACAGGATTGTTTCAGACGGAAAAAACTTCATGGCCCTACACAGAGAACCGGTTTTCTTAGCAGCGAATTTAGCTATGGATTCTATATAGTAATTCCACTTGAGGTCTGTTGTGAGAGTTAATCCAAGGAGGCGCAGTGTTTTAATTTCAGGGAGACTACCCTGAGCCATGATAATGGGGGGGGGGTAGGAGCGATTGTTTGTGATGGTTAATAGATAACAGCTTTGTTTCGGAAGCATTAAAATTCACGAGGCATTTTTTTTACCCCAGTCCGCCACGGATTGGAGGTCTTTTTCAAGCTCGACAGCGAGGTTTGCTTTGGTAGATTTTTGATCGAAGCGAGTGTAAACTCTAGTGTCGTCAGTGTAAATGCCTATATAGGATCTTATTATATCTGGGAGATCGTTAATGTAGATAAGGAAAAGCATAGGACCTACAATAGAGCCTTGAGGGATACCCGCATTCATATGATAGTATTGGGAGGCATGTCAGTTCGATACTATCTTCATTGTGCGATATGAAAGGAATGACTGGATAAGGCCAGACAATTGTCCAGTTATACCATAGCCTCGCAGCTTGTGTAGAATGCCAGCATGCCAGATTCTCAAAAGCTTTGGCGATATCTAGGGCAACAGTTCGGGCTTCGCCGTTCTTGTCGAGAGCCTGGTGTATATACTCAGTGATGGTCGTGAGCATATCAGCAGTAGACCTGGTGAAGTGGAAACTATACTGTTTGTCAGAGAAGAGTCTGTGGGCTGTGAGATGTTGAACCACCTCGGCGTTGATGATGGCTTCGAACACTTTGCCAAAAATCGGTAGGAGGCTGAGAGGGCGATAATTAGAGGGGTCAGTGGGTACACCTGTGTTTTATAAAAACGAAAATGAGTAAAAGTTGTTGAATTTTTATAATGTCATGAATATTTACATTATTTTAGGAGAATTAATTATGAATGTTATATTTTCAATTTTTAGTTTTCAATTTTAACATTTTTATAGCCATGCGTGAGAAAAGAGTATTTGTTTTAGGAATGGATTTAAATCAAAACATTAGGGGTGCAGATTTATAATTTGGAACGATTCCATTGCGGCATTATCAAAAATATTTTTTCTCTTTTAATCTCTTTTAATCTTTTAATCTCTCTTAATCTTTTTTAGTTTGGCATTCTTTAGATCGAAGTTGCAGTTGAGCTTATTTCTATGTATGGTTCATGCATTTGATACATTGCTATGTACATTCTATAGTGCGGGTTGTTAATATTTTTACTCATTATTTGTTATTGATTATTTGTTGTTATTATTACGTTTAATTATGTTTATGCATGCGTTTGTGGTTTGTTGATTTGTTTATTATTTAATGTATTTATTAATTCGGATTAACTTATTTTTTGTTTTATTATTTATTTATTTTTATTTACATTTGTTCGTTTACAATAGCCACAAAATTTCATGAAGATCCACAATTATTTCCACTGAATAGATTCTAGAATAATCGTTAGAATAACACAACACAGCTACCCGAAACGTACCACTAGCCAGCATATACAATTAGTTGACCCAAAACCCAATTCTTTTCATATGTATCTCCTTTTCTTTGAATCCTGGAGGATTCTAAATGAATCTCTCTTCCTTTCTCTTAGCGAAATGCACATTTATTTTACTCTTCTGAATCCTCTTTTGATATAACCTCAATCTTTACACATAACCTTTTGTTTATACAGCGTATTCCAAAAGTCACCTAGGTATTTTAATACGTCAGAACATATCATATTTTTCATTAGTTTTACTTTTTCTTTCAGAACTTACATCAACATCGGAAAATTATTCCTGAATAAGTTCATGATTAAACACAGAACAAAAAGCTTGATTTTTTAAGCCACCTAGGTATTTTAATACGTCAGAACATATCATATTTTTCATTAGTTTTATTTTTTCTCAGAACTTACATCAACATCGGAAAATTATTCCTGAATAAGTCCATGATTAAACACAGAACAAAAAGCTTGATTTTTTAAGTCACCTACGTATTTTAATACGTCAGAACATATCATATTTTTCATTAGTTTTATTTTTTCTTTCAGAACTTACATCAACATCGGAAAATTATTCCTGAATAAGTCCATGATTAAACACAGAACAAAAAGCTTGATTTTTTAAGCCACCTAGGTATTTTAATACGTCAGAACATATCATATTTTTCATTAGTTTTATTTTTTCTCAGAACTTACATCAACATCGGAAAATTATTCCTGAATAAGTCCATGATTAAACACAGAACAAAAAGCTTGATTTTTTAAGTCACCTACGTATTTTAATACGTCAGAACATATCATATTTTTCATTAGTTTTATTTTTTCTTTCAATATAGGAAAATTATTCCTGAATAAGTCCATGATTTAACACAGAACAAAAAGCTTGATTTTTTAAGTCACCTACGTATTTTAATACGTCAGAACATATCATATTTTTCATTAGTTTTATTTTTTCTTTCAGAACTTACATCAACATCGGAAAATTATTCCTGAATAAGTCCATGATTAAACACAGAACAAAAAGCTTGATTTTTTAAGCCACCTAGGTATTTTAATACGTCAGAACATATCATATTTTTCATTAGTTTTATTTTTTCTCAGAACTTACATCAACATCGGAAAATTATTCCTGAATAAGTCCATGATTAAACACAGAACAAAAAGCTTGATTTTTTAAGTCACCTACGTATTTTAATACGTCAGAACATATCATATTTTTCATTAGTTTTATTTTTTCTTTCAATATAGGAAAATTATTCCTGAATAAGTCCATGATTAAACACAGAACAAAAAGCTTGATTTTTTAAGTCACCTACGTATTTTAATACGTCAGAACATATCATATTTTTCATTAGTTTTTTTTTTCTTTCAGAACTTACATCAATATAGGAAAATTATTCCTGAATAAGTCCATGATTAAACACAGAACAAAAAGCTTGATTTTTTAAGTCACCTACGTATTTTAATACGTCAGAACATATATTTTTCATTAGTTTTATTTTTTCTTTCAGAACTTACATCAACATCGGAAAATTATTCCTGAATAAGTCCATGATTAAACACAGAACAAAAAGCTTGATTTTTTAAGTCACCTAGGTATTTTAATACGTCAGAACATATCATATTTTTCATTAGTTTTATTTTTTCTTTCAGAACTTACATCAACATCCGAAAATTATTCCTGAATAAGTCCATGATTTAACACAGAACAAAAAGCTTGATTTTTTAAGTCACCTAGGTATTTTAATACGTCAGAACATATCATATTTTTCATTAGCTTTATTTTTTCTCAGAACTTACATCAATATAGGAAAATTATTCCTGAATAAGTCCATGATTAAACACAGAACAAAAAGCTTGATTTTTTAAGTCACCTACGTATTTTAATACGTCAGAACATATATTTTTCATTAGTTTTATTTTTTCTTTCAGAACTTACATCAACATCGGAAAATTATTCCTGAATAAGTCCATGATTAAACACAGAACAAAAAGCTTGATTTTTTAAGTCACCTACGTATTTTAATACGTCAGAACATATCATATTTTTCATTAGTTTTATTTTTTCTTTCAATATAGGAAAATTATTCCTGAATAAGTCCATGATTAAACACAGAACAAAAAGCTTGATTTTTTAAGTCACCTACGTATTTTAATACGTCAGAACATATCATATTTTTCATTAGTTTTATTTTTTCTTTCAGAACTTACATCAACATCGGAAAATTATTCCTGAATAAGTCCATGATTAAACACAGAACAAAAAGCTTGATTTTTTAAGTCACCTACGTATTTTAATACGTCAGAACATATCATATTTTTCATTAGTTTTATTTTTTCTTTCAGAACTTACATCAACATCCGAAAATTATTCCTGAATAAGTCCATGATTTAACACAGAACAAAAAGCTTGATTTTTTAAGTCACCTAGGTATTTTAATACGTCAGAACATATCATATTTTTCATTAGCTTTATTTTTTCTCAGAACTTACATCAATATAGGAAAATTATTCCTGAATAAGTCCATGATTAAACACAGAACAAAAAGCTTGATTTTTTAAGTCACCTACGTATTTTAATACGTCAGAACATATCATATTTTTCATTAGTTTTATTTTTTCTTTCAGAACTTACATCAACATCGGAAAATTATTCCTGAATAAGTCCATGATTAAACACAGAACAAAAAGCTTGATTTTTTAAGTCACCTACGTATTTTAATACGTCAGAACATATCATATTTTTCATTAGTTTTATTTTTTCTCAGAACTTACATCAACATCGGAAAATTATTCCTGAATAAGTCCATGATTAAACACAGAACAAAAAGCTTGACTTTTTAAGTCACCTAGGTGTTTTAATGTCAGAACATATATTTTTCATAAGTTTTATTTTTTTCATTCAGAACTTACATCAACATAGGAAAATTATCTAAACTTATTTATAAATGGAACTTTGTCTGTGTGTGTGTGTGTGTGTGTGTGTGTGTGTGTGTGTGTGTGTGTGTGTGTCCGTTATCTATAGACTCTGAAATGGCTGAACAGATTTTCTTGAAAATTTACACAGTTGTACTATAAGCGTCTGCGAGTGTTCTTAGCTAGGTTTTGTGTCGAGGTACCACCGATAAATATCGAAAATCGATAATCGAAAAAATCAGGTTATAGAAGGAGTGGTCCAATTTTAATCAAATTTGATACACTCATAGACAAAGATATAAGAAACGATATTCAGAATTTCAAAGTTGCAGTTCTTACAATAGTGCAGAATATCGATAATATATAAAAGGCAAGATGTTTGTGCGTGTGTCTGTTTATCTGCCTGTATGGCTGTATTTTTTTCAGCCCTTTTATTTTAGTTTTTGCTTCGGGTTTGGCTCTAAGTAGGTATAATTGTAGTTCTTAGTCTCAGCCATGATACCATTTAATCAGATGACTTATTTAGCCTTCAAAATTCAGTTTACGACGAAAAACACTTATTTGATATCGATACCGGGAAATCAAAATTTGACTTACATCCATTCATTTTTCTTTCAGTCTACGGTTTCGCTTTATCTGGAAACAACTATTGCTATTTACTCTTTCGTGCCAACGTCCAAAGAGTATGAGCTCCAGGATCATGGATTAGTTTTAAATTTTCATTACACCCGAGCAACGCCGGGCTATACCGCTAGTTCCTGAATAAGTCCATGATTAAACAGAACCAAAAGCTTGATTTTTTAAGTCAACTAGATATTTTAATACGTCAGAACATATAATATTTTTCATTAGTTTTATTTTTTTTCCTTTTAGAACTTACATCAACATAGGAAAATTATTCCTGAATAAGTCCATGATTAAACACAACCAAAAGCTTGAATTTTTAAAAATTAAATCACACCTTTGGTTACTAGATAATTCCGTAAAATTCGAAAATGCTACCGTCACTACTTTCTCCTGATTTGACTTCACCCGATCATATTCTTTGTATGTGTGTGTGAGGGTACCTTAAAGAGGATGAATACATCAATGAGCTGCAGATAATTTAACAATTCAAAGATAACATTTGTACAGAATTTTGAAAGTTATAGCTTGAGTTATTAAACACTGTTTCGGAGAAAGCTATCAAAAAAACGTGTCTATGTGATGTAGTAAATGAAAGATATTGATGTATAAATATTTATTATTAAATGTGAAGACTTTTTCGGTGTTTGATTCAAGATTCCTACCTTCCTCATTTTGCTTTTTGTCCACTTTTTATCTTAACTGGAGCAGCCATACTTTATTTTGTTCCTTCCTTGTTACTTGATTCTGCTTAAAGGCAGAATACAGTAGCAATTCTTATTTTTTGTCGAGTGGCCGGGTACATAATTTATTTTTTTTGTTTGGTTGGACTTTACTTTCGCTATTGTGTTCATCATCACTCTCGTTTCCAGCCATATATTTTTTATATATTTCTTTAAAAAAACAGATAATTTGTTTATTATTGAATTTTTATATCATGGATAATTTAGTAGGATCCCTGCAAATACGCGGCATTGTGGTATATGTTGGATCGAATGGTGATGGATGATTTCTTTCTGTGATTAAGTAAGTTTTAATGAATTAGAATCAGATTATCTAGGTTTATGATAATTACTGTTGACCTGTCTCGCCCACTTCCCCTTCGGCTTTGTGCCAAAATTGTAATTATAGTGCAATAATCGTTAGCAGTATCTGAATTTTTTTTTCTGTATTAAACCTTTTTTTTTAATAATAAAAATTTAGTTTTTTTAGATTCTTAGGTGACTTCTTGGGTGAACGGAAAAAAATGGCCAAGTAATAATGATACCGAACGCCCATAGCCCAGGGGTAGCGTCGCCGATTGACGCCATTTCGGTCGGGTTTCAATCCTGGGTAAAAAAGCAACCGGAGTCTAACCGTACTGATGAGCTGTGATACGGCGAAACAGATCTGTTGCGGAGGATGTGCGTTGTGGTGCAGTGGATATCGGCTCGGAACGAGAAACCGGAGAGCCGAGTTCGAATTCCAGTTGAATCCATTGTATTCACTTACGCGCAAATACCCTTGGGAAAGGTATTAATCCGTCTATTCCTTCCAGTTATGGGTTAAATAGCAGGACAGATTGGGTTCTATAGCCTTGGTCGGCAACCAGTCTACCGCAGAAAGCAATGGCAACCTACTGCGGGATAATCTTCTGCCCAGTCTGTCATGTCTCTTTCGAGACATGATCGCCCAAGCGTGTATCACGTATGGCACTTAACTGACTGAATAATGATACAGCTAATAATGGCACATGTGAAAAATTACGAAAATAACACAAGGAAAAAACAAGAAAAAATGGCACAAATTAAAAACCCTCTTTAAACAGCTTAAACTTAAACATCAATAGCTGTTTAATTTTAAGCCATTTAAAGTCAAATTTTTAATCAGAGAAACACAGTTTGCTATTTATTTACTTTTGGTTCATTTATCCGGGAACCGTCAAGTTGATACTGTTGATCTGATTGGCTCTACCATCAACACCTTCATGGGAGTCATAGTAATAAAAAAAAAGGTTTTCTTCCAATAATACATGTATACAAAACATACCATGAGATCAAATACTATCAGACGGAGGTGCGTTAAAAAAACATCTTTTAGTAAAGGTACCATTAGATGTGCGTTGTGATGCAGTGGATATCGGCTCGGAATGAGAAATCGGGGTGCCGAGTTCGAATTCCAGCTGAATACATTGCATTCGCTTACGCGCAAATACCATTGGGAAAGGTATTAATCCGTCTCTTCCTTCCAGTTGTGGGTTAAATAACAGGACAGATTGGGTTCTATAGCCTTGGCTGTCAAACGGTCTACCGTCGAAAGCAATGGCAACCCACTGCGGGATAATCTTCTGCCCAGTCAGTCATGTCTCTTTCGAGATATGATCGCCCAAGCGTGTATCACGTATGGCACTTAACTAACTGACTGACTAACCATGACAAACCAAGAAAACTACAAGACATCCTAGATAAGATAGCTGAAGAGAGTGACAAAAAAAGACTACAAATAAACTGCAAGAAAACCGAA
The DNA here is from genome assembly GCA_037127315.1 of Ascarosepion bandense. Classification (NCBI taxonomy): domain Eukaryota; kingdom Metazoa; phylum Mollusca; class Cephalopoda; order Sepiida; family Sepiidae; genus Ascarosepion; species Ascarosepion bandense. The sequence continues at coordinate 432,368 of JBBBDQ010001558.1, read as the reverse complement.
TGCATGGTCATCATCAAACAGAGCAGCCCAATATGCCAAATACAGGTGGGGGAGATACTAAAATCAAGCAGGTACAAAAATTTAAATACGTGAGAAGTGTTATAACAGAATACGGAAGGTGCGACACAGATCCAAAGGCAAATCGGTATGGCGAAAGACGCGTTCCAGAAGCTGAGTAAAGTATTAAGAGACAGAAAACTTTTATTGGAAACAAAGAAGAAAGTATTAGATTGCTTTGTGATGTCAGTTCTTCAACATGGCAGTGAATGCTGGACAATATTATTAAAGATGAAGGAAAAACTTGAAGCAACTGTGGTTCTACAGAAGGATGCTGCGGATATCATGGATCGAGTATGTGAGCAATGATGAGGTTTTAGAAAGGATGGAAACGAAAAGGAAATTAATACTGAACATCAGGAAGAGACAACTAAAGCTCCTGGGACATGCAATGAGGAAGGAGGGCTTGGAGAGCCTGATACTAACAGGCTAGATAGAGGGAAAAGAGACAGAGGAAAGCAGTGGATAATATATTTGTAGGGCCTAAACAGGTAGATGACAGAACGGGAGCTGCAAGATGTTACAGGAGACAGTGTGCTACGATCTACCTGGGATAGGGTAACGTGGAAGGCCATGATCGCCTACGTCCTGAAAGAACAAGCCACATAGAATAAGACCATGATCAATAGCCTTGATATGACTGATCCTGAAGCAGCTAATGACCACAAATACGCTCCGGGTTATGCAATTATTTCAGGCACAAAATGGTTCAACAATATGAAGAGATAAACATCAGAAACTTTTTCTTTTCTTATTTGTTTATCTCTGCCATTTTATACAGTTTTTCTTCTACTTGTGCCATTTTTACCGGTACCTTTTTTACAGGTGCCATTTTTACCGGTGCCTTTTTTACCGGTGACATTTTTACCGGTGACATTTTCACCAGTACAATTATTACCTAAATTCGACTTCTGGAACAGCCTCTCTCTCTATGGCAAGACTAGCAATATAGCCTGGTGATGCTCGGGTGTAATGTAAGCTTTAAAACTAATCCATAGTCCTTGAGCTCAGGCTCTTTGGACGTTGGCAGAAAGACTAAATAGCAATAGTTGTTTCCAGTTAAAGCAAAACCGTAGACTGAAAGAAAAATGAATGGATGTAAGTCAAATTTTGATTTCCTGGTATCGATATCAAATAAGTGTTTTCGTTGTAAACTGAATTTTGAAGGCTAAATAAGTCCTCTGAGTAAGTGGTATCATGGCTGAGACTAAGAACTACAATTATACCTACTTAGAGCCAAATCCGAAGTAAAAACTAAAATAAAAAGGCTGAAAAAATACAGACATACAGGAAGATAAACACACACACTCACGCAAACAACTTGCCTTTTATGTATATATATTATCGATTTTCTGCACTATTGCATGAACTGCAACCTTGAAACTTCTGAATATCGTTTCTTATGTTTTTGTCTATGAGTGTATCAAATTTGATTAAAATCGGACCAATCCTTCTATAACTCGATTTTTTCCATTATCGATTTTCGATATTTATCGGGGGTACCTCGACACAAATCTAGCTGAGAACACTCGCAGACGCTTATAGTACAACTGTGTAAATTTTCAAGAAAATCGGTTCAGCCGTTTCGGAGTCTACAGGTAACGGACACACACACACACACACACACACACACACACACACACAGTTCCATTTATAAATAAATTTAGATAAGACGTTACCAAAAAGCAATCCAAACAGTGTAACGGATATCGTGATTCTTTTTACAGTCGCCTTCGAAAAACGTCGTTTGTCTTTGAAGAAAGAGGTTTCGTTGAAATCAAAGGAATGGGCGTTTTGAAAACTTACTTTCTGCTTGGCAACAACACATTAAAAGGGAAAAGAACTTAACTTCTGACGTAAGTATAAAGTTCCATTGACCTTCGTATTATAAACAAAGCAAAGTATAATGAGGCAAGCAATCTTAGTTTAAACATTTTTTATCAAACTTGGCGAACAACTGATGTCTTTATTTTTTTTTCTTTTAATCATTGCACCACAAACAAGGCAATAATGCCACTGGGATGCAAAAGGGTTACTGGAACGAAAAGGAATGAGATGGATTTACTGAGAAGAAGTTAGTTAAAAAGACAATAAAAAGTAGAGTTCAGGAAGACAGAAAATGGCGATTAACGTCGCATTTGATTTTTTAAAAAATGGCAGGGAAGGAGGAAATCGGAATGGAGTTCACGCGAGAAGTGTGAGAAAATAAACTATTATAATAGAACATATAACAATATGTTCTATTATAATAGTTTATTTTCTCACACTTCTAGCTGGTTCAACCGTAAAACGGTGAGACCTAGTACTAATAATACGCTTCAATTCGGGCAGTCGATACACCAAGGAAAAAACGTCGACAGAACCTTTTCTATGAAAATATTTGTAGAAAAGAACGTGGGGAGCCATGTCACGTCGTCAGAAAATAAAGGTAACGGGTCAGGATTGATTATATTATAGACACTTTTTGGGATTTAGTTAATAATCTTGAGATATATACAAAGAGCACCAGACCTGATATGGCAGCAATATTCAATGCAAGGCCAATTTTTTTTTTAAATTTTAAGATTATTTAATCTTTTATTTAATCTTTTATTTAATCTAGAATGGTTTTATGCACTACAATATTACAACCTGCTGTTCATCTCAAAACAGGAGTTACAAGAAATAGATTAATGCTCTTCGCGGTTGCAACTATCTAGATCTGAATTTAAATTCGGGGCGCTGATTCCTTTTCTGCGTGCCAATGAGTTACTCTACTCGCAGATACCCTAAAATGAAACCAAAGTTTTGTTTCACTCATTGTATTTAGAACTTTTGATTATACTTGGAAACTACGTAGAACAGAATGGAAATGTAGTTCTCATGCAGTTTCAGATTTGATAAGACATTTCCCCTGGCGAAACCAGATTTGTATAATTATATATGACATAATACATAAAATTCCTCTCAAAGAATTTTAAAGAGTGGTGACATTTTAAAAGTAAAAGACAAAACAAAAAACAAAAAAACTAACAAACAAAAAACAAAACAAAACAAAAAACTGCTTTAAAATATTAATAAAAATATCTAGAATTAAAGATGTTTTCAGCTATTTTTTCTAGGAGTTACTATCTAATACTTGCAAAGAGAATAGAGAGAAAGAGAGATAGTGGAAAACAGTGTGAGACATACTTGATGGAATTGATCAAGTGGATGGCGGAGCGGGGTTTAGGAAGGGTACAAGAGGAACGATGTTACTGCTGTTGTTAATAATATTATTGAATAATAATAATAAGAATAATAATAATAATAATAATAATAATAATAATGATAATAATAATAATAAGAAGAAGAAGAAGAAACTTAAACGAATAAAAACCGATAGGAGGGACGAAAAAATGGAAAACATAAAGAGGGAAACGAAAAGAAATAAAAACAAAGAGTTTGAAGGATAAGAAATAAAACAGAGATACAGAAAGAGGGAACGGAATTGAATAGAAATACACACACACACACACACACACACACACACACACACACACACACACACACCAGCATTATAATAAAACTGAAAGACCGAATAAAACCAAATAATGTGAATGAAAAGAAATAAAAATAGAGAGACGGACCAAAAAAAAAAAAAAAAAAAAAAATTTGAAAAAATAAACAAAATAAAAAGAAATGACGGAGAGACGGTACTTCGAGAAATAAAAAAACAGACTCGCACTTCCCGTCTGTGGAACTCCCTTCCATATACTTCCTTCTTGACGGCTATAACCTCCAGGAATTTAAATGCAAAGTCACTTCCCATCTCTTATCCACTTGACTCCAGTCCTTTCTACATCATCCCGTATATCTTGTTCTTTTCCTTTCTCTCTTCCTTCGCAACTGTCTTCACACCTGTGTTCCCATGTTTCTCTTGCCATTTCTCTGACCCCCTCTGTAACTGGTTCGTCTTTCTTTTCACTCTCCTCCTGCCTAAGATGGAGGGAAAAAACGGATTACAAAAAGATACGAGGAAGGTAAAATAACAAAAACACAGAGAAAGAGAAGGAAAAGAAAAAAGAGAGAGCGAGAGTGAAAAAAAAACGAAAGTAGAAAACGAAATGAAATTAAAACAAAGAGAAAGGAAACAGAAACGAATAAAAATGGAGAAAAAAGAATGAAAAGAAATGACGAAAAGACGGTACTTAAAGAAATAAATACAGAACGAAAAACTGAAAACATATATAGTGGGGAAAAAATAAAAACATATATGGAGGACCCAAAAAAATAAAAAAATAAAAACACAGATAAAGAGAACGAAAATAAAATAAAAGAGAGAGACAGAGAGGAGAAAAAAAGAAAGCAAAACGGATAAACAAATCGAAAATAAATTTAGACAAAGAGAGGAAACAAAAGAGAGGAAACAAAAACATAAAAAACAGAAAGAGTGAGTGTGAGAGTGAGAGAGAGAGAGAGAGAGAGAGTGAGAGAGAGAGAAAGAGAGAACGAAAAGAAATACAGAGAAAAATATATAGATAAAGGGAATGATATTAAAAAAAAAGAAAGCAAAGAGAGAGAGAGAGAGAGAGAGAAAGAGAAAGAAAGAAAGAAAGAGACGAAAAGAAATACAGAGAAAAATATATAGATAAAGGGAATGATATTAAAAAAAAAGAAAGCAAAGAGAGAGAGAGAGAGAGAGAGAGAGAGAGAGAGAGAGAGAGAGACGAAATTATATAAAAACAGAGAAACGGAATAAAATGAAATAAAACTGATGAGATAACGAAATTATATGAAAACAGAAAGGCGAAATAAAATGGAATATAAAACGAAGAGATAACGGAATTATATAAAAACAAAAACGGAATAAATTTGTGTTTTATTTCATTTCGGTTCCTCTGATTTTATTTCTTTTTTATTTAATCTTTTCGTTATTTCTTTCCATTTTATATCTTCGTCTTTATTTCCTTTCGTTCTGTCTCTCTGTATATATTTCTTTTCATTCTCATTCTCTCTTTGTATTTGTTTTCGTTTCATCTCTGTTTTTTATGTTTTTTTTTTCATTCTCATTCTATATTTTTTTCTTTTGGTTTCGTCTCTCTGTTGTTCATTTAATTTCATTTGCTCTTTCTGTTTTCTTTTTATTTTAATTCTTCTGTTCTCTGTTTTTATTTCTTTCCATTTTCTCACTCTCTCTCTCTCTCTTTGTTTTTTTTATTTTTTCGTTTCATCTCTGTTTTTATTTATTTATTTATTTATGTTTGTTTTTATTTAGTTCTATAGAAGATGAGAGAGAAGGAGAGGCAATAATAATTCGATCGCTTGACGTTTGTCAAGGGACGTGTTAATTAAGCTCGTATTTTCTCTACTTTCAATTGTTTTCTTGTGTCGTCCTTTCATTTCGTTTTCGGAGGCTCCAAAAAGGTCATTTGGAAATTCACTCCCGGATTTAATTGTAGGTTTCCTATTGGACTGTCGTTAATAAATTCGCGTCGGCTCGAAAAGTGTCCGTAAAAAAAAAATTGATATTATTTTTTTTTAATTAAAGATCATTTGAATTTTGTTTTTCTTTTTAGATGTTTTCTATTTTGCTATATGCTGAAAAAACATTTCACACCCAGGTGTAAAAGTTCGCGAGTTTTGTCTGCAAATTTTGTACATTTCAGAAAATTCGTTTTTATTATTATTTTTTCTTTTTCTTTTTTTTCTAACAAAATCAATGTGTCAGATTTGAATTTTAAATTTTTACAATTTGTTTTGTTCACTATTTTTCTTCCATTTTTTATTTTTATTTCGTTTCATTCACTTTCTGTTTTTATATCATTTCTTTACCTTTCTGGTATTATTTCTTTTCGTTCATTTCTCTCTGTTTTGTTTCTCTATTTTTATTTCTTTTTTTTCCTTTTCTCTGCTTTTGTTCTCTTTTTCTGTGTTTACCACATTTTATTCTGTCTTTCTGTTTTTCTTTCTTTTTCTTTTCGTCTGTCTGATTTTATTTCTTTTCGTTCTCTATCTCTGTTTTTATTTCTTTTCGTTTCCTCTCTCGTTTTTTTTTTTACATCTTTTAATCCGACTCGCCGTTTCTTTCTTTAGTCCGTCACTCGGTTACTTTGTTCCGTTACTTCTGTCTTTCTCTCTACTTCTTTTAGCTCCATCTCTCTGTGTTTTATCTCTTTCATTTCGTTTCTTTTCTCTGTTATATTATGTCTCTCTTTTATTCTATCTTCTTTGTCTCAGTTTTTATATTTTCTTTTTCGGCTCTTGTTTTTCTTTTATATATATATATATATATATATATATATATATATATATATATATATATATATTAATGCAGGTTTCATTGAATAATATAGACAAGTTTTGTCTATTAATTTTGTGTAGGATCCGTTCATACCGTCTGATATACTTGATGGTGATGTCATTGAAAGAAAACAAAAAATCACAGTATTTGTTGAATTTTTTATCGGGTCTAAGCTTTCGGCTCACATAAGCCATTATCAAAGAGTAAATATTAACACACAGTAAACATAGAACATTGAAAATATAATTCAATTATCTTTATTGTTAATAGCTTAAATGTTCTATGTTTACTGTGTGTTAATATTTACTCTTTGATAATGGCTTATGTGAGCTGAAAGCTTAGACCCGATAAAAACTTCAACAAATACTGTGATTTTTTGTTTTCTTTCAATGACATCACCATCAAGTATATCAGACGGTATGAACGGATCCTACACAAAATTAATAGACAAAACTTGTCTATATTATTCAATGAAACCTGCATTAATGAAAAAATGCTGCCAAAATACACACAATATATATATATATATATATATATATATATATATATATATATATATATATATATATATATCTCTTGTTTCTTTCGATATAAATTTCTTTTCGTTTCGTTTTTTCCAGTTTACCTTTTTGTCTTCATAATGGTCACGTTTTGTCGCTCTGTTCATGTTTTCTTTTCGTGTCGTCTCCCTGTTTCCATGTTTTTATCTTTCTTACTGTTTTTTATATTTTATCGCTCAGTATGTTATTTTTTCTTGTTGTTCTTTCTCTTTGTTATATTTATTGTTGTTCTCTCTATTCTCTAATTAAAAAATAGAATTTGCACTTTGAAGTACATACATTAATTTTAAAAAAGCATAGCAACTTTTGCAGTAATTTTGCAATGTTTTTTTTTTCATCACCCGAGTCTTGAGAATTATGCTGTAGGTATAAAGAGATAACTAATGTTTATTAATTCGGCCTTGTGTTATGCATAACCAAACTCCCTACAACTTACAAGTTTTATTCAGAACTAGCAGTATAGCCCGGCATTGCTCGGGTGTAATAAAAGCTTTAAAACTAATCCATGGTCCTGGAGCTCAGACTCTTTGGACCTTGGCTCAAAAGACTAAAAAGCAATAGTTGTTTCCAGTTAAAGCGAAACCGTAGACTGAAGGAAAAATGAATGGATGTAAGTCAAATTTTGATTTCCTGGTATCGATATCAAATAAGTTCTTTTCGTCGTAAACTGAATTTTGAAGGCTAAATAAGTCCTGTGAGTAAATGGTATCATGTTTGAGACTAAGAACTACAATCATACCTACTTAGAGCCAAACCCGAAGCAAAAACTAAAATAAAAGGGCTGAAAAAAATACAGACATAAAGGCAGATAAACAGACATACACACACAAATATCTTGCCTTTTATATATATATATATATATATATATATATATATATATATATATATATATTATCGATTTTCTGCACTATTGTAAGAACTGCGACCTTGAAACTTCTGAATATCGTTTCGTATGTCTTTGTCTATGAGTGTATCAATTTTGATTAAAATCGGACCACTCCTTCTATAACCCGATGTTTTCGATTATCGATTTTCGATTTTTATCCGGAGGACCTTGACACAGAACCTAACTGAGAATAGTCACAGACGCTTACAACTGTGTAAATTTTCAAGAAAATCAGTTCAGCCGTTTCGGAGTCTATTGGTAACGAATACACAGACACACACACAGAGACAAAGTTCCATTTATAAATAACTTTAGATTATCAGAAGGTTTTCGTCAGGTTGAAATGTGTGAATCAGTGTGGAAGAATAAGTAACACATATTGTATGTTGATATAGAAATTTATTGATGGAAAAGAATTATAAGAATTCGTAGAAGTTAATGTTCAATGAAACAGCTAAGAGTATCAAGATTTCTAAGGGTATCAAGATTTGTATAAATGTTCATATTAGTCATTTGTTGGAAAGAGTTTATGCATATGTACGTATGTATGTATGAGCGTTTGTTTGGTAGTTTGTCTTTGAATGGAGAAGAAGAAGTAAAAGGAATCGGCGCACGAGAAAGAAGGAGGAAGAGAACGAATGTGTGATACGACTTTACGTCCCGGTTGACTTGAAGTTTCTCCTGTTACATTTTAGTGTGTCTTTTCGCTGCTTCCATCAGACTGTCTGCCTGACACTGACCGAAGCTTTTTATAGTCATTTAGTTTTTTGCACTAGATCACCAATTCTTCTCAATCTTTCAAATCGCTTCCATTGGTCATAAAATCAATTTAACATCTACTCGTGAAATCCGGTTTCGACTTTCTCTTGAATCACATGGTCAATCCTTTTTCTGTTTGGTAAGACCAGGATGTCACACATCATTGTGAATTTTTGTAAAAGTGAAGAAGAAAGTTGCTCTTAATTCTTAATTTCCTATCCATCACAATGCATAAGGAATCTGTTCAGCAATCTGGTCATTGATTAACTCTTTATACACCACTACCCAGAAGCAACCATGATACAAGAGTCAATCCTGCCATTGTACAAGAGTCAGACAACCCGAAAACGGAATATTGCAAGCATATCTGAGCTGAATCATTACTTTCCATCCCAGAAAGTATTTACGCGCCTAGTGGGTAATGAATTATTTTCAACCCTACGACGCATTTTTCAAAGGCAAGGCCGTCAGAAGCCTATGATATCTTCACTCATCAGGGCTGGGTTTTTATACATGAAAAACTATTCCAAAACTTTAATCATATCACTGTCATTTTACGAAACTTGCATAAAAAATGGATTCCTGTCGAATATATATATATATGTGTGTTATGTCGTGAGTAAGAATAAATAACTCACCAACAGGAATAGGTTAATTGTTGTATTCCGTGAAAATAGTATTTACAAAGGTTATTAGTATCCAATACAAGAATAAAGGTTAATCGTCTCAACCGTCGTAAGACGTAGTATGAGCAATGGGTACTTCCGGGTCGTCACCGGAAGTCTACGACTGACTTGTCGATCGGCTGCTCGGCACACTCTCCTACGTAGATGCCACCATTACTTTACATAGTAATGGAATAGTCCATTATAGCTGAATAGGTGCGGGCGTCCCAACAATATGTCATCCACATACAAGCCTGTTTCGCTGTATCACAGCTCATCAATGTGGCTAGACACATCTATTTGCTTCTGATTCGGTATAACGAACCCCTAAGCCATAGGCACATGGAATCAGAGAAGGGAAATTTTAAGGTTGCATATACGCAGTGTATACACACGCCGGTCACCGAAAGAACTCAATTCATTATATATATACGCTCACTGGCAATATGCGTATTACTGTAATTCTAATTGTTAGAGTCGCGGCATTTAATGAATGTTTTTGATGGCGATTGACCAGAGTATTAAGAAACAGGAAAATTCGTTGGAAACAAAGAAAATAGTACTGAACTGTTTTTCCTCCTGCACGGTAGAGAATGCTCGACAATTTTCACACAGATGAAAAAGAGACTTGAAGCCAAACACATTTAGTGATACAGAAATAGGCCGAGGATATCACGAGCCGAACAACGACGAGGTTTTAGAGAGAATGAAAACAGAAAGGAAGTCTCTACGTAACACCTGGAAAAGGCAGTTAAAACGTCTTGGATACGTAATGAGGAAGGATGGATTGAGAAATCTGATACTCACGGGACAAATTAAGAGAGAAAATGACATAGGAAAGCAGCGTGTAATATCTGGGCTTGAGCAAATGGATAACAGAATAGGGTATTTTTTTTTTTTTAATCATATCACCCCAAGCAAGGCGGTAACGCCACTGATGTGCAGGGGGCTACATAAGAGTGAGAAGATTAGAAAAGAGAAAAACCGGAAACCACATCCTAAACAGGAAACAAGGGATAAGCCTCTTCACCTGTTCAATAGACGTGGGTGGAGTGTGAACCGGGCGATAGTTTAGTCTATCTATTCCAATTGAAAAAAAAACACAAAAAAATAGTGAGAGGATTAGAAAAGAGAAAAACCGGAAACCGCATCCTAAACAGGAAACAAGGGATAAGCCTCTTCACCTGTTCAATAGACGTGGGTGGAGTGTGAACCGGGCGATAGTTTAGTCTATCTACTCCAATTGAAAAAAAAAAACACAAAAAAACAGTGAGAGGATTAGAAAAGAGAAAAACCGGAAACCGCATCCTAAACAGGAAACAAGGGATAAGCCTCTTCACCTGTTCAATAGACGTGGGTGGAGTGTGAACGGGCGATAGTTTAGTCTATCTACTCCAATTGAAAAAAAAAACACAAAAAAACAGTGAGAGGATTAGAAAAGAGAAAAACCGGAAACCGCATCCTAAACAGGAAACAAGGGATAAGCCTCTTCACCTGTTCAATAGACGTGGGTGGAGTGTGAACCGGGCGATAGTTTAGTCTATCTACTCCAATAACGAAAAGACAAAATTTATTAAGAGCTACAAGGGACAGGTAGATGTGTAGTGCCATGATCGGGTACGACCTGACGAGGCACGGCACATAACATAATTATAATTTTACATCTAGTATACAAAACAGTTATTTAACAATCGTAGGCAGAGCCATGAATGTTGCTACTGAAAATATCAAAGGAAAAGGAGAAGAAAGGATTAAACAGTAATCGTAAGAAGATAAGATATATTGTTATATGCAAAAAGAAAACAATCCAAGATAGGAACTACAACTTGGAGATGCCTAAGTCAAGCATTTAAATATTTGTAAGTGTAAGAAGGGTTAAAAAGTTTTTTTTTAATTTTATTAATTTTTTTTTTTTACAGGTGACATTAGCGAAGCTGAATGAATAAGCCGGTAATTTTGAAAGGTTAAAATACAGCAAGCAAGATTTCCTTTGGAAGAAAGAAGTTTGCCAACTGCTCTTTAAGAAATTATGAAAAATGTCACGCACGCTTGATGAACTTTTTATTTCAATTGCTGAAAGCGGTAAATGTTTAGAGAATATAGTTGTAATTTAAGAAACGGTTTTAATGCAGAGTGCATTTAGATGATTGTTTAAAAATTGTTTAAAAAGTAATATATGACCTCAGCTATTAGCCATTTCTTTTAAAGTTTAAAGAATTATTAGTCATTTGTTTAAAAGACAAATGTATTCGCAAGTATTGTACAATTGCTTTAAAGACCAAAGTATATTAGAAGCTTTAAAGACTAAGGTATGTTCCTAACTTTTACACGTTTGCATTAAAGACCAAGGTATAATGGAAACTATTAGACTTTTGCTTTAAAGACCAAGCTATGTTCGTAAAGATTACATACTAATTTTAAAGATCAAGGTATGTTCGTAATTATTAGACGTTTGCATTAAAGACCAAGCTATGTTTGTAAGTATTAGATACTAAATTTAAAGACCAAGGCATGTTCGTAACTATTAGACGTTTGCATTAAAGACCAAGGTATGTTGGCAACTATTAGATATTTTTATTAATGGTTAAGGAATATTCGCAACTATTACATATGATTTAAAGACTAAAGTATGTTTGCAACACTTGGTCATTTAGTTTAAAATTATGAAGGTTCTCAACTCTTGTATATCTGGTTTAAGATCTAAAGTACGTTCGCAACTATGACAAATTTATTTTATGTGTAAGGAATGTTCACAACTATTATATATTTTTTTTAAGTTATGAGGGTTCTCAACTATTATATATCTGTTTTAAAGTCTAAAGTACGTTCGCAACTATAAGAAATTAATTTTGTGTTAACGAATGTTTGCAATTATTACATATTTGTTTTTAAGTTCTAAAGTGTCTTCGCAACTATTATATATTTACTTTAAAGGCTAACGTATTTTTGCATATATTAGTCATTTAAAAAAAAAACTAATGTATCTTTGCCACTATTAGTAATTTGCTTTAAGTACTAAGTTACATTCGCAACTATTAGGCATTACGTTTAAAGATTAGCATTTAAAGACTAAATTATGTTCGTAACATTTAGGCATTTGTTTCAAAGACTAAGATATGTCGGCAATTAATAAACATTTACTTAAAAAATCAAAATATATACACAAATATTAGACATTTGTTGCAAAGAATTACTTATGTCTACAACTTTGATAAAATTTGTAATATGATATGATCACAATTATTCGAGATTTGTTATAAAAAAAAACAATATATATTAGCAGCTATTACACATTTGCTTTAAAGACCAAGGTATGTAAACAAATATTACGAATATAGTTTAAAATACAAGATGCGTCCATATATATCAGAAATATGTTTTTGTCGTGGACCCGGTAAATGGTCCAGCAAGAATAACACAGAACAACCAAAATAGGAAATAACGAATATATATCAAACATAGCAAAATAAAACACTTGGGACTTGTTAAGTAGAACAATAATACAGTTAGTGAGTAATACTCTGATTCGACCTTCGAACCGGGACTCATAATGATCGTTACGGTATCAGTGTTCGTGGACGACTCTCGGCTATGTTCAGGGCGTTCTTCTAAGGCTATCTACTAGCTACTCCCAAGCTAATCACTCTCACCTCTTGTGAAGGAAGGTATATGTAATGGTTGGAAGAGTTCATTCTGTTGTGGGTGATGTCACCATGACAGTTTTTAAAACCAGATAGATCAACAACGATTAAAAATTCTCATTTGCAATAAATATCTACGGTGTTGAAAATCTGTTTTAAAAGCAAGGTATATTAGCAACTGTTTCACATTTGTTTTTTTAAAAAACTATATATATATCCTCAGATATTAAAAGATTGTTTCAAAGAACGAGATATGTCCATCACCGTTAAAAATTGTCTTAGAGACCATATGTCGACAAATATTAAACATTTGTTTTAAATACAAAAATATTTAAATATCTATTAGAAATTTGTTTTAAAGACTAATACATATCAGCAATCAGTATAATTACTTAGTTATCATAGAAAAGGGTGACGGGAATTTAAAAAGAACAAAGAAAAAGAGTTCTCAAACGCCAGAGATTGCAGATAGAAGATTTTCGATTTTCTTCTCAGATCTACCAGTTCCAAAACGAAGAAATGCCTTTTCAGAAAAAGCTTTAAAGAGAAACACACATTTACACCAGGCAGCAGACTTAAAATCATTTTTCTTGAAATGAATGGAAAAATTTCTTAGATAAAAACGTAAACTAAATGCGAAATTCACTGAGTATTTCTTTTCCATCTTTCACTTTTTTTATTGTAGCAAAATATTTGAGAGGATTATATATATATATATATATATATATATATATATATATATATATATATATATCAAGGAAAACTCAACACGTCATTTCAAGTGGTTATAAACCATAGTTCATTTCTATGAGTTAATTAGTTCATTTCATCAGAACTTACAATATTTATTCCATTTGGTACAAAAACTTTTGCCGGAAAAGTTTTTTTGTGCCAAATGGAAGGAATATTGTAAGGTCTGATGAAATGAACTAATTAGCTCATAGAACTGAACTATAGTTTATAACCACTTGAAATGACGTATTGAGTTTTCCTTTATAAATATAATTTGCTCTGGATAATATCCATTGAGCTCTCTATATAGATATAACACTTAATATTTTATATTAAGTTATCTTGTTGGATTATCATCACCGTTTACGGATTGGACATATATATATATATATATATATATATATATATATATATATATATATATATATATATATATATATATAAACAAGATTATAATTATACTCATCTCGAAAGCCTTTCTCGAAAACTATCGAACGAAGAAAAAATGGTTGTAAAAAAAGAAAGAGCTTAGGGTATGAAAGTCAGTCAAAAGTGTTCGGACCGAAATCAGCATGAAACCCAAAGAAAAAGCCTGACACGAGTAATCATCTAACAGAAAGCGCTCAATACAAAGGTAGAGCAAACTAAATACCACCTAATGAGCCAGAAGAACCTACCTAGGTTTCTCTTAAACGGATCGTCAGAGAAAGCTTTCCCTGACGATCCATTTAGGAGAAACCTAGGTAGGTTCGTCTGGCTCATTAGATGCTATATATATGTATATATATATATATATATATATATATATATATATATATAAAGACCTTGAATGAGATCTTGCTGTTTTTCATGATTTAATAACTAAAGTAAATTCGCAACTATTAGACATTTGATTTAAAGAGTAAGGTATGTTCGCAATTATTAGACATTTTATTTGGATAGTGAAATATATTTGAGTCCATGAGACATTTGATTTAATGACTAAAGTAAGCTCAGAACTATTAGACATTTGTTTTAATGACTAAAATATTTTGAAACTTTTAGACAATTTATTTAAAGACTAAAGTATGTTTGCAATTATTAAACAATTGATTTAAAAACTAAGGCTGGTTCTCAACTATTTGACATTTATTTTAAAGTCTAAGGTATGTTTGCAACTATTAGACATTTAAAGATTAAAATGTATTTGGAGCTATTAGACAATTAGAAAATATACTTAGAGCTATTAGACTAAAGTATTTTCGCAACTATTAAACATTTGATTTAAAAACTAAGGCTTGATCTCAACTATTTGACATTTATTTTAAAGACTGAAGTATGTTCGCAACTATTAGATAATTGATTTAGATAGTGAAATATAATTGAAATCATTAGGCATTTATTTTAAAGTTTAAAGCATGTTCGCAACTCTGAGACATTTGATTTAAAGACTAATGTTTGTTCGTAACCATTAGACATTCGTTTTAGAGATTAATGTACGCTCATTATTATTTGGCATTTATTTGATAGAATAAATAACGGAAAGTATGAAACGTACATATAAAATGTGTCTTTTTCTGATCTCACATTGAGTATATGATCATCTGACAAATAAAAATTTGTCTTAATTTTTATAAAAATAAAGCATTTTTCAGCATTGTTTTTTCTCGTTAATCTATCCATGTTATTGATACATTCTGTTGCATAGTTCAGGCCGTTTGAAATTCCACAGTCCACAAGTCGGCAATATTAATCTGAAAATAGTTAAAAAGAAAACAGCTAACCACTTCGTTTTTATATCTTCGTCGTGGTGTTATAGATATCGGCTCAGAATGATAACTCGGAGAGACGAGTTCGAATTCCAGTCGAGTTTGTTTCATTCTTTTACGCGTAAATACACTTGAGAAAAGTGTGAATCCATCATTCCTTCCTCCAGCTATTGGTTAAATAACAGGACAGACTGGGTTCTATAGCCTTGGTTAATAACCAGTACTATCATAGAAAGAAATGGCAAAAGTAAAATCTGCTTTTTCAGTCATGGATCGAAAGAGACATCATCACCCAAGTTTGTATCAGGTATGGCACTTAACAGACCGATTTAAATTATTTTTAATTCGATGTATGAGATAGTTTAGCAGGATCAAAGTTGTTTATAAAGACTGAAAGTCGAAAAAGTGTTCTAGAAGCAAAAAGTTAAAAAAAAACCTGTAAGCATCGAACTTCTGGTTATATCTAGAAATTTCAAAAGCAAAATGATGAGACCTGGCTGCCAATCTAGCACTGCGTTCAATTTCGTAAAGTCTCGATACCATAAAGTACTACTCTTTAGTCCTGTTGTTTATCACAACGGTGCGGTCCTTGTGCTCTTCGGCTTTCTTCAGGTATCTGGCGAAACGGTTAGCTCTTGGGAATTTCAAACTGAACTTGTTATTTATCTACAGGAGAAGATGTTTCGCATTTCGCTTTCTATATCTAGGAATATCTTGTTTTCTTTTTTTTATTTCGCAGTTATTGTTATTATGTTATTATACTGCATACACCTGGCAACCAATTCGACGAAATAAAACTGGGACCCAAAATTGATTATCTTCGCAAGCAAAATGTTGGACAGCAACATGGATATATAAAATATACAATTATATCGTTATTCCGTTTCTCCAGTGACGTGGTTGTGGAGTGGAGTAGGGATTTGGTCGGAGATAGCACACGCGCATACGAGGGGAGCCGGCAGGCCGCGCTCGTCATTCCTCCTCTGTTTTCCTTTGTTATCTGAACTCAACTATCTGAACTCATCTCAGGTCTCACTTTGATCGGTCTGATAAGGTCAATTTGGCAGTTGAGCTAAAAAAAAACAACAGTCTTCTGTTAACTGAAGGTAAAGAATAGCTTCCAAAACAAAACCGTGCTCTGTCAGTCATCTGAGAGACTCGTTTCGACATGGCTGATGCTAACCTCCGGATGATGACTCGTTGGTGACCCGTTCTCGAGCTAACATTTTTAGCTGACAGGATGTGGAAAGATTATATTGAATCAACTGCTTGGTCTGCTGGTAGAAGTGTTGTTACACTCTCTCATGCTAGGCGATTTTACAATTCCTCCATGTTTTGAATATTGCTTCCATTTGGTCTGGTCTGATGTCCCTTAGATTAGAGAGGAATGACTGGATGAGGTCAAACAGATGTCCAGTTATCACGTAGCTCCGCAGTTTGCACAGGAGGCCAGCGTGCCAGACCCTGTCGAACGCTTTGGAGATATCCAAGGCAACGGTTCGGGCTTCACCATTCTTGTCAAGTGCCCGGTATATGTACTCGGTAATGGTCGTTAGCATATCAGCAGTAGACCTGGTGAAGCGAAACCCGTACTGTTTGTCAGAGAGAAGCCTGTGGGCCGTGAGATGCTGAATCACTTCGGCGTTGATAATGGCTTCGAAAACTTTGCCAAAGATCGGAAGGAGACTAATAGGACGGTAATTGGCGGGATCTGAGGGTTCACCAGAATTCTTAAATATAGGAAATACACAGGATGACTTCCAACAGGCAGGAAAACAGGAAGCAGATAGGCAGAGGTTATAGAGTTTAGAGAGGACAGAGGAGAGTTCTGGGGCACATTACTTCAGTACTATGATTGGGATTCCGTCACCGCCGCTCGCTTTGTGTGGGTCAAGTTGTGCAATTATCTTGGCGACCAGCGAGGGTGTAATGTGGACGTTATTTAGTTGAGCCTTAGTTCTGGGTGGGAAGTCTGGTGTAGGTAATCCGAACGAGTCCAGTGTCGAATTGGTGGAGAATCTACGGGCAAAGCATTCAGCCTTGTCCGCTGGGGAGGCGAGAACTTCAAATTCATTGATTAGTGGGGGTATTGAAGTCTTGCTCTTGTTGAGCACTCTTTGGCAGAGTCGCCAGTAATCTTTGGAGCCAAATTTAGATGATGCTATGCGTTGCCTTATTCTGGTAGCAAACGCCCTCTTAGCTTCGTTCAGTACTTTTTTGCACTTATTTCGTGCTGAGGCGAAAAGGCGCCTGTTTTGGTTCGACGAGCAGCTTCGATAGAGCCGGAAGAAATGGTTCCGGTGGGCAATGGCGGCCGAGCAAGCGGGCGAGAACCAGGGGGACGGATTCGATTTTAGCTGGAATTTCCTGGCCGGGATAAAAGCAGCGATGCCAGCCTTAACCCAAGAGGAGACCTCGGACGCTCAGTCTTCGATAGGAATATCGAAGACGTTGATCCAGGGGATGTCGCAGAGGAAGTCTCGGAACGAGTCCCAGTCTGCTCTCTGGTAGCAGTATGATATTCTGCTGGTCTGATTTTCTTGGGTAGAGTTAGCGCGGATTGAGATATTGACGGAAACTACGGCGTGGTCAGAGTTTCCGAGTGGGCAGAGCAGCCTGGTAGTGCAGGAGTCTGGAATGGAAGTAAAGCAAAGGTCGAGTAAAGAGTCCCTTCCGTTAGGGTTATTAGAGAAACGAGTGGGGAAGTCCACCACTTGCGTTAGAGCTTGGGTTATTGAAAAATACATGGTGCAGATCCCAGCTAGGTCGGTGGCTGAGTTTTCAAGCCACTTGGTGTGGTGGGCGTTAAAATCGCCAAACACAAATATATGGGCAGATGGGTGAGAAGAAATGGCCCCGTCGATATTAGTAGAGATGCTGTCAAGTACCGTACAGTCAGAGGAGGAGGGGGAGCGGTAGAGGAAGAAGAGATAGCTAACCGAGCTTAGAAGTGAGAGACGGAAGCACATGAAAGAATGATCCAGGGATTCAAGAGATGTGACCCTGGCTAGAGGGAGTTGTTCGCTGATATATACACCAAGCCCATGCATATGGACATTCGAGTCATTCCTGAAGAGGGGAAGGTAACCAGGAACGAACAGCTCCGAAGAGGGGATAGAAGGGTCAAGGTTAATCTCACATATAGCTAAGATATCGGGTGAGTTAGAAGGAATGATTCTACATTATTAAAGTTACTGCGAATACCTCGTATGTTTGTGAAGGAAACGCAGATAGGTTTGGGCGATTTATGACTAGCTGGTTTAGTCTTGCTGTTTCGTTTGTTTAATTTCATGGTGGTTTAGTTGTGGATAGAGAGAGGTCGAGAGTAGGGTCAAATGGTCATTAATTGCAGCAGGTGAAGGATGGTGAATGGCGCCGCCTGCAGCATAATGTGGCCTCGGGGTTGCCCATCGGAAATTCATGCAGGGACGCCCGTCCATGCGCGAAATGGCACTACAGGAACCCCGATATTATTCAACTGTTGATCAGAGCAGCCTCTCAAGACGCTACGCAAGAGTTCGGGCTCCTAACTACCAGTCGGAAGCAGCATCCAGGAAACTGCCAACCCGGTACCCTCAGAATGAAGAGACGTTGCCGCCACACTCACCAACTGCAAAAAGCTTCCAGTCGAACCGACATCAAGGCCAAAAAAGAGAGATGAACCGGGAACCCCTTCCTAAACAAGAAACAAGGCGATCATCTCTATTCCTGTCCAAAAGAAGCGGGCGGAGTGTGAGACCGGACGATAGTAGGTACTATCTACTCCAATTAAAAAAAAAATAAAAGAATGACTGAAGTTTACTAAGTTTTAACTTAGTATGAGTTGAAACTAAATTTGATAATCAAAAACAATTTACACAATCATAGTCGCAGTGCATTACAAGTGTGACTAGTAGAGAACTTAGGTTAGTAACAAAACAAAACAAGAACAAAATAAAAATTATAGAAAAAAAAGAACCAAAAAAGAATAATAAAAAAAAATTAAAAAAATACAGCAAAATAAGATCAATCAGACTAGCTAAAACTTACCAGTTGCAGGCTGACTGACAGAAAAAAGTTAAGAAAATTTCGAAAATTATCTTCATTTTGTTTTTCCCACTCAGATAATTCTGGATAGTTTAAGCTGTCCTTAAGTAAGCATTAACAGGGAGGGTAGAATACATTGAAGTGAGAGGTGGGGGGAGAAACACCTCGAAGCCATGTGTCCAGTTGACGGAGAAGAAAAAACATAGCCGGTCTTTAACTCCTCATAATTCCTACATTTAACCGAAACCCTATATACCAGAACTAAATTTGATAATCAAAAACAATTTACACAATCATAGTCGCAGTGCATTACAAGAGTGACTAGTCATCCACATACAAGCCTGTTTTGCTGCATCACAGCTCATCAGTGTGGCTAGACACATTCCTGGGTTAAAAGCAATCGGAGTCTAGCCGTACTGATGAGCTGTGATACAGCGAAACAGATCTGTCTGCGGATGACTATATATATATATATATATATATATATATATATAAAGAAGTAATAGATTTTTTATTTATTAATTTGACAGATTTTATCTCTTAAACGTTATTTTTAGTAGATACCAGAATTGTTTATATTTTTTTATTTTTAACAGCTGGCTTGAATAAGTGAGAAATCTTATCAAATATTTAACGACATTTTCTCCTGCTAAACTATCTGATACAATTATTACTCTACCTGCCATCCATACATTGAATATTGCTATCACATCTGGTCTGATGTTTCTGATGATTTTAGAAACTTTTGCTGAAATACAAAGAAGAATCTACAATACTATTACCCTTGACCCGCTTCTCGTCTTGGCTTCAGTCACTTCTCCATCCGCGTAATGTGGCCTCCTTTTGTCTTTACTATAAATATTTTGATAATAATTGTTCTAGCAAACCTTATTCTGTGGTATTCTTTGGGCTTAAAAAGACATGAATTCGTTTTCTTTATATTCTCTGTTAAGTAGTTATCTGGACATAATGTCCCGACCTGATATGTCAGGATGGTTTGCAGATAGAGGTATGCAAATAGTTGGAAAAAACACTCTCCCATAATAACCCAACTCTGGGAGCCGCGACGTGGTATAATGGCTAGCAAGCTTGTCTCGTTAAAGCAACTTCAGTTCCATCCTGACTGGGTGCTCCAGAATTTCCACCTTGTGCCATATCAAATCGACGCTTAGAAAATCAGTGGTTGCACTTCAACGTGGTATAATGGTTAGCAAGTTTGTTTCACTTGAACAACTACGACTGATAAATTACTTCGAATTCTCTTAGTTTCGGCCTTGTGCCACGTTCACTCTAACTACCTAACTCAGAGAAAGACATAAAAAGGTGCTAGACAAGAGTGACTTTAAACAAATGCCCATGAATAAATATCAAGAAAGCCGTCGCTAGATTTTTCAAATATTCATTAATAACGAAAAAAAAAAACATTCACATACATTTATCTTTTTTCGATTAAGTTAATTTGAAAATGAATTAATATTAATGAAGCAAATACTCATGGTAAAAAATATCAAGAATTTCTCAAGTTTTCTCATGAAACATCTGTCTTGTCAAGAAGAGATATTTTGAATTTCCTTTAACACGTAATATATTTTCAAGATGACAGTTACAGCTGAAAAGTTGATCGGTTACTTTTGTTTAGCGGTGAAGGGAAAATGTTATAATTTTCCTAAGTAAAGGAATATTGTCTTATTCCTATTCCAACATGGGTTAGTAAATAAACAATATTAAGACGGGCCACCATGCAACGATAAGGCGGAACAGAGAAATGAAATGAATGAATAAATGAACGCTTGTTCTCAAAGACTTTTATGCTATAACACACACAACAATACATATATACACACAAGTGTCCACACGTGGAGAAATACATATCGATTATGTTCAACGCAAAGCAAAGTATCAGAAGGAACAAAAAGAAAAAAAAAACAGTCTTAAATTGAAGATATGTTTGTTCGGCCATTGTCATGACTCCTGATTTGGAGGGGCCGAATTCATCTATAACTCAAAGAGATGCGGCAGGCTTCATCCCATCCCCAAACGCGACGGAAGGTATTTTATGTTCCAGCAGAACATGTAGGCAGGCAGCTTCTGCCTAGGCCCAAAGGCCCGGGCAGAGAGGAACAGTCTTCTTCCTCGGTTGTTGTTAGCTAAAAGATTATGACTAGCTATCAGAAGTGAGGTCACGAGCGGTTCTTATGTGACCACGTGACTTTATCTCGACCAAAGGGAGATAAGAACCTTTTGTATCCTTACAGCGTCATTTCAAACTGGGTTATTTAATGCTGAAAACTGAAATACTCTGTAAGCCATTTTTACTTTTGGAGATATTCAATCAATACAGCTAGGCACTTTTGAGAGAACTAGAAGTCCTGCTAGGATTCGTCATAATATTAATATTATAACATATACAGATGACACAGTGTTGATAGTAGACAAGGAAAGGGAACTACAAAACCTCCTACAGAATATAGCGAAAGTAAGCCAAAAGAAAGGACTAAACATAAACTACAAGAAAACTGAATGCATTGTCATCAGCAAAATGAGGAATCCAAAATGCCAGTTGCCGGTCGGGAATACTAAAATCATGCAGATATAGAAATTTAAATATTTGAAAAGTGTTCTAACAAAGGACGGAATGTACAAAACTAGGATTCGAAGATGTATTAGGATGTCCAAAGATGCATTCCAAAAGCTAATTAGAGTAATTTATTAATGAATATTTGAAAAATCTAGCCTCGGCTTTCTTGATATTTATTCATGGGCATTTGTTTAAAGTCACTCTTGTCTAGCACCTTTTTATGTCTTTCTCTGAGTTAGGTAGTTAGAGTGAACGTGGCACAAGGCCGAAACTAAGAGAATTCGAAGTAATTTATCAGTCGTAGTTGTTCAAGTGAAACAAACTTGCTAACCATTATACCACGTTGAAGTGCAACCACTGATTTTCTAAGCGTCGATTTGATATGGCACAAGGTGGAAATTCTGGAGCACCCAGTCAGGATGGAACTGAAGTTGCTTTAACGAGACAAGCTTGCTAGCCATTATATCACGTCGCGGCTCAAATACAGATACAGGAAAAATCGTTCGAAACAAAGAAGAGATTACTGAACTGTTACGTGATATTTTTCCTACAGTATGGCAGCGAATGCTAGACAATTTCCACACAGATGAAGAAGAGACTTAAAGCAACAGCAATGTGATTCTACACAAATAGGATGAGAATATCATGGGCCGAACATGTGAGCAAAAAAAAAAAAAAAAAAAGATTACGGAGAGAATGAAAGAAGAAAAGAAACCTCTACGTAACACTAGGAAGAAGTAGTTAAATTTTCTGGGGTACGTATTGAGGAAGGAGGGCTTTGGAAATCTGATACTCACGGGAAAAACCGAGAGAAGTGGAGACAGTTGTAAACAGCGCGTAACATACATAATAACCATCCGCCCGTGCATTGTGTATTGCTGCCATATCTGGTCGGGTGCTCCTGCTATCCACTTAGGTGTCCTCGACTGAATCCGGTGGAGAATCTGTAATGTGATAGATCCCGACTTGGCAGCTAGATACAGTCGCTTTTTCACCGACGCAGTGTGGCTTCCCTGTGTCTCTTCTACAAATACTTTCACGGCTTCTGCTCCGATGAATTTAGCTCACTGGTCATCCGTATATACGAATCTCCTCAAGCCACAAGATTATCAACTAGCTCCCACCCCTTTACTGTGAAACCAATAAATTGTAAGCGCAAATTCTACTCCATCAGTTTCTTTTCTCGCACTTCCCGCCTGTGGAATTCTCTTCCGCATACTTGCTTTCCTGACAGTTACAATCTTCAAGAATTTAAATGTAAAATCAATAGTCATCTCCTGTCTCACTAACTTACATCCTCTTTCTACATCACCTCACTCTCATCAGTACCCTATTTCCTCTCCTACTCTTTTCCTCACACCCCCTGCAACCTCTCACTCATCAACATTCCTCCTATGAACCTCCTGCACAACAGTGGCAGTAAAATGCCTTGCTTGGGACGACATGATTAAAAAAAATTTATGTTAAAACGGGGTTTAGAAATTACAGAAATGATAAAACTTATTAAGGGCTACAAAGCACAAAAAGATGTGCAGAGCCGTGATCGCCTAAACCCTAAAAGGACACAGTATAGAAAAGTATAATGATTTTACAGTGAGTATATAAAATAGTTATTTAACAATCGTAAGCAGAGCCATGAATGTTACTACTGAAAGTATGAAAAGAAAAGAAAGGATTAAGCATTAATTGTAAGAATATCTAAATCTAAACTTATCTATAAATGGAACTTTGTCTGTGTGTGTGTGTCTGTATCTCTGTGTGTGTGTGTGTGTCCATTACCTATAGACTCCGAAATGGCTGAACTGATTTTCTTGAAAATTTACACAGTTGTACCATAAGCGTCTGCGAGTAGTCTTAGCTAGGTTTTGTGTCGATGTACCATCGATAAATATCGATAATCAAAAATGTCGGGTTATAGAAGGAGTGGTCCGATTTTAATCAAATTTGATACATTCAAAGACAAAGACATAAGAAACGATATTCAGAAGTTTCAAGGTTGCAGTTCTTACAATAGTGCAGAATATATATATATATATATATATATATATATATATATATATATATATATAAAAGGCAAGACGTTTGTGTGTGTGCCTGTTTATCTGTCTGTATGTCCTTTATACAAATCCACAACTTTTATTTGATTCTCATCAAAATTTACACAAATATTCTTTAGGCTGAGTCTGAGCCCCAGGACCATGGATTAGTTTTAAAGTTTTCATTACATCCGAGCAAAGCCGGGCTATACTACTAGTATAGAATATATTGTTGTATGCAAAAGGAACAGTCCAAGATAAGAACCACAAATTGGAGATGCCTGAAAGAAACAAGTACAAACATTTAAATATATTGTAAGGAGTGTTAAAATTTTTTTTTTTTTTTAATTTTATAAAATTTATTTTACATGTGACATTAGCGAGTGGAGAGTGGAAAAGTCGACCATTTTGAAATGTTAAAAATAAGCCAAGAAAGACTTCTTTTAGAAGAAGGAAGATTGCTATCTGTTCTTTAAAATATTAGAAAAATGTCACGCTAACTCGATCAACTTTTCAATTGAATTGCCACAAGAGATAAAAGTTTAGAGAAAACAGTTGCAATCTAAGAAGCGGTTTTAATGCAGGTGGCGTTTAATATATGCGTTTATTAACATTAATTGATTATTGAAAACAAAGACAGAAAAAACTTCGTTGGAAACAAAGAAAAGAGAACTGAACTGTTACGTGATCATCATCCTGCGGCTTCGGTCGAGATTCAAAACGTTGTTAATAGCTGAATACTTGACGCTTCGCTAGAGCTACCAAGGGTGTTTTTATTGTGACACCATCACTAGATGGGTTGCCTACCATGGCTTAAGAGAGGCCCATTCACCCTCATTAAGAGAAGGATATCCCGCGCCAGTTTCCCAACCTGGTATTTATTACAACCTCGCGATATCTGCCTTCCTATATGGCAGCGAATGACTCGAATCAAAAGAAATTTAGCTCTACAGAAAGATTCCGAGAAATCCATGAACCGAAGATGTGTGCAACAACAAGGTTTTGAAGATAATGCAAAATTGAAACGTATATTTAACGTCAAGAAGAGTTGGACTTACTAAAACACACAATGAGGAAGGAGGGCTTAGAGAAACTGATACTCACAGGGCGGATAGAGAGGCAGATGAGAACAGCATTTGAAATGCTTGATGAGATAAAGAAAATGGATGGTAGAGCAGGGTTTGGGAGAAAAATAACAAAAAGAAAAAAAACAAGAGCTACAAGTAACAGGAAGATGTGCAGGGCCATGATATCCTACGTCCTCAAGGGATACGTCATATAAAAGAAGAATACTTTAGTGATGCTTGTCTTACTAATTAACCCATAGTTAAACGGTGGATAGATGGATTCATGCCTTTCCATAGGGGTGATTGCGCTTAAGTGAACATAACGAACCGGACTGGAATTGAAACTCTGTTCTCCGATTAAAATTTCAGTGTCATTATCCATTACACCAACCACACACCCGAGCTTGCATCATCTGGTATTCCCAAGTAGTCAACTAGCTAGGTACTGACCTGGCTCGACGTTGCTTAATTTCGGTGATCGGAGAGGAACCTATGTTTCAACGATAGGCGGCCGTAAACGAACAGCTAAAATGGCAAGGCCAGTCGAGGTAACATATTGATGATTGAGGTTTGTTACCCAGTAGCTTGATTTTGTTATGTTTTTGTAGTCGAAGGAAACACGGAAAGGAAACTACAAGACCTCCTACAGAAGATAACGGTGGAGAGTGACAAAAAAGGACTGCAAATAAATTTTAAGAAAACTGAATGCATGGTCATTAGCAAAAGGTGCAACCCAAAATGCCAAATACAGGTGGGGGATACCAGAATAAAGCAAGTACAAAAATTTAAATACCTAGGAAGTGTTCTAACAGGAGATGGAAAGTGCGACACGGAGATCCGAAGGTGAATTGGCATGGCAAGGACGCGTTCCAGAAGCTGATTAAAGTACTAACACACAGAAAAATTTCACTAGAAACAAAGAAAAGAGTGCTGGATTGCTATGTGATGTCAGTTCTTCAATACGGCAGTGAATGCTGGACAATATCATCGAAAATGAGGACAAAACTGTAACCAGCGGAAAAGTGGTTCTACAGAAGGATGATGCGGATATCGTGGACTGAGCATGCAAGCAACGATGAGGTGTTGGAAAGAATGGCAACAAAAAGGAAATTAATACTGAACATCAGGAAGAGACAACTGAAGTTCCTGGGACACGCAATGAGGAAGGAGAGCCTGGAAAACCTGATACTGACTGGTCAGATAAAAGGAAGGAGAGACAGAGGAAGGCAGTAGATAACATATTTGCAGGGTCTGATCAGGTGGATGACGGAACGGGGGTTGCTAGGAGCAACAGAAGCAAACATACTAAGAGACACAAGGATAGGGAGACATGGAGAACCATGATCGCCTACTATTTCCTGAAGGGACAGGGCACATAGAAGAAGAAGAAAGTTTAACATAAAAAAGAAGTTGAAATTGTAAAGGTCGTGTCAGTTCGTAAGGAATTGACCTCTTGGAAAGAGTGAAAGGCAGAAGTGAATGCTGATGAGTAAAATGATAAAATAGACAATTGAAATTCGTTGCAATATCTGAAGAATGATTAAACTTACTATTGGATTCTATACACCAGACACTCAACAAATAAGTATGATTTTAAAATTTCTTGTTTTTTTAATTTTCTGTAATCAGAGCCACAAGGGATAGGGAGACGTGGAGAACCATGATCGCCTACGTCTTGAAGGGACGGGGCACATAAAAGAAGAAGAAGAAGAAGAAGAAGAAGAAGAAGAAGAAGTCGATTATGTTCGTATCAGTGGATGGGAAACGTCAGTTCAAGCTATATCTGCATATTAATTTCCCTTGATGGTGCTTCACTGCTCTTTTAGTAGCTGAAGGAGGAGGTTAGCAATGACGAACAAACGTGAAATGGAATGGAGATTAATTTATTTTGGAATTCCAAAAATAGTGACAATGTGTTGTTGGTTAATTGTTTTTTTTAACTCCTGAAATTGGTTTGGAAACCATAGTTTATTTTCTAGTATGTGTGCTGCCCATTTTATTCTAAACCTCAGATATTTCATGCGGTGGTATACACCAGTCGATAACCTACTAACCAGATAAAACAGAATCGAAGAAACAGGGGTTTGGGGTCCGGTTTAGGCCCCTTTTAAAGTGCGCGTACGCAGTAATTACTAACTCTTAATCAGTCAGTGTCATACGTGATACACGATCATGTCTCCAAAGAGACATTACTGTCTGGGCAGAAGATTATACTGCAGTAGGTTGCCATTACTTTCTGCGTTAGACTGGTTGCCAGACAAGGCTACAGAACGCAATCTGTCCTGTTATTTAACCAAAAACTGGCGGGAAAAAACGGATTAATGCCTTTCTCAAGGGTACTTGCGCGTAAGTGAATGCAAAGAATTCAACTGGTATTCGAACTCAGCTACTCCGATTTCTAGTTCCGAGATGATATCCACTGCACCACAACGCACACCGTAAAAGGTTAATTTTGTCATCATCCGCTTTCCGTTTCTTTTCTTTTTTATTTCTTTCTGAGGTGAAATAAACTTAGAAACTGAAGATGTCTCCTGGCAGATTTTATTTGGCTAATTTCTGTGATACATTGAAGAAGAAAATTTTGTAGTTTTTTACATGTTAAGCTTGTCGTTATTTTTCTCGCTTCATTACACGAGGAAGCCAAGTTGTCACAGGTATACAAGATTTAACACATCGGATAATGTTAACAGATTCGCATACGTAAGACAATAATAGTAATAATAAACTTTCTTGCTGACTTTTAGTTGTTCAGGTAGGGTACTATTTCTGTCAAATATCTCTGAATTTATTTCAGTTAAAATTGATGTTAGTACTTTATAGGTAGTGAATGGAAATAGTGGAGAGACATAGTTCTGAAGAGATACAGCACATAGAAGAAGATGGTCGCGATTAAGCAAGTAACTGTATCTTATTTTGGGGGGGATGGCAGTCAACCAAAATGCAATTCTACTCTACCAGCTTCTTTTCTCGCACTTGCCGCTTGTGGAACTCCCTTCCATAATCTTGCTTTCCTGATGGCTACAACCTTCAGGAATTTAAATGCAATGTCAATTACCATCTCTTATCCACTTGACTCCAGTCCTTTCTACATCACCCCGTGTATGTTGTTCTTTTCCTTTCTCTCTACATTCGCAACTGTCTTCACTCCTATGCTCACATCCTTCTCTTGCCCGTTCTCTGACACCCCCTGTAACTGGTTCGACTTTCTCCTCACTCTCCTCCGGTCTAAAACTTAAACTCTCTTATGTATCCTCCTGCGCATCAGTGGCAGTACTGCCTTGCTTGGAGTGAAAAAATAAGGACTGTCTTAAAATATAACGACGAACAAGAATACGTATATATAAAAATATAAACACACACACACACACAGAGAGCAGCAGCAGCAGCAGCAGCAGCCAGCCAGCCAGCCAGGAATAGCCATTCTTTGAAAGGCCGTGAAGACACTCGGACAGACAAATCTTCTCTGCCATTTTCAAGATGAGATTTTGATCTCGAAATATTAATGTATAATAAATAGGTAATACCCAAACACTTATTTACCTTCCTTTATTTTACCCATGCATTGTGACAGCCTTCAAGACATAACCCAAATAAACTTAAATTTTATTCTTCGTCGGTGGCGGTTGTGCGGACTGGGGGTTAACCAGAGAAAATCACGTACATACGATGGAACCGACGGAGAGTGGTTAGCCAGCGTGAGTTTTCTCTTCTCTCTCTCTCTCTTTCTATATATATATATATAGCTCTCTCTCTCTCTCTCTCGCTCTGTGTGTGTGTGTGTGTGTTCTGCCCTTTTCTTTTTCTGCCTTCGACATATATACTCAACAACTCCAACTCACTCTAGCCCCTTCGGTTGTCGCTTAAGTGACGTCAATCATCTCTTTGTCGGCTATTGCCTTTTAAGCCTTTGTTGTTGCTTTGTTTAATTTATTAGTTATTTTTATATGATTTTTTTACAAAGCTTGAGACACCAAGCACACTGCTGCCATCTTTGTCATTTGATATTTTAAACTGGATGCTAAATACCTTAATCTTTAAGAAGGAGTGGATAATCCTTTCTCTTTTGCCTTTCGAAATTTATCAATGATCTTCCTGATGTAATCAGTTTCCAAGGAGGCATCTATGAACTGACACCACCATTTACTCCCGCCTCAATAAGAAATATGCCAAGGCTGACAACGTTAACCTGGCTGCTACCCTTCAAAAAGATCTCTAATTTGGGATTGAATCGAGCAGAAAATGCCTCGTAAATTTGAATGCCTTCAAAACGAAGATGCTCCACGTTAACTACAATGTAGAAACATTCCTGCCTACCATCGGAATGAATGACACTAATCTCCTAGAGAGCAACACATTGCACCTCCTTGGTGTCAATCTCTCAAATGACCTCAAATGAAATGACTACATCAAATCTGTAGCTGCATCTACTGCTAGGAAGGTCGGGTCATTGTGTCAAGTCAGGAAGATTTTCTTGTCAGAATCCATTTTGCACATTTATAAACTACCGTGCATTAAAAATTGTTGTCATATCTGGTTAGGTGCTTTTGTATGCATCTTGAGTTTCTCGACAAAATCCAATAGAGAATTTGCAATATAATCGATCATGACTTGAAACCCACCTTCAGTTACTTTCTCACGGATGTGGCTTCCCTCTGTCTTTTCTACAAGTATTTTCATGGCAACCGCTCTAATGAAGTTTTTCCTTGGTTCCTCGATTGCATGTATTTACGTGTGCTATAAGATTGGCTTCGAGGTCTCACCGTGAAAATAGTTAAATGTAACATCCTCTTCTACTCTAACAGTTTATTTACTCGCACTTCCTATTTGTAGATCTCCCTTCCGTTTGCTTGTTCCCTGATAGCTACAATTTCTTAAAGTTTAAATTCAGTGTCAGTTGCTATCTTCCATCTATTTGGTTCCACACCATCTCTTATATTTCATGGATTTACTCTTTATCTTGTTTTTTTTTTCTCTCACTGTAACCCTAGAGGCACTAATGGCGGTTTTACCTTACTTGAGAAGAACTGAATAAAAAAAAAAAAATGATTACTTACCTAAATATGGAAATGTCGTTTCTTCCACAGAAATAAACAAAATCCAATAGAGGATTTGCAATATAATCGATCATGACTTGAAACCCACCTTCAGTTACTTTCTCACGGATGTGGCTTCCCTCTGTCTTTCCTATAAGTATTTTCATGGCCGCTGCTCTAATGAGGTTTTTCCTTGGTTCCTCGAATACATGTATTTATGCATGCTATAAGATTGGCTTCGAGGTCTCACCGTGAAAATAGTTAAATGTAACATCCTCTTCTACTCTTACAGTGAGAGACAAAAAAAAAACAAGATACCGGGTATATCCATGAAAGATAAGAGATGAAGTGGAACTAAATAGATGGAAGATAGCAATGGACACTGAATTTAAACTTTTGGAAATTGTAGCTATCAGGGAACAAGCATAGTAAAATTGATAAAATAAAAATTAATTACTTACCTAAATATGGAAATGTCATTTCTTCCACAGAAATAAACAAACACAACGATACAATTTTAGATAAAAGATAGTCACTTCGAAAATACAAAATTTTGTAAATTAAACAAAATATTTATTTTCTTTTTCAAATTCACTACCGGCCATAATTATTACGCAACTCCATTTTTTTTTAAAGATGTATTTCATATTATTTTTAGTATTTATTTCCAAGTGGATAATTCTAACTGAAAATAGAATGTTTTTTGTTAATACTGCACAATAACATGTGCATCAAATGAACTGTTCTGGTGTCCAGTTTTTGTGATCTCTTATCCATGCTAGTCTCTTCTTCTTATTGGCTGGCCGAAGCAAAGTCTTCCTGGCTGTCTTGTAAAATTTTACAAAGTAAAAATAACAAAGAAAAACATTCTATTTTCATTTCTTGGCAATAAATACTAAAAATAGTATGAAATACATCATTTCTTTTAAAAAAAAAAACTTGGGTAGCCTAATAATTATGGCCGCTAGCATATATATAGACATGTATAGCAAATCTAGAGAGTGCGATGGCTAAATTGTCGCTATTTGCCTTGTAAAATTTTGCAAAGTAATAATAACAAAAGAACAATTCTATTTTCATTTAGAATTATCCACTTGGCAAGAAATACTAAAAATAGTATTAAATACATCATTTCTTTCAAAACTGGGGTGGCCTAATAGTTATGGCCGGTAGTGTAGTTAATTCTGTTTTATAAAAATGCAACAGAACGAATTTATTTTACACGCAGTGACAAACGAAATATTTATAACGGTGAGAACTTAAATCATACCCACTGAAATAAAGTTCCAGTACATGATTCATAAACGAAATATATTTATTTTTACTAGTGTTAATTTTAAAATGAAGAAATTTATTATTTTATGAATTTTATGGTTTGGATCTTTTATGAGATTGATACTATTTTTTTTCCACTGAAATATAACAAAACCTGGGTTCTATATGAGAAAAAAAGGAATCGATTTTTATCGCTGTCTTTAACCTTAGTACCTATTATTTTATTTCAATTTTGCATTTATGAAGTGAATATTTGTATATATTATTCATAATTTTTATTTATTTTTCTATTATTTATTGAGAATGACATTTAAACATTTTTTTCATGAAGGTACCGAAGTTTTTGACAGTGTTAAGTCTTTCATGAATACCAGAATGAAATTCCAACTAATTTTGAACCTAAACTTAATCTTTAAACTCGTTTCCTTAAAAAAGACGGTAACTATTTAAAAAAAAGTTTATGTGTCATTATTTATCTCGTCAAACCCTAACTTTCATAAAGAGTGCAACAACATGCTTCCAAAATCGTGCTACTCTAAATAGAATAACAGTATACAGAAATTTCTAGTCTAAGACGGAAGTTTTTAAAACAGTCTTAATGCATTCTTAAATGGCGTTTATAACAAAATGTATGAAACGGATAGATGACTCAGATTTAATTTCATCAATGTAATCTGTTGCACAAAGAGAGGCAATTACAATCGAGAGACGAATTAGCGATGAGTATGGCTTCGGTTTTATAGAATGCGCAAAGGCATTCGACAAAATACGCCACGAAGAATGATAGAAATGCTTAGCAACCTAGACATATATTGGGAAAGGCATTAGAGCAATCAAGAACCTCTACTGGCAGTAAGCCAGCTGCATACGGACAGGGAACACATGCAGCAGATATACAAAGATAGAAAGGGGTGTAAGACAAGGACGTGTCTTCTCACCGGATTTATTCAACATATACACCGAGATCCCTCAAAGTCATGCCAGGATTCATCATTGGAGGCCACAATCTGAACAATATGAGATACGCAGATGATATAGTGCTGATAAAAAGGAAACTACAAAACCTTCTATAGAAAGTAACTGAAAAAGACGGAAATAAAGGACTATAAATAAACTAAAATAAAACAGAATTTATCTAAACAAAATCAGAAAATGCCAACTACAGTATATACCAAAATCAAGCAGGTACAGAAGTTTAAACACTTGGGAATGGTTCTAAGAGAAGAAAAATTGCGACACTGAGATCTGAAGACGAATTGGCACGGTCAAGGATGCATTACAGAGGCTGAGTAGAGTGTTGTGAGCCAGAGAAATTTCGCTAGAAACTAATAAGTGAGTAGTGGATTGTTATATGATATCTGTTCTTCAATGCGGCAATGGAGACTAGACAATCTCCTCAAAGATGAAGGAGAAATTTGAAGCAACTGAAATGTGGTTCTGCAACACGTAAAACGTTGATTGAAAGCAACGGGTAACATACTTGATTGGCTTGAGCAAACAGAACACAGATCAGTATTTAGGTAGGGTAACATGGGGAAAGCGTGCTAAGACCTACTAAAGATAGGGAAATATGGAAGGCAATGATCGCTTACGTCCTGAAGAAGATTGCTTCAATTCCCGTTTTATTTCCAAAGTGGAAACGTGATCTTAGACACATTAACAACTTGCAGTTTGGTTTTTACGTTTGTAATTTTACAAAATTAACTCTTTATTTCGGGCCCAAATGTGCGTTATTGTGTCATGGATGTGGGCAAGAAAGGAGAAATCGGATTGATCGAATTCTGGTTGGGTTTGTTATATTAACTTACGGTCAAATACCCTTTGGAAAGGTGAGGATCCATTTCTTTTCCTCCCAGTTATGGGTTGAATAGCACGACGGTACGGGTTTCAATGCCTTTGTTAGCAACCAGTCTATTGCAGTAAAAAATGACAACTTCCCGTGAGGAAAATCTGCCTATTCAGTCACGAATCGAAGGAGATATGGTCGTCTAAGCGTGTAACACGTATTGTACTTCACTGACTAAGTAATCACATGGAATAAAGTAATTTTACTTAAGTCACTCGACGGGCTACTCTGGTGTGACATCATATAATTAAAGTTGTTTTTAATTTATGT
The DNA here is from genome assembly GCA_037127315.1 of Ascarosepion bandense. NCBI lineage: Eukaryota > Metazoa > Mollusca > Cephalopoda > Sepiida > Sepiidae > Ascarosepion > Ascarosepion bandense. The sequence goes on along the minus strand of JBBBDQ010001558.1, from coordinate 398,927 downwards.
ATGTTGTAATGGAATGTCTCACACTCTCTATCGTCGATGTGGGCTGACTATATTAGTAGCCATTTAGACAATTACTAGCCTGTTATCAGATTCCCTGTCTTACCGTAGTGTATTCTCTTTTTTTTTTTTTAATTATGTCACCCCGAGCAAGGCGGTAAGGCCACTGATGTGCAGGGGGCTACTCAAGAGTAAAAAGATTGGGAAAGAAAAAGCCGGAAACCACATTCTAAACAGGGAACAAGGGATGAGCCTCTTCACCTGTTCAATAGACGTGGGTGGAGTATGAACCGGGCGATAGTTTAGTCTATCTACACCAATTGAGAAAAAAAAAAAAAAGAAAAGAAAAGAGTGATAAGATTGGAAAGGAGAAACCGGAAACCACATCCTAAACAGGGAAGAAGGGATGAAACTCTTCACCTGTCGAATAGACGCGGGTGGAGTGTGAACTGGGCGATAGTTTAGTCTATCTAATCCAATTGAGAAAATAGAAAAGAAAAGAGTGATAAGATTGGAAAGGAGAAAACCGGAAACCACATCCTAAACAGGGAAGAAGGGATGAGCCTTTTCACCTGTCGAATAGACGTGGGTGGAGTGTGAACCGGGCGATAGTTTAGTCTATCTACTCCAATTGAGAAAAAAAAAGAAAAGAGTGATAAGATTGGAAAGGAGAAAACCGGAAACCACATCCTAAACAGGGAAGAAGGGATGAGCCTTTTCACCTGTCGAATAGACGAAGGTGGAGTGTGAACCGGGCGATAGTTTATATATCTACTCCAATCCTTTGCAATAAACCTCTCTTCTTTCATCTCCGCACGTGTTGCTGTTATTTTACTCGAGTCCCACCTTGTCTGTTTTACCCTCTTTCAAGGATACAACAGTGACAACGAGAGGTTCGATTCTAACTCACAGCAAGAAAGACAAGACACTTATTGTAAAACGTATAACAGTAGAAATTATGGATTTGAATAACTTAAGTTGAAAATATTCAGTGAAATTATTCGACAAAAGTTGAATAACTAACTGAAGTGACTAAGCATTAAACGCTACAAAAGTAGCGGCAAAAACAGTTACAGCAGTAAGAAAAAAATTTAAAAATCACAACAAAAAAAAAAACAAAACAAAAAAAAACAAGCGGATAGCACTAAGCTATTATGCAAAACTGTAATATATAAAACAACACAACTGGGCTACAGATTCTTTTTCCCTAAAGAAATACCGAATTCGTTATCAGAATTCAAGTATGACTCAGACAATTTTTTTCGAAAAGGTGCGCACAATGGTCTGAAGAGGAAAAAAGTACGTTAAGTCTAAAAATTAGTTACAGAGGATAACACTAAATACACTATTTTTATCTAAAATCCAGAAAAAATATGTTTCGAGGAGACAATAAAGATCTTGTCAGGAATGTTCGACGAATGACACAGTTTGTTACATACTCGATATAAGTGTTTAAACATTGTAAAACAAGAGAATTAAGACTTTGTGACTTATGCAGCAATGTAAATTCACAATCTGAATTGTTTAAATTAGGCGACCTTTCAGTCAACATGTTTAATTGCTTAATCTTCGTACGGGGACTTACAGCAGCAAAGGACAAAGAGATCAGATCAAGGATTCTGAAAATTATAAAAGAAGACCCTCAAATTACGCCACAGAATGTGGCGGAGGAATATCAGAGGTTGATAAATGTCAAAAGAAATAATACACAGTTCGAAGAAAATAACCTTTCTCAAGTCCAAGCGATTAAACAACCAAAATTTTGCAAAATATAAACTGAAAAAATTCTCGTGTGATGTCTGTGATGGTGGTGGTGGGGAGCATTTAAAAAAGAATGGTTTTTAAGGATAAGATTTCTTTTGAATGTTGTTATGTCGGTCACAAAAGCTCACGCTGTTGGTATAAACAGAAAAGAAAAAGGCAACAATTTAAATCAGAAGTAAATGTCGTTCTATTCAAGAACGAAATTGAAAAGGATGAAAAAAAGGAAATACGTAAATGTAAAAATAAATAGTCACACGGTGAAGTTATTGTTGGATACTGGAAGCGACATTTCTATTGTGAATAAACAAACATGGAAGAAAATAGTCTGTACATCATTGACAAGTACCAAAAAATAACCAGAGGAGTGTCGGATAAAAAGCAAAAGTTCAGTAGCGAATTTTGCTGCAACGTATCATGTAAGGAGAGGACTTTCAAAGCAAAAGTCTATGTTCTTCCTGATACGACAAATATTTTTGGTATGAATTGGATCATGCTTTTTTGATTTATGGGAGTTACCTGTAAATTCATTTTGCAACAAAATGGATGTCAATAAAAGAAAAATCTGAAGGAACTAAACAATTTATTCCTGATCTGAAAAACGAATTTCCACGCGTGTTTTCTGAAGGTCTCTGACAATGATCTAAAACAATGGTAAAAGAGTGTAGAGGTTGTCAACTTGCGGTAAAAGCACCAATAATGAAAATTCATCCATGGGCTAAAATGGATGTCCCGTGGACGAAGTTACATATCGACTACACTGGACAATTAAATAATTGCTACTACCTTATAATCGTGGACAGTTTCTCCAGGAGGCCGGAAATATTCAAGTGTAGGCACCCGACATCCGCAAATACTATGAATGTACTTGACCAAATTCTATAATTATTTGATCTTGTGACAAAATTTGCCATAACTTCTCTATCCTTTCCAATGTGATAAATGTTTCCCTGCCTTTGCCATAGGTTTTAATCCTTTCCAAAGTGATTAAATGTCCATAGATTTTAAATTGACCACAAAGTGATAAAACTTTCCATACATTTTCCTTTGTGTCCAAAGCGAATTGAGTTTCCGTAACTTTTCCATCGTTTTCTAAGTGATCAGAATTTCTTTTTCAGTGTCTAACGTGACCAGCTTTCCATAATTATTTTATTTTTTCCAACGTGAAAAAAATTTCACATGACTTTTCTATCGTTTCCAGTGTAATCCGACTTTCTCTAACTTTTTCATGGATTTTTCATTGTTTCCTACGTGATCAAAGTTTCCGCAAGTCTTCTAATATATCTAACGAGATCAAATTTTTCATAGCTTTTCCGTTGTGTGTCACGTAACCAGCTTTCCATATTTATTAGTTCTTATCCAACGTGAAAAAGTTTGCCATAACTTTTCCATCGTTTCTAACGTGATCAAAGTTTTCCTAACTTTTCCACAGTTTTTCCATCGTTATCAAAGATACTAAATGTCTATAAATTTTCCATTGAGTCTAATCTGATCAAATTTTCCATAGATTTTCCACTCTGCCTAACGTGACCAAATTTCCATAAATATTCGATTTTGTTCATCGTGACAAAATTTTCCATAACTTCTCTATCGTTTCTAGCTTGATTCTATTTTTGTGACAGAAATTTCTATAGCTTTTCCATTTTTTTCTAACGAGATTAAAATTTCCATAGTTTCTCAGTTTTGTCCAATATAAACCAATTTTTCTCAACTATTCGATCTTGTCCAACCTGACAAAATCTCCATAATTTTTTCCATCGTTTCTAACGTTATAAAAGTTACTGTAACTTTTCCATAGCTTTTCCTACGTTTCCAATGTAAGTAAATGTCCATAGCGTTTCCAGTGAGTCCAATATGATCAAACATTGTATAGGTTTTAATCGTTTTCACCATGAACGCACCTTCCATAGCTTTTCTATTGTGTCCAAGGTGACCAGGTTTCTGTAACTACCCGATCAAATTTGCCATAACTTTTCTATGGTTCCCACATGATCAAAGTTTTCTTACTTTTCCAAAGATTTTCCATCGTTCCCAATGTGAAAACAGTTTTTCTATTAAATCTAATGAGATCAAATATTTCAGAATTTTTCCATCGGTTTCCTCATGGTCAAATTTTCCATAGCTTTTTCATCGTGCCATAAATTTGCCATATTTTTTTTATCATTTCCAACGTGACCCAAATTTCCCTACCATTTTTATAGCTTTTTCGTTGTTTTTTACGTGATCAAAATATCCACAGATTTACTGTTGTTTACAACGTAATCAACTTTCCATAACTATTCGACATTGTCTAACGTGACAATATTTGTCATCACTTTTCCATCTTTTTTAACGTGATCAAAATTTTCTTACCTTTCCATAGCTTTCCATAGTTTCAAACGTGATTAAATGTCCATAACATTTCTATTAAATCCAACGAGATCAAATATTTCAGAACTTTTCTATCGGTTTCCTCATGATCAAATTGTCCATAGCTTTTTCATAGTGCCATAAATTTACTATAATTTTTCTATCATTTTCAACGTGATCAAAGTTTCTGCTATGGACCAGGTTAAGGTCCGAAAAGAACAACACGGCCACAAGGGTAGAAATAACAAATATATATTTATAAGAAATAACAATGGAAAATGTGGAAGGTGTTAGTATGACTGTCAGTTTGGTTTGGAGTGAACTGCTACCAACTCATTATTTAGCTGTCCCTCCCAGTAAGGGCAACATATGACACATGGTCAGTTTATATCTGGGCTTTCCGGGGCATATCGCCCGGCCAAAAAATGTCTGTCTATTTTTGCCCAGTCGTGCCTCTACCCTTCGGCGGAACCACGACTGGGTTATTGCTCTCTGCTCGGAAGCAGAGAGCGCCCCCTACCCGAAGGCAGAGTGCCGAGAGTGTCATAGTCGCAGCAACAGTGGCAAAAGACAAGTGCTTCCAACTCATTATTTAGCTGTCCCTCCCAATAAGGGCAACATATGACACATGGTCAGTTTATATCTGGGCTTACCGGGCTATATGGCCCGGCCAAAAAATGTCTCTCTATTTTTGCCCAGTCGTGCCTCTACCCTTCGGCGGAACCACGACTGGGTTATTGCTCTCTGCTCGGAAGCAGAGAGCGCCCTCTACCCGAAGCAAGAGAGCTGACAGTGTCATAGTCGCAGCAGCAGTGGCAAATTCCAAGTGCTTACAACTCATTATTTAGTTGTCCCTCCCAGTAAGGGCAACATGTGACACAATGGTCAGTTTAACTGGGATTTCCGGGCCATTTGGCTAGGAAAAAAAAATGTCTGTCTATTTTTACGCAGTCGTGCCTCTACCCTTCGGCGGAACCACGACTGGGTTATTGCTCTCCGCTCGGAAGCAGACAGCGCCCTCTACCTGAAGGCAGAGAGCCGACAGTGTCATAGTCGCAGCAGCAGTGGCAAATGCCAAGTGCTTACAACTCGACCATCTCTCTTGAGAGGCGTAGTATATATAGTGTTGGGAAAAGTTCATTCTGGAGTTACAGCTAAGGACCCATGACAGTTTCCCTACCATTTTCATAGCTTTTCTGCTGTTTTTCATGTAACTAATATGTCCATAGATGTACCGTTCTTTGCAACGTAACCACCTTTCTATAACTATTCGACATTGTCCAACGTGACAATATTTATCATCATTTTTCCATTTTTTTTAACTTGATCAAAGTTTTCTTACCTTGTCCATCGTTTCGAACGTGATTAAATGTCCATATTTTTCCATTCAATCTAACGAAATCAAATATGACACAGGTTTTTCCTCAGTTCCCTCATGATCAAACTTTCCATAGATTTTCCATCTTTCTATATCTACTCGATTTTGTCCGACTTATCAGAATTTACCATATATTTCCATAGTCTGAACGTAATAAAGCCTTCCCTACCGTTTCTATAGCTTTTCCATCGTTTCCAGCGTAATCACACTTTCTTTAACTTGTTTTATACATTTTAAAGTGATCGTCCGAAACGATCCTGCACATATACAAATCTACCATCCGCCCATGCATTGAATATTGCTGCCATATGTGGTCGGGTGCTCCAGCTACCCACTTAGGTGTCCTCGACAAAACCCAACGGAGAATTTGTAATGTGATCGATTCCGACTTGGTAGCTAGGATACAGTCGCTTTCTCACCGACGCAGTGTGGCTTCCATGTGTCTCTTCTACAAATACATTCACAGCTTCTGCTCTGATGAACTTAGCTCACTGGTACCCCCTATATATGAATTTCTTCGAACCATAAGATTAGCAACTAGGTCCTACAGCTTTACTGTGAAACCAATAAAATGTAAAAGCAAATTCTACTCCATCAGCTTCTTTTCTCGCACTTCCCGCCTGTGGAATTCTCTTCCGCATATTTGCTTTCCCGACAATTATAATCTCGAAAAATTTAAATGTAAAGTTAATAGTCATTTCCTGTCTAAATAACTTACATCCCCTCTCTCATGCTTTTGCCTTCGTCCACCTCACTCTCATCAGTATTCTGTTCCCTCTCCTACTCTCTTCCTGACACCTCCTGCAACCTCTCACTCCTCCATAACATTCCTCCTATGTAACCCTCTGCACAACAGTGGCAGTAAAATGCCTTGCTTGGGGCGACACGATTATAAAAAAATGGCGTCTAACGTGACCAATAATCCATAAGTTTTTTTTTAGAATCATATCTCCCCAACTAAGAGATTTTACTGCCACTGTTGTGCAGGGGGTTACACAGGAGAAAACTTATGAGAAAGAGTGAAAGGTTATAATTGAGTAACTTTCCATAACTATATGATCTTTTCCAACATGACTGAAATTGTCATAATTTTTCTGTCTTTTAATTTTTCTATTTTTCTATCGTTTCCAATGTGATCAAACTTTCCATAGCTTTTCCGGCGTTTTCATCGTGATCAAACTTTTTATATCTTTTCCATTGTGTCTAACATGATCAAACATAACATAGCATTTCCGTCAAAATTAAAATGTATTCTGTATTAGCAGGAGACGTTAAACACTTTTATAGTTCATTATTTCTATTTTTCTTTTTCTCACAGAAACCAAGTAGTATCTCTAATATGTTTTTTCGTCTTTTTACGCGATCAAAACGGTATTGGCAGGTTGTAACGATCATGCTGACTAAGTAAGTAAGGAGTAGAATTATAATAAGATTGTTTTTATTTTACCCTGGTTATTTTATGTTCTGTCTATAATTAAATGTATTTCTTGCTTTTAAACAAATATAGCATGTTTATAATGTTTACTTCACTCTCAATAACACAAACTTCTTTGAAATGACATCTAATATATCATGACATAGCTTTTCTATCGTTTCCAACGTGATCAATCTTTGCATAGCTTTTCCATTGTGTCCAACTTTCCATGAGTATTCAATCTTGTTCATCGTGTGCTAATTTGCACAAAACATTTCCTTCGTTTCCAACGTGATTAAACTTTCCATAACTATTTCTCTGTGTCGAACATGACCAACGCCTAAATATCTACTAATAGAAATAATCTTCTTTATGTGCCGTGTCCCTTCAAGATGTAGGCGATCATAGACTTCCACTTGGCTCTGTCTCTTGTCCCTCTCAAAATACTTCCTCTTGGTATTTCTCGCAAATTCCGCTCGGCTATCCATTTGCTCAAGCCTATCAAGTATGTCTCGCGGCGCTTTCCCATGTCCTCTTTCCCGCTATGCATCCTGTGAGTATTAATTTTTCCAGGCCCTCCTTCCTCATCACGTGTCCCAGGAACCTAATCTGTCTCTTCCTTATATTAAGTATGAGTTTTCTCCTTATTTCCATCCTCTCCAACACCTCGTCGTTAGTCACGTACTCAGTCCATGGTATCCTCAGCATTCTTCTGTAAAACCAGATTTCTGCTGCCTGAAGCTTTTCCTTCATCCTTGAGGGGCTCGAACAACATTCACTTCCATACAGAAAGGCAGATATCATATAGCAATCCAGCATTCTCTTCTTTGTTTCCAATGAGATGTTCTTGACTTTCAGTACTCTGGTTAGCTTTTGAAATGCCTCCTTCGCCATGTCAATGCGTCTTTGGATCTTAACATCGCACTTCCATCCTTTGTGATCATGCTTACCAGGTATTCAAATTTCTTTACTTGTTTTATTTTAGTTTCTCCGACCTGTAATTGGCATTTTGGGGTTTTCTTTTTGCTAATGACAAGACATTCAGTTTTCTTGAAGTTTATGCTTAGTTCATTCTTCTCGCTGTCTGTTGCTACCTTCTGTAGGAGGCCTTGCATTATTTCCGTGTCATCCACGTATCTTACAGTGTTGAGATTGTGACCACCAATGACGAATCCAGGCAAGGGTTTAATTTTCTCATGAACTGTTTTGCTGTATAAGTTGAATAGATACGGCGAAAAAAATCATTCTTGTCTTACGCATCTTTCTATTTTTGTAAACTTGTTGAATTCACTTCCAATTCGTACGCAAGCGGTTTGCTGCCAATAGATATTCTTGATTAACCTTTTTTTTCATGTTTTGGTTGATTGGTTGGTTTTGTTTAGCGGCACATTAACATCTTCATGAGTTATTTAGTACTGAAATCTAAATATTTTTTTATTTTACTTTTAGAGATTATAGTTGTTTAGTGATATAATTCTTACTAAGTAGCCCATAAATAGTGTGGAAGAGGCGGATTCATATCTTTTACAAAGATATCTGCTCTAACGAACCCATCTCACACTGGAACTCTGCTCCCCGATAAACATTTCTTAGTCATTCTCCACTACACCACCCAAAAACTAAGCTGACAGCCCCTGGTATTCCCAAGTGGTGACCGATCTTTGTACCTAACGGGATCGACGTCGCATAACTCCGGTAATCCTACAGGGACACATGTTTCGACGCGATATGGCCGTAAGCGGTGTTTTGCTAGCTGTACACGACAAAATTTCTCAGACTTTGCATTACAGGAAATAAATTGTAGAGGTAAGTTACAGGTATATGTGTTTGGAATTTTGATTAACTCTATCGAATTCTAGGTAGTAAGGTAAAGGTTGCTACGGCAGGCGTAGCTGACAGGAAGGAAAATGTTATGATGTGATGTGACCATCAGCCTTTGGGCAAGGGAGCCAGACGACAAGACTAAACGTTCGACAGAGTATCAAGTAGAGATAAATAGTCGATACAGAAGTGCTTCAGGGTGACGTCCCGTCCGGATGGTTAACACAGAAGGCGTGTTGGTAGAGAATGTAAGAATTTCCGACACGGGAATAACCCGGAGGGAAAAGACGTTTTGTTCATTTAAATAGTTGAAGTTGTAGTATTTTGACAATGTCAATTTATTTAGTAACTTATATCCACCCAGATTTGCACGAAATATTTATAGAGAAAAGATACCGAAATGCTTTCCTACTTTTTAGTCTTAAGTAATAGTCTTAAAGATGATGTCGTTAGACATCATCTTTAAGACTATTACTTCTGCAGTAAATACTTGCGTTAAAAACACACATATAGTGTTATTATGCCTAGTCAACGGGATATCGGTATCTTAATGGGTTTTGTATTTCTTCTGAGCCATTCTCTTCTTCTTCTTCTTATTCTATGTGCATTGAGACTTCAGGACGTAGGCGATCATGGCTTTCTACGTTTCCCTATACTTGGTGGCTCTGAGCACGTCTTCTCCTGCTACACCGTGAAATCCTCGTTTCGTCATCCACCTGATTAGGTCCTTCAAATATGTTATCCGTTGCTTTCCCCTGTCTCTTTTGCCCTCTATATGGCCTGTTAGTATCAGATTCTCCAAGTCCTCCTTCCTCATTGCGTGTCCCAGGAACTTCAGCTGTCTCTTCCTGATGCTCAGTATTAATTTCCTTTTTGTTTCCATCATTTCCAAGACCTTATCATTGCTCACATGCTTGGTCCATGATATTCGCAGCATCCTTCTGTAGAACCACATTTCAGTTTCAAGTTTTTCCTTCATCTTTGATGATATTGTCCAGCATTCACTGCTATATTGAAGGACGGACATCACGTAGCAATCCACTACTGTCTCCCTAGTTTCTAGCGAAATTGTCCTGTTTCTTAATACCTTACTCAACTTCTGGAATGCTTCCTTCGCCATCCTCAATATGCCCAAATTCAAGAATAAAAATCTGGTAAGTGTATAAACACATTTGACATCAACGACCATGCTGTAATCAAAATCACATAAATTACCGTTCTTTCTATTGCAGGAAATTAATTTTAGCAAGTTGCCAAGTTTAAACGACAATTTTAATTATGCTGGTATGCCATAAACTGATTAAAAATTTACATAAAAGTGATTTTGTCCATTTCTAAATTATTAAATTGCGAATAAGCGCTGTGCTTTTTTTTGTGTTGGAGGTCTAGTCTGAGGAATTGTGCATAAGTAAGCTTGGTTTATTTCTTCTCATTTCCTTCTGATATCTATCTATCTATCTATCTATCTATCTATCTATCTATCTATCTATCTCAGTGAGTCTTTTTCTATCTATCTATCTATCTATCTATCTATCTATCTATCTATCTATCTATCTATCTATCTATCTCAGTGAGTCTTTTTCTATCTATCTATCTATCTGTCTGTCTATCTATCTATCTATCTATCTATCTATCTATCTATCTCAGTGAGTCTTTTTCTATCTATCTATTTATCTATCTATCTATCTATCTATCTATCTATCTATCTATCTATCTATCTCAGTGAGTCTTTTTCTATCTATCTATCTATCTATCTATCTATCTATCTATCTATCTCAGTGAGTCTTTTTCTATCTATCTATCTATCTATCTATCTATCTATCTATCTATCTATCTATCTATCTATCTATTTATCTCAGTGAGTCTTTTTCTATCTATCTATCTATCTATCTATCTATCTATCTATCTATCTATCTATCTATCAAGGGTTACATTAAGTTGTCTGAGTTGTCTAGCTGTCTATTGGTGACTAGTGTAAGAGAGCAGCTGTGAATTTAAAACAGTTTGCAGCCCTGCGATAAAATTTATTACGAGTGTAGCACTAACGTACTAAAGTGCATCTAACAAACATTTAGTGGCATTTTACATTTCTAACAGTTTTCGTTCAGCTCTGTTTTATTGAAAGGCTTGTTTTGCAAAAATTCATTGACTACATCGGATAATTTTCTTTTTCAACAACTATATCATAGCGGATTTTCACGTGGCTTTTAAAGATCACCATCACAACGAAATGCAGATTTTATTGAAGTTAAAATTAGTTTGTCTTTGTAATTTATCCCTGAAGATGATCTTGGAAAAGACTGAAAATACTCAGTTTAGAAAAAGAAAAAAAATACGGCGAATTCCTTGATCAATTTAATCTTAACATCAAAAACGTGAAAAGTAAGAAGTGGAACACAGGAAAAGATAAATATAAAAATATATGCAATCTCTCTATATTATTAAATGAAACATGTTTGAATTAAGATCTTTCGTACGTACACACACACACACACACACACACACACACACACACACATATATATATATATATATATGTACTCAATTCTGGGTAAAAAGTAGCCGGATGTCAGGCCGTGCCGGTGAGCTGTGATGCAGCGAGGCAGGTCTGTCTGCGGGTGACTATATATATATATATATATATATATATATATATATATATATATATATATATATTTTAATCATTTCACCCCGAGCAAGGCGGAAACGCCACTGATGTGCAGGGGGCTACATAAATGTAAAAGGATTAATTAGAAAAGAATGAGGAGTACAAACTAGTTAGAAAGGAACAATAGAAAGCAGGTGCGATAACAGATACATAGGTGGAGAGAAAGAGAAGGTTATACAGGGGTGGGGAGAGAGCTAGAGTCCAGTGTTTAGTAGATGAGTATTGACTTTGCATTTAAATTTCTGGAGGTTGTAGCCGTCAGGAAAGCAAGAATACGGATATATATATATATATGCCTAAAATTATAGCCGAAAGCGCTCAGATAAACAAAAAATTTGGACAATTTTTATATTATTTATTTCCTCAAAAGACAAAAAATCATAAAATCACATGAAAAATTACATAAAGCTTTAACCAACACACCTGGTCTGTCATTTTTAATGAAACCTGCATAAGAGGTAGATTTCAGCCCAAATATACAATATACAATATATATATATATATTTTTTTTCTAAACATACGCAGTTAAATATAAGAGACAATGAATGTCTATTATGTTTAATCATGAGCCGTTCTAAACGTCGTATTTTTGCTTTAATTTCAGTTGAAAATAAAGACAAAAATTCTCCAACATTTGGATAATTATTGGTTTTCTTCTAAGCTTTCGACTCACATGAGCCATCTTCAGAGAGGTTGTTTAAACTGAAATATTATAAAATCCACCATCACCGACGATATTATTTTGTGTTGACATAAAACTCCGCTTGGCAACGGCAATAGTTACCAAAAATAATAAACGCAGTTCTTAAGTTTGCGATGCGGTTTTATGACGTTACACCGCGGGATAGCGCGAAATGACAACAAAACCATCTAGTCAAATGCAATGTAATATGTTATTTCCTGTTTTAAAGTTGATTTTATTGAGTGTTGGTTGTTTTGATTTGATGTACATGGCCTCCAATATCTGCAGGTTCCTCTTACTGTGTGTATAAGTAAGGATCACCGTATTGTTGACCAAAATCTGTCTGATATTACCTACATGTTTATGTTTTTCAGAGAAATATATATATATATGTATTCGTGTGTGTGTTTATTGTACATAAATATATAGTAATGTATATTACAAAATCGCAAGAGCATGAAACTTGAGTAATGACTCCATATATCCTTTCCTTAAGTAATGGCGTTGTGAGGCGTATTTTGTTTTGTCTTTGTATAGATATATCGCAGTTAACGATTCTAAGAAATACCTTATATTTATCATTTGGCATAATAAATTAAAAACGTCGAATCTAATTATTAGTTATAATTCAGCAACTCAAACACCCGCCTTATGTAAAAACAATTTTTGTTTATGACTTCTCGTGTCTTTTGAGAAATTGTATTACCAGTAAAAACAATCAATAAACAACATTAATGTTTTAATTGGACATACACACACAACCACATACTCTCGTAGGTTGATTTGTCGAAATTCGTGCACATATCCACCAGCTCATTAGAAAGAGTCAAAATATTAACACGAACGAAATTTTTAGAAAGTGTCTTGAAGTTTGTTCAACAGCTTGTATACAAATTTATTTATTTTTTTTTTAATCATATCACCCTAAGTAAGGCGGTAACGCCACTGATGCGCAGGGGGCTACTCAAGAGTAAAAAGATTGGGAAAGAAAAAAGCCGGAAACCACATCCTAAACAGGGAACAAGGGATGAGAATCTTCACCTGTTCAATAGACGTGGGTGGAGTGTGAACCGGGCGATAGTTTAGTCTATCTACTCCAATTGAGAGTAAAAAAAAGAAAAGAGTGATAAGATTGGAAAAGAGAAAGCCGGAAACCACATCCTAAACAGGGAACAAGGGATGAGCCTCTTCACCTGTTCAATAAACGTGGGTGGAGTGAGAACCGGGCGATAGTTTAGTCTATCAACTCCAATTGAGAAAAAAAAAAAAAAAGAAAAGAGTGATAAGATTGGAAAAGAGAAAGCTGGAAACCACATCCTAAACAGGGAACAAGGGATGAGCCTCTTCACCTGTTCAATAGACATGGGTGGAGTGTGAACCGGGCGATAGTTTAGTCTATCTGCTCCAATTGAGAGAGAAAAATAAAAGAAAAGAGTGATAAGATTGGAAAAGAGAAAGCCGGAAACCACATCCTAAACAGGGAACTAGGGATGAGCCTCTTCACCTGTCGAATAGACGTGGGTGGAGTGTGAACCGAGCGATATCTTGGTAAGCATATACATTATTTTCTGGTTGAATACAGTTTTTCGTACCGAGAAATGAATATTCTTCTTCTTCTTCTTCTTCTTCTTCTTCTTCTTCTTCTTCTTCTTCTTCTATATATACTTTATCTTTCCAGGATGTCGACGATCATGGATCTCCTCTTAACCGTTTTCCTCTTGGTATCTCTTGTAAACTTCGGTACGCCACCCGCTTACCCAAGGCAATGACGTATATATCTCGTTGGTTTCCTTTATCTCTCTTTCTCTCTATCCATCCTGTGATTTCTTTGTTGGGCGTCTGAGGTAGATATTTGATTATTATTATTATTATTATTATTATTCTCATCCTCCACCTCCGCCTCTTTCTTCTTTTTCTTCTCCTTCTCTTCTTCTACCCCACTTCTCCTCCTCCCGCCTTTTCAGCCTTTCTTCATCCTTCCGTGTTTTTAACAGGTTTTGCTATGTGATCAAATGTATGCTTGAATCCGGATGTTTTTTTCAGTAGCTATTGAAATGTCACTAAATAATGTAATATAAATTCTTATTTATTTTAAAAAGCGTTACACAAATCAACTTAGAAATTTAAGTCTAGTACGTAAGTGGCTTTCATTTTGCTCAAAGATTAATACCCAAGTTAGTCAAAAAAGAAAAAAAAAGAAAAAAGAAAATGAAAGGAATGTAAATAAATACGAGAAAAAAATCGTTTAGAGAAATATATTTTTAAAAACTATCTGTAACATATTTGGAAAACAAAAACGGCGATAGACTTATAATAAAAACAATCTTCTATTGCAAGCATCCTTATAACTCCGCTCCTGACACACAAGAGTATACTGAAACTTTAGGATACTTATGTGCGTTGTGGTACAGTGGATATCGGCTCGGAACGAGAAACCTGGAGCCGAGTTCGAATTCCAGTTGAATCCATTGTATTCACTTACGCGCAAATACCCTTGGGAAAGGTATTAATCCAGCTATTCCTTCCAGTTATGGGTTAAATAGCAGGAGAGATTGGGTTCTATAGCCTTGGTCGGCAACCAGTCTACCGCAGAAAGCAATGGCAACCTACTGCGGCATAATCTTCTGCCCAGTCAGTCATGTCTCTTTCGAGACATGATCGCCCAAGCGTGTATCACGTATGTCACTTAACTGACTGACTGATTACAGAAAATTAAAAAATTAAAAAAACAAGAAATTTTAAAATCATACTTATTTGTTGAGTGTCTGGTGTATAGAATCTAATAGTAAGTTTAATCATTCTTCAGATATTGCAACGAATTTCAATTGTCTGTCTATTTTATCATTTTACTCATCAGCATTCACTTCTGCCTTTCACTCTTTCCAAGAGGTCAATTCCTTACGAACTGACACGACCTTTACAATTTCAACTTCTTTTTTTATGTTAAACTATCTTCTTCTTCTGTGCCCTGTCCCTTCAGGAAATAGTAGGCGATCATGGTTCTCCATGTCTCCCTATCCTTGTGTCTCTTAGTATGTTTGCTTCTGTTGCTCCTAGCAACCCCCGTTCCGTCATCCACCTGATCAGACCCTGCAAATATGTTATCTACCGCCTTCCTCTGTCTCTCCTTCCTTCTATCTGACCAGTCAGTATCAGGTTTTCCAGGCTCTCCTTCCTCATTGCATGTCCCAGGAACTTCAGTTTTATCTCCCTGATGCTCAGCATCAATTTCCTTTTTGTTGCCATTCTTTCCAACACCTCCATCGTTGCTTGCATGCTCAGTCCAGCATCCTTCTGTAGAACCACATTTCGGCCGCTTCCAGTTTTGTCCTCATTTTCGATGATAAATGTTAAACTTTACAAACTCTAAAACATCTATTTGAGTCAAGAATGAATAAATAAATTTGTAATCACATACATTTGTTGGGCGTTTCGGGAAGATATTTGATTCTTCTTCTTCTTCTTCTTCTTCTTCTTCTTCTTCTTCTTCTTCTTTTATCACACCTTAGGGCCACGACAGAAACGCCGAACAAGTAATCGACCACATGCTGTGATTTTTTTCTTTAGAAGATGCCTTGTCGGTGTTGGAGGAAACTGCCAAGGTCGGGGTACGTTGACAAAGGAATGAAGATGATAATAGATGCACTCAAACGCCGCAAACACAACAATAATTATTCTTTGATAAAAGAAATTAGCTTTATTTGTTTGACAGCATTTCCGAGAGTGGTACACTGGGGTTCAATGTGGAAAGCGACGGACAATCTGTATAGCCTTTCCTTTCTGAGGAGTCTTTCTTTCTAAAAGTAATCAGTCAGTCAGTCAATTAAGTGCCATACGTGATACACGCTTGGGCGATCATGTCTCGAAAGAGACATGACTGACTGGGCAGAAGATTATCCCGCAGTAGGTTGTCATTGCTTTCTGCGGTAGACTGGTTGCCGACCAAGGCTATAGAACCCAATCTGTTCTGCTATTTAACTCATAACTGGAAGGAGGAGACGGATTAATACCTTTCCCAAGGGTATTTGCGCGTAAGTGAATGCAATGGATTCAACTGGAATTCGAACTCGGTGATCACACTTCCTAAAAATAGCATATCTGAGATTCTACGTACTACTTGTACTAGCATTCACCCTTTTGTTGCTTTCTCTTCGTCACCTCTTGGGAATGCCAGTTTCTATTACCTTGGATTTGCGGATGGTCTAATCTTTAATGACCCGAAATTGATTTGAAGTTCTAATTTCATTCAGGTTCGTTATATTCACTTACACGCAAATACCTTTGTGAAAAGATATGAATCCACCATTTCTGCATCCAACTATAGGTTAATTAGTAAGACTTGTATCACTAAGGATGCGCGGTGTGGTGCAGTGGATATCGACTCAGAATGACAAATCGGGGTGTCGAGTTCGAATTCCAGTTGAATTCTTTGCATCCACTTACGCACAAATACTCTTGGGAAAGGTATTAATCCGTCTCTTATCTCCAGTTATGGGTAAAATAACAGATTGGGTTCTATAGCTTTGGCTGGTAACCAGTCTACCGCAGAGAGCAATGGCAACCTACTGCGGGATAATCTTCTGCCCAGTCAGTCATGTCTCTTTCGAGACATGATTGCCTAAAGCGTGTATCACATATAGCACTTAACTGACTGTATCACTAAATCCTTATTATATAAAAAAAAATCTTACGCCCCAAAAGTATTTTCTGGTTTTAAATATACTGAAAATGGTTGATGAACCGTAAAAACCAATCAATCAATCTTCTATGTTTTGTGTCTCTTCAGGACGTTCATTGCTTTCCACAGCTTCCTATCTTTTGTTGATCTTAGGTATCTTTTTGTATGTGGCATGTACTTTCAGGATATAGTCATTGGTCTCCCGAGCTCTATATTTAGAAATTATCACTAATACTGCTCATGACGATAAACTACATCCGACAGTAAGGCATCTCTAATAGTACACTGGGCGTTTTAAGGAGAATGGAACTACCTCTTACTGTTGTTCCAGCTACCACCCGTAGTACCAGTTATTTATAAATAGTTAACTCTTAAACAAAACACCATGAAAGTATAAAAATACATTTTTATAGTAAAAATACTGTCGAGGATGTGCGTTGTGTTGCAGTGGAACGAGAAATCGGGGGGCCGAGTTCGAATTCCAGTTGAATTCATTGCATTCACTTATGCGCAAATACCCTAGGGAAAGGTATTAATCCATATATTCCTTCCAGTTATGGGTTAAATAACAGGACAGATTGGGTTCTATAGCCTTGGTCGGCAACCAGTCTACCGCAGAAAGCAATGGCAACCTACTGTGGGATAATCTTCTGCCAGTCAGTCATGTCTCTTTCGAGACATGATCGCCCAAGCGTGTTTCACGTATGGCACTTAACTGACTGATCAAGCAATACATTTGATATGTAGTTAAAAGTATGCAACAGCGTTCAAAATAGATTTAACGGGAGCCATAAAATGATTAGATTTCGGCATTAAATAATTGATAGAGGTTGATATGCCGCTAAACAAACCAAACAATTAATAAATTATATTTTCATGACATCGAAGTATCCCGTGATAATAAAGTAATTTCTTTTACATACTAAATAGACGAGAGAGAAATTATTAATCTATTTGTATGTTTTGAATAGTATGACATAGTCGACGTTTACTTAGTTGCTCTCGGTAGATATTTATGAAGTCGTTAGCTTGTGGAGTTCATTACGATACTGGCAGTACAGGTTAGCTAAAATTCATGTGTTTAATGTTTTGGTTTGACCCATGTTGTCAATGATTAGATTCAGCATAAGTCGGCCAATTAGCTATATAGCTGTTCAAGTTATTCTTAATTGTTCTAGTACGGGTGAAGAACGTTTCAACACCGCCGACTGATATGAATAACTAGCAGTATAGCCCGGCGTTGCCCGGGTGTAATGAAAGCTTTAAAACTAATCCATTGTCCTGGAGCTCAGACTCTTTGGACGTTGGCACGAAAGACTAAGAAGCAATAGCTGTTTCCATATTGCCGAATATATATATATATATATATATATATATATATATATATATATATATATATTATAGATTTTCTGTACTATTGTAAGAACTGCAACCTTGAAACTTCTTAATACAAATGTGCACTGGTCTAATTTTATTATGACCAAAAACTAAGAAATTAAGCAATCAATCAATATATATATACTAGCAGTATAGCCCTGCGTTGTTCGAGTGTAATGAAAGCGTTAAAACTAATCCATGGTCCTGGAGCTCAGACTCTTTGGACGTTGGCACGAAGGACTAAAATGCAATAGTTGTTTCCAGTTAAAGCGAAACCGTAGACTGAAAGAAAAATGAATGGATGTAAGTCAAATTTTGATTTCCTGGTATCGATATAAAATTTTCTGTACTATTGTAAGAACTGCAACCTTGAAACTTTTTAATATCGTTTCTTATGTTTTTGTCTATTAGTGTATCAAATTTGATTAAAATCGGACCACTCCGTCTATAACCCGATTTTTTCGATTATCGATTTTTGATATTTATCGGGGGTACCTCAACACAATACCTAGCTAAGAACACTCGCAGACGCTTATAGTACAACTGTGTAAATTTTCAAGAAAATCGGAGTCTATAGGTAACGGACACACACACACACACACACACACACATTCATAAATATGTTATATATATATATATATATATATAGAGAGAGAGAGAGAGAGATTTATATATATATATATATATATATATATATATATAAGCAAATCAATAAATAATTATCCAAACCGGTTCACACACCACCCATGTTTATTGAACAGGTTAAGATTTGGTTTCCGGTTTTCTCTTTTCCAGTCTTCTCACTTTGTTTTGTTTTTTTTTTCAATTGGAGTAGATAGATCTATCTATCGCCCGGTTTAAACTCCACCCATGTCTATTGACAGGTTAAGAGGCCCTTGTTCCCTGTTTTGGATTTGGTTTCCGGCTTTCTCTTTTCCAATCTTTTCACTATTACGTAGCCCCCTGCACATCAGTGGTGTTACGTTTTGCTCGGGGTGATACGATTAAAAAAAAATGTTACAGAATTTTTGTCTTTATTTTCAACTGAAATTAAAGCAAAAATACGACGTTTAGAACGGCTCATGATTAAACATAATAGACATGTGTTTACCATCTAAAGTTCTTCTAACAAAAGAACCATTCTATTTTCATTTAGAATTATCCACTTGGCAATAATTACTAAAAATAGTAAATTTCTTTTAAAAAACTGGAGTGTCCTAATAATTATGGCCGGTAGCGTAGTAAAATGACCAAGACAACATTTTTTACATCGGAATATGACCAAAAAACATTTTTATATCGGAATATGACCAAAAATACATATTTATAGTAAAATAACCGATAAAACATATTTATATTGCAATATGACCAAAAATACAAGTTTATAGTAAAATGACCAATGATACTTTTTTATATCAGAATATGACTAAAAATACGAATTTATACTTAAATGACCAATGATACCTTTTTATATCAGAATATGACTAAAAATACAAATTTATAGTAAAATGACCAATGATACCTTTTTATATCAGAATATGACTAAAAATACGAATTTATACTTAAATGACCAATGATACCTTTTTATATCAGAATATGACTAAAAATACAAATTTATACTTAAATGACCAATGATACCTTTTTATATCAGAATATGACTAAAAATACGAATTTATAGTTAAATGATCAATGATACCTTTTTATATCAGAATATGACTAAAAATACAAATTTATAGTAAAATGATCAATGATACCTTTTTATATCAGAATATGACTAAAAATACGAATTTATAGTTAAATGATCAATGATACCTTTTTATATCAGAATATGACTAAAAATACAAATTTATAGTAAAATGACCAATGATAACTTTTTATATCAGAATATGACTAAAAATACAAATTTATAGTAAAATGACCAATGATACCTTTTTATATCAGAATATGACTAAAAATACGAATTTATACTTAAATGACCAATGATACCTTTTTATATCAGAATATGACTAAAAATACGAACTTATAGTTAAATGATCAATGATACCTTTTTATATCAGAATATGACTAAAAATACAAATTTATAGTAAAATGACCAATGATACCTTTTTATATCAGAATATGACTAAAAATACGAATTTATAGTAAAATGACCAATGATACCTTTTTATATCAGAATATGACCAAAAATACAAATTTATAGTAAAATGACCAATGATACCTTTTTATATCAGAATATGACTAAAAATACAAATTTATAGTAAAATGACCAATGATAACTTTTTATATCAGAATATGACTAAAAATACAAATTTACAGTAAAATGACCAATGATACCTTTTTATATCAGAATATGACTAAAAATACGAATTTATACTTAAATGACCAATGATACCTTTTTATATCAGAATATGACTAAAAATACGAACTTATAGTTAAATGATCAATGATACCTTTTTATATCAGAATATGACTAAAAATACAAATTTATAGTAAAATGACCAATGATACCTTTTTATATCAGAATATGACTAAAAATACGAATTTATAGTAAAATGACCAATGATAACTTTTTATATCAGAATATGACTAAAAATACAAATTTATAGTAAAATGACCAATGATACCTTTTTATATCAGAATATGACCAAAAATACAAATTTATAGTAAAATGACCAATGATACCTTTTTATATCAGAATATGACCAAAAATACAAATTTATAGTTAAATGATAAACAATACATCTTTACATCGGAATATGACCTAATTACCTATTTATAGTAAAATCACCAATAATGGATTTTTTAATCAAGCAGGAAATTTTATCTGTAATTGAAAGTATAGTTAATTAAAGACATAAAATTGTCTACAAAAGATTTATATTTTGGCATCAAATAACCGATATTGGTTGATATTTCGATCTTTTTTGGCTAATGATATTTCTACCTGTTATACACCCGTTCAAGATGTTTCTTTTTAATACTCTGCTTAACTGATCAACTGAGACATCATTGTTAAGACTTCACCTTTGTTTGGTTGTTAAATTTGGATTAATCTTTCTTTAGTTCTTGTATTTAGGTCTCTTGCCTAACTGTTGTCGACTTCAGGTTTTCTTTAGATGGTAAACATATCTAGTCGAAGCAAATGCCCTTTGGGTGGTTTGAACACTGTTTCTGGAAATTCTTAGACGTCTAGCTGTGTCTCGTTGTGGCATCTTCCCTTTTAAAGTCACAGCTGTCATCTTTGTGTTATCATAAACTTTATGTATAATTTTAGTGTAAGAAAGGTCGTTGATGTTCAAGGTGGTGCAGGGGATATCGGCTCGGAACAAGAAATCAGAGATCCGAGTTCGAATTAGCATTCACTTACGCGCAAATACTCTTAGAAGAGGTATTAATCCAGATCTTCCCTCCAGATATGGGTTAAATAACGGAAGATATTGGGTTCTATAGCCTTGGTTGGCAGTTAGTGTACCGTAGAAAATAATGGCAACCTTTTTTCTGGAAAATACATATTTATAGTAAAATCTTTCTACTCATATTTCGAGACCTGATCACACAAGCGTTTATAATGTGTATTGCACTTAACCGACTGAATGTTCAACTGCAAATGCTTTCCAAATAAGATGGAACAGTATAACCCGGATATAAGAGACCCGAATATAAGATAAACTCTGTGGTAGTGTGTATAAAATAGACCAAACCCTGATATAAAAGAAACACGGATATAAAAGAACTTTTATCCGATCACGACAACTCTCTTATATCAGGGTTACACTGTATTTTCATATTATCCTGATTTCATCATCTCAAATATGTATGCTTGGCCTATTTTTTAACTTTAGCCGGTATACATGATACATACGAAACTCAACAAGATATTTTCCATTCCTCAATGTCTACAGATGATAATGATAAAAATCTACTTATCTATTATACAGTGTAACCCGGATATAAGAGAGTTGTCGGGACCAGATAAAAGTTATCCCATATTCGGATTTCTCTTATATCCGGGTTTTGTCTATTTTATATACATTAACACAGGCTCTAATTTGGGACCAGGGAAAATCTCACTTATATCCGGGTTTCTCTTATATCCGGGTTATACTGTAATCATTTAACCCCAAGCAAAGCAGTACTGACACTGGTGCTCAGGGGGTCATATAATAGGGGAACAGAAGTAGGAACAGGTTTCAGGAGGTGTCGCAGAATGAATAAGAGAAGGATGAGAACATTGGTGCGAAAAATCTGGGTGAGAGTGGAGTGGAAAGGGAGAAGAACAAGACGCAAGGGTTTTCAGGGAAAGAATGTAAGTCAAGGCGATAAGAGATGTCAATCGACATTTGCATTTGATATCTTGGAGATTGTAGCTGTCAGGGAGGCAAGTATACGAAAAATAGGTTCACAGGTGGGAAGTGTGAAAAAAGAGCCGTTAGATTAGAAGTTGGGGTTACATTTGATTGGTTTCGCTATAAAAGGGCAGGAACTAGTTGCTAGTCTAGTAGCTCGAGTAAACCCATGCGGGGAGCTAAGCTCATTGGCACATAAGCCGTTAAAGTGTTTGTAGAAGAGATAGATGGAAGCCGTCGGTGAGAAAGTGACTGCAGTTGAGTCACCAGGTCGAGATCGATTACAATGTATATTCTATGAATTTTGTCGACAGCCCACAAATGAATAAGAGATGATGACTAACTGCTAAAAAATCTTAATGTCTTAATAAAATAAGCGTGTATAATAATCTTATATATTTTTCAAGCCAGTATATGACCTGATGGTTTGTATCTTACTTATCCTCACCGTACGCTGTATTTCTGAAACCGTTTTCGTTGAGCTAATTTGGTTTGTTACCATGTCCGACGAATTTAGATTCAACGATATGATGTAGACACATTAATGAGATGGCTATTCGTAGACTTCCATTAACAAAATCTATTTTTTATTGCCAACCAAATAAACAGTTATGGTGCTTTTCAGAGATGCTAAGATGCAGCGCTAGGGCAAAAGCATGGGGAACTAAGTGAGGATCAGTCACACTAATCAGATATGGTAGAATACCGAATGTATAGGACACCCATTGAGAATCAAACTCACTACTCAGTCGCAATAGATCTACAAAGACAATTTTGATAGCCATTACATAATCTCGAAGTGCCGAAAATGGTTTTATAAGCGTAGCTTAGACGTGGTACAAGGCCGGAAATAATTGATCTAGCAAGCATAATAACAATTATAGCACGTCGACATGCCTAAATTATTTTTAAGCTTAGCGTAGATATGGCACAATGCCGAAAGTAAAGGACACCCTGTGAGAATCAAACTTATTACTCAGTCGTAATGTATCTAGAGAGATAACTTTGCTAACTATTACATAATCTTGAGGTACTCAAAATGGTTTTACAAGCGTAGCTTAGACGTGGTACAAGGCCAGTAATAATTGATCTAGCAAGCATAATAACAATTATAGCACGTCGACATGCCTAAATGATTTTCTAAGCTTAGCTTGGATATGGCACAATGCCGAAAGTATAGAACACCCAGTGAGAATCAAACTCATTATTCAGTCGTAATGGATCTAGCGAAACAACTTTGCTAGCCAGTACATAATCTTGAGGTGCCAAAATGGTTTTATAAACGTAGCTCAGACGTGGTACAAGGCCGGAAGTAATTGACCGAGCAGGCATAATAACAAATATAGCACGTCGACGTGCCCAAATGATTTTCTAAGCTTAGCTTAGATATGACACAATGCCGAAAGTACAGGACACCCAGTGAGAATCAAACTCACAACTAAGTCCTAATAGATCTAGCAAGACATCTTTGCTAACTATTACTTAATCTCGATGTGCCCAAAATGGTTTTTTATAAGCGTAGCTCAGACGTGGTACAAGGCCGGAAGTAATTGACCGAGCAGGCATAATAACAAATATAGCTCGTCAACGTTCCCAAATGATTTTCTAAGCTTAGCTTAGATATGGCACAATGCCGAAAGTATAGAACATCCAGTGAGAATCAAAGTCACTATTCAGTCGTAAAAGATCTGGCAAGATTAGTTTGCTAACCATTACACCATGTCAAAGAGTTCAAATGATTTCGAAGCGTAGTTTAAATGTGGCCGAAAGCCGAATCTATGTGGCACCCTATAAAGATTGCAATTACTAGTCAGTCGTAATTGATCTAGCTCCACAAGCTTGATAACCATGAAAATATGACGAAGAATATTATTATTTAAACGTTAGCTTAGATGTGTCACAAGTCCGACAGTGTGGTACACATAGTGAGGATCGATCTCAGTAATCAGCCGTAATAGATCTATCAAGTCAACCTAGATAACCATTACATCACTTCGAGGTACCCTAAATGTTTTTCTAAAGGGGGCTTGGATGTGGCACAAGGCTGAACGCCTGTGGCACCCCAAGGATCAAACCTACTGCTCAGTCGTAAATGATCTCGTTTTTTAAGCATTTATGGTTATTGTTTAAGTGAGATTTTTTTTTAATGTACAGAGATTTTATGAATTTAAGCGCATTACGAGTATAACAAAAAAGGTATCGGTTTATAGATGGAATGGCTGGATGTAACCGTAAGTTCTATGATGAGAGTTTCTTTATTCACACTTACTGCTGCTGGGACTCTTTTTCGGCCTCTTGCTTTCGAGACAAATTTGTTCTTCCAAAATTTAAACGCAATGACAATCGTTATCTATTGCCTTTCTGATTACTTGTCTGTTTCTCTCGCTCTTTAATAATGCTTTACTGCCTTACATGGGTGAATTCGATTGAGAAAAAAAGCTTAGATGTGGCACAAGGCCAAACGTTTTGAACACTTAGTGGGGATCGAACTCATTATTCAGTCGTAATTGGTTTAGCGAGACCAACTTGTAAACTCTTCCTTGCACGGATAATAAAAATGAATGACTTAATTTTTGGCTTGTCTGTTGCTGTTTATTAAAACGTTTGAGTTGACGTCTTTTTCAAAAGCTACTTATTACAAGATGTATGTATAATAACATGTAAATGCAAACTAAAACTTTGGTATTTAATTTAATTAAATCATACTGAGCCTTGAATGCCAGTTAAATCTCGAAGGGTGAAAGTTTAAATAAAATGAAAGAATAAGGTGAAAAAAAATGAATTAATATTATCGCATATCTTCAGATAATTTAAGATCATAAATTGTATTGTTATAATATTATAATCAATAGATTTTTTTTAATCGTATCACCCCGAGCAAGGCGGTAACGCCACTGATGTGCAGGGGGCTACGTAATAGTGAAAAGATTGGGAAAGAGAAAGCAGGAAACCACATCCTAAACAGGGAACAAGGGATGAGCCTCTTCACCTGTTCAATAGACGGGGGTGGAGTGTGAACTGGGCGATAGCTAGATGTATCTACTCCAATTGAAAAAAAACAAAAAACAAAGTGAGAAAATTGGAAAAGAGAAAGCCGGAAACCAAATCCTAAACAGGGAACAAGGGATGAGCCTCTTAACCTGTTCAATAGACGTGGGTGGAGTGTGAACCGGGCGATAGATAGATCGCTCTACTCCAATTGAAAAAAAAAACAAAGTGAGAAGATTGGAAAAGAGAAAGCCGGAAACCACATCCTAAACAGGGAACAAGGGATGAGCCTCTTAACCTGTTCAATAGACGTGGGTGGAGTGTGAACCGGGCGATAGATAGATCTATCTTTAATAGTTTAAGATTAATATAATCACTAATGTCAAATGGCTTTTTAAAACTTTACTATTTCGCTGAACTGCGATCAACAGTTGTCCAGCAGACATAAAAGAAACAATCCTTGCATTCTGAATTCTATATTCAGTTTGCGATGTTTAAAAGGTCGATATTTTATATCTTAATTTCACGCATGTGCCTTGTTCGCTTTTTGTCGACTGCACAGTACAGTCAAGACGCCAACTCATTGCATTCACTTACGCGCAAATATCCTTGGGAAATGTATTAATACGTCTCTTCCCTCCAGTTATGGGTTAAATAACAGGACAGATTGGGTTCTATAGCCTTGGTCGGCAACCAGTCTACCGCAGAAAGCAATGGCAACCTACTGCGGGATAATCTTCTGCCCAGTCAGTCATGTCTCTTTCGAGACATGATCGCCCAAGCCTGTTTCACGTATGGCACTTAACTGACTGACTGAATATAATAGTTGAACATATGATTAAGGACACTACTGGGCATAAAGTGGGGGATCAGTTTTATATTGTTATGAAGTAATACACAGATCCCCCACTTATTACTATATAATAATATAATACATGTTTTCCGTTTCTAGCTATGAGTCAAATAACAGGACAGATTGGGTTCTATAGCCTTGGTCGGCAACCAGTCTACCGCAGAAAGCAATGGCAACCTACTGCGGGATAAACTTCTGCCCAGTCAGTCATGTCGCTTTCGAGACATGATCGCCCAAGTGTGTATCACGTATGGCACTTAACCGACTGACTGACAGTACAGTAGGATCAGTTAGACACTGTCTGTGAGAAAAAGAGCCCAATGATGCAATTAAATTCATCAGAAATTTAGAAACGGCTTGCTGCACTGCTTGGAATTCGCACCGGATGCTCCATTTCAAACATTTCAGAGAGTTTGGGTGTCAACCTGTGGACAGTTCACAGAATTTGCAAAGGTTACAATAACATGTGCATCAAATAAATTTATAAATATTTAATAATTACCTATATGGCAGTTTCATCAGTGAAAGAATGAAGAAAATTTAGGGTGATTCGGACGAGTTCTTTGCCTTGTAAAATTTTGCAAAGTAATAATAAAAAAAAAACCATTCTATTTTCATTTAGAATTATCCACTTGGCAATTAATACTAAACAGTAGAATGAAATACATAATTTCTTTTAAAAAACTGGGGTTCCCTAATAATTATGACCGGTAGTGTATCCAGTCAACATCATGATGTTTGGAATGATCGCTAGTGATGGCGATGTTATGCCTCCATTCATCTTCCCACAGGGGCTCAGACACAAAATGCCTTGAGGAGGTAGTGTCGCCCTGCCTCAGGAGGGTGGCTGTTGGAGGACCCTATGTCTGGCAACAGGATTCTGCACTATGCCATACCAGCAGGAGAAGACAGTCATGGCTATCAGACAGTTTCTGTGAGCACAGCAACCCTTATATTTGGCCCCCTAATTTCCCAGACTGAATCCCCCTTGTTTATTACGTTTATTTTGGCAAGGGTATTGCCAGAATTCAACAACTTAAACAAGAAGACCGTCGCGAAGAAATGCAAGAGATTCCGAAGGCCTCTGGAAGTCAATGGCGATTTTATTGAATAAATTTACTCTTTAGTAGTTCCAGATATATTTGTGTAATTTTGGTAAATTTATCTGTTCAAATGAGATGTCGGTGTTATTTCCATTTTTGCGTTATTCAGACGACAATTTATCCACCGCAACCTGTATTAAAATGTCAGTCAATGATTTTTATCTTTCATCATTTCATCCTAAGAAAGGCGATAAAGCCAGCAAGACGCAAGAAGTTACTAAAAGTGACAGATACTGAGAAAACATTGAGTCGAGGAGAGACAACGAGTGACAGATGGGATCTTAAATGATGAGGATTCAAGGAAACAGTAATTGACAATTGACATAGCATTTAAATTTTTGAAGATAACAGGTGAAAGAAAGGGAGTGAGAAGAAAGGAATTTCACAAGCGAGAAGTGAAATAAAGAAGGAAATAACAACAGGTAAGAATATTCAGAAAACAGAAGACTGAGGAGTAGATTTGGAATTCTGAGTTTTTTTGTGTTTATTTTGATGTCCACCCACTTCAACTAATAAAGTACAAACCTTACGTTTCACTTATCTTCCGATCAAGATTAAAGAATAGACAAAAATAACACTGGTCAATGTTTCACAAATTGACCACTTCAGAATTTAAATGTATCAGTTCTTATGTATTTTGACATTCTAAGGATGTTGAGGATATCAGGGGCTGGATATGTGAGCAACTATGGGGTTTTGAAGAGGATGAAAGCGAAAGGAGAACTGATATTTAACATCAGAAAAAGAGAGCTGAAGTTCGTAGGACATATAATTTAGAAGGAGGACTTTGGGAAGTCTGATACTCACAGGTCAGATAGAGGGAAAGAGAGACAGCCTTGTGTCCTATCCCTCATAACAAAGACATATCCGGCCCAGAAAAACCAGAATCGTATGATATTTGAATCAGGTGATGAGGAAGACAATGAAATATCAGATCCTTGACCATCAACTTCATAAGACTAAGATTGCAGTCCAACATTCATCTCTGAATCGTACCTCATAACTCAAAGTAACCTAAAGAGATTAGTCTGGGATTTGAAATTTCCTAAAAGTAAAGCGGGACTGTTTTATTTTTTATTTTTATTTTTTTTATAATCATTTCACCCCGAGCAAGGCGGAAACGCCACTGATGTGCAGGGGTTACATAAATGTAAAAAGATTAATTAGAAAAGAGTGAGGAGTACAAACTAGTTAGAAAGGAACAATAGAAAGCTGAGAAAGCAGGTGCGATGACAGATACATAGGTGGAGAGAAATGGAATGTTATACAGGGGAGGGGAGAGAGCTACAGGCTAGTTGTTAGTAGATGAGTATTGACATTGCATTTAAATTTCTGGAGGTTGTAGCCGTCAGGAAAGCAAGCATACGGGAGTGAGTTCCACAGGCGGGAAGTGCAAGAGAGGAAGCTGCAGGAGTAGAATTGTCGTCTGCGTTTGGCTAACCTGACTGTGAATGGGTGGGACCTAGTTGCCAGTCTGGTTGCACGAGTAAACACCTGTTGAGGAGGCATCAGTGACTTAAGCTCATCCGAGCAGAAGCCATGAAAGTATTTATAGAAGAGACAAAGGGAGGCCACATTTCGACGATGGGGAAGTGGCTGCAGTCGAGCCGCCAGATCAGTACCTATCACATTACAGGCTCTCCTTTGGAGCTTGTCAGGAACACTGAGGAGAACGGCAGGGGCACCTGACCATAAATGGCAGCAGTACTCCATGCACGGACGGATGGTTGACTTGTATATATGCAGGATGGATTCAGGTGGAAAAAACATCCTGGATCGACATAGTGACCCAATCTTCTTTGCAATAGATTTTGCTATGGATTCAATATAGTTCTTCCATTTGAGGTCTGAGGACATGGTAAATCGGAGGAGGCGTAGTGTATTACTCTCAGGGAGAATCACTTGGTCCATGCTTATGGGAGGCAGAAGAGGTTGCCTGTAATGGTTGACAGACAACAGCTTAAGGTTAAAGCAGTGAAATTTATTATCTGGTGATATACGGAATTCGTTTCCGTGATTGTCACAACGATTTAGTACCATTATTCATTATGTAAGGCGATTTGATTTACTGTAATAATATCAGTGGTTTTATGCCATCAGTGAATATCAGTTACAATCAAGAAAAATGTAATCCGACAGAGTAATACGATAAAAAAAAAATGGCATAGAAAGCTTTCAAGTTGGTTACAACTTTCTGTGTAACGAAAGAGCAAACAATTACAAAAAAAAAAAAAAAAAGTAGACGACCTCCTGAATGCATATTGGTGTAATATAACAATCTGGCCCCACCCGAGGAAGGCTGATGCAAGCGAGGGTGTTTCCGGTCGTTGAAAGGAACGGATGTCGTTTGACCTTATTTCCGGCAGCAGCGGAAATAACTACAGAGGCAAACAGAACAGGTGTCTCTGAGAATTGCGTGGGCGTGCGTGGGCGAGGCAAAGCCGGAAGAAAAAGTCCCGGTTCTGGAAGATTATAAAAAGACCTCGGCACACGGATTCGCCAGTAGAGGAGCAACAGAGATCGGCCGGTGAAGAGAGACACAACAGATAAGACTACACTCCCGTCAACCCATTAGAAGCGCTCTCTCAATTCTCTGTTCCCTATTCTACACGGTTCATCGTCATTAATAAAAATACAACTTTATATTTTTATATATATGCGTGTTTGTTGTTTGTCGATATATAACATTAGCTGTATCATGTCATTAAAGATCTACTTCTTAGACTTCCATCGTGGTTTTTTCTCCAAAATTGTGGCCCCTTGAATGGCGAGCAACAATGGAGAACACATACCAGGAAGCTGGAGTCTATCAATCCTGGCTGATTATTGTTGAACTTTGACCAGAGATGATTCTTCTGCCGTATAAAAAACAGAAAAAAAAAGATGCAAGGTGCTGTTGCTGAATGACTGTGCATCATTATACTTTTCAAAGAGAGTGTTCTAATTGTATTTTAATCACTAAAGATATAAATTGTCATCGTGATGTGTTTGCGTATGTCTTTGGTAGCCTCCATGGGACAGAACCGAACATTAAAGAAGATTTTTCAAAGTAATGCTATTCTTTTTGGAGACCTCCATAGTACTCATATATATGACATAAATATCTCTAAATCTAGAGCCAATCATTTAATTTAAAGGCCATTTTCAAATTCAAAGATCTGGCACATTTCACATCTGAAGTAGACACCTTGAGTAAAAGTTTAAACCTGAGCATTCTCGGTTGACATGAATTGGAAAGATTATATTGAATAGGATGTGCGTTGTGGTGCAGTGGATATCGACTCGGTACAACAAATCGGGGGCCAAGTTCGGATTCTAGTTGAATTCATTGCATTAATTTATGCACAAATAATTTGAGGAAGGTATTAATCCGTATTCTTCCCTCCAGTTATGGGTTAAATAATAGGACAGATTGTGTTATATAACCTTGGCTGGCAACCAGTCTACCGCAGAAAGCTATGGCAACCTACTGTGGGAAAAATCTTCTGCCCAGTCAGTCATGACTCTTTCGAGACATGATCGCCCGAAATGTGTATCACGTATGGCACTTAACTGACTGATATTAAATCTATTGCTTAGTCTGCTGCTAAGAAACATGGTTCATTGTGCTCCTGATCTATATTTAAAGATTCTTCATAAAATCCAAAGAAGAATCAGTAAAGTTATTGGCCCTGAACTGTTGTCTAGTCTTCAGTCACTTTCCCATATCCGAAATGAAGCTTCCCTGTAATTTTTCTATAAATACTTCCATGGTAATTGTTCGGATGAACTCTCTCCTATGATAAGTAGAATTTACGTATTTAAGTGTAGTACTAGATTGGTAGTAAGGTCTCATCAATTTACAGTTGAATTAGCTATATGTAACCGTAAGTTCTATGCTGGCAGTTTTTTTTCTCGCACTACTTATTTGTGGCACTATCTTCTAGCTGAATCAGAAGTCAGTCAACTTTGATTTTCAAAAATTCCAATCTAATGTCAGTCCTTACATACTGTTTTCTTGATTACACTTCTATTGTTCTGACACCTTAATAATGTTTCTTGTGTTATTTCTCTCTCAATAAACCCTTGTGTTTTCGTGCTTGCATGGGATAAAAGTAAAAATAATTAATATATATTCGTCATCAACCTATAAGCCTGTTTCACTGTATCATGGCTCATCAGTGTAACTAGACATTCGCTTGATGCTGGCCAGGATCGAAACTCGACCGATTTAGTGTCTGTCGGAGTTGCTAACTCCCTAAGCCATAGGTTCATGGAATCAAAGAAGGAACATTTTAGCATGTTATATATAAGCGGTGTATACACACGCCAGTCACCGAAAGAACTCAATTCATTGCTGAAGAATTATGCGTAAATTGCAGAAGTGGTAACTGTTTACATTTAAATTTTCGATATAATAAGAAAATGTTTCGCTACACAAGAGCTGTCGTTTTTCGGGGCTATATGCAGCATCTCATCAGACGATATACGGTTGTAAGAGTCAGGAAATAGGATACAGAATTTCGAGCCTATTGTGTTCTCACTCTAGTGGGTTTGTCTAGATGTACTAATGGAAAGTTAGTTTAAAGATGAATAATGGCATGGGATTGGGAGTGGTTGAGAGAACTCCAGAGATCGTTACAAAGTCATACAGTTAGATGATGTATATGGAATTGAGGCTAGAGTTTGGAGGCGGGCCAGAGAAGAGACTCCATTTTTCTATATATATCACTTCATAACTTTTACAACCGAACATCGAGTGATGAGGTGCTCAAGATAGCACCGAATCACGACAGCAGCTCTTGTGTAGCGGAAAAATATTCTTATTATGAACTGCAACCATAAGAATATTACTCCAAATATTGCTCTACTACGTATCAAGCACTGTTAAAGAGTAAATGCTACGAACAGTGAAGTGTCATTCTATTAGTTCTTACTACTATTAAAATATACATGAACAAATATTCATTAAAAAACTTAAGCTGTCAATTAATAGAATCAGCTATGAATACTGGAGTAATGTTCTAAAAGGCTTGTAAAAAGAACTGTTTTTATTTCATACTTTAACACGTGAATAACCATGACATTACAACATATAAAAAATTCTATTTTGGATAATTTTCACGTTCTAATGAACACTAGCAATTTGTCAACCGTTATATTTGAAGCAGAAAAAATTTACAGTAATTTTTGGCAACACAGTTTTTAGGTTATTTTTGTTACCACGACTCACACTACTGGAGATGATCTCGGAAGGAGATTGAAAGTACTTGGGAACATTGAGACATGAATACCGTCTGTCAACGTTACAGCTCATTTCTGACATCTTTCAAGTATGATACACGAAATATTATCCGTGAGTATGAACAAATTTTATTAAAAATAAGCAGACACAATGTTTGGAATTTATTTAATCTAACACACACACACACACACACACACACACACACACACACACACACATATATATATATATATATATATATATATACATTGCTAATAAAAAAGTAATTTGAAGGTAATTTTGGGATTTTTCTTCTTCTTCTTCTTCTATGTACTGTGCCCCTCCAAGACGTAGGCGATTAAGACCTTCTACATCTCCCTATCCCTAGTAGCTCTTAACACTCTTTTTCTGTTACCCCTCCCAAACTTTGCTCTGCTATCCATTTTCTCAAGCACATGTTCCATCTTGTCCATTTCTTTTTCTTTGACAGTCCCTTAGCAAATAGAAGCACCATGCAAAAGTAGCAATAAGGCTCATGATCAATTAGCTTTCTCCAAATAATAGCCATTTGCAAAAGGCACATATTTCTTTTTAAGTTTCTGGTTGAGTGAGATTTGTTGCACAGGTACTACAGCATATGTGTGGTGCCCACTTCTTGTCTGGGTATCCAATTTTGCATCTAAAATAAAAGTAGTCAATGATAGCTATTATCACTGCTGTTGTTATATTTCGCTTTTGAGATGCGAATGTCACATCGAAATACATAGATTAGACGTTTTCTCATACATTCACTAGATATTTTTCACAGTTCAGTTAGAAATGTGAAAACCTAGTTGAAAAAGGGGAAAAATTAGTTTATTAGGATAATAATTATATATAATAATTTTATAAATGAAAAATAATTAATCTGGCAAGGACAACAATTTCGATAAAATATTTAAATAACGCCAATGCACAGTTTTGTAAATCATTTTTATTTCTGTGCCTCAACTATAATTAGCTATTTCCGTTTTTGAAGTTTTCGTGTAACTAAATATTTTGCTTTTCATTTTTTACTAATTTTCAAAATATAAATTTCTATTTTTAAATATTTCAAGAACTTTTTAAAAATCATTTCACCCTCCACACCAAATGTCAGAAAATATGAGAAAAAAGACTATTAAGGAGAGAGAACAATAAAAGAACAGACATTAAGTAGTTAGAAGATAACAACCGAAAATGAATTTCTATTTTTGAAGGTCAAAGTTGATTGGTAAGCGAAAAGTCGGAAGAAAGTTCCAAAACGGAGAAATGTGAGAGAAAAAACTGT